>JAEMWC010000904.1:287500-351622 GCA_016490735.1 Pachyseris speciosa
ATTATTAACCCAGCTGAGGTTGCAAACGTTTTTAATACATATTTTTCCACTATAGGCAGTGAACTAGCTAAATCAATACCTAGAGTAGCTAAAACCCCCATGGAATATCTACGCAATCCAGTTTATGACTGTTTCTTTATTTTCCCAACTACTTCTGTTGAGATTGAAAATGAGATTTCTAGATTAAAATCTGGCAAAGCTACAGGTCCTTTCAGTATATCAGTTGATATCCTTAAATTGTTAAAATCAGTTCTGTCAAAACCACTGGAAATGGTATTTAACACCTCATTTTCTACTGGACTTCTACCTAGTGACTTAAAGTTAGCTAATGTCATACCTGTTTTTAAAAAGGGATCTCAAACCTGCTTATCAAACTATCGTCCTATTTCATTACTCTCAATTTTTCACAATCTTCTTGAAAGACTTATGTATAATAGGTTAAATAGTTTTTTGGAGAAGCAAAAAATTTTATTTGAAAACCAATTTGGATTTAGGTCAAATCATAACACTGATCATGCAATCTTATCTATAGTAGATAAAATTCAAAAAGCAATAGAGAATCGAAACTATTCTTGTGGAGTTTTTCTTGATTTCAGTAAAGCGTTTGATACGGTTAATCATAAAATCCTGTTAAACAAGCTAGAACATTATGGTATAAGAGGAATTGCAAATGACTGGTTTAAGTCGTATCTTGATAATCGTCAACAAGTTGTCACAGTAAATAATGTAACTTCAGGGAAATGTAGTATCACATGTGGAATTCCACAAGGTTCTGTTCTTGGTCCCCTGCTGTTTTTATTGTATATCAATGACTTTCACCATTCCTCAGAACTTTTTGATTTTCATTTATTTGCAGATGATGCTAATTTATTCTATGAGCATAAAAGTCTCCAGATACTCCAAACTAACATAAACTTAGAACTAACTAACATTCATACCTGGCTTTGTGCCAACAAACTCTCTTTGAATATAGAAAAATCAAATTTTATACTTTTCCATCCACCGCAAAGAAAATTAAATGACTCTATGTTCAATCTTCTCTTATGCAATAAGCAACTGAAAAGAGAGTACTGCATCAAATATCTTGGCATACAAATTGATTCACACCTTAGTTGGAAAAAGCAAGTTGAATTTATAGCTAAAAAAATTAGAAGAAGTATTGGCATTTTATACAAAGTAAGACACTTTGTGGACATAAGCATTTTGGTTAAATTATATTACGCCTTAATCTATCCTTTTTTGACTTACGGTATTATTATTTGGGGTAACGCATACGAATCAATTCTTAAACCTGTATTTACACTTCAAAAGAAAGCTATGCGCATTATCACTTTTTCCCAGTTCGACACTCATTCTGGCCCCTTGTTCAAATCTCTTCAGGTAATTAAGTTCTATGATCTTGTTACATTGTATGTTGCTATTTTTATGTACAAATTCCATAATCAACTCCTTCCTACTACTTTTCATTCCTTCTTCACTAAAGTAATTGATATTCATAAATACAATACTAGATTTGCAGCAAAACAGTCTTACTATCTTCCTTATGTAAGAACTAACTATGGTAAATTCAACATTCGGTTCATAGGCCCATCTATTTGGAATTCCCTTGACAGTGATATAAAGTTGTCATCCCTGTCTATGTTCAAGAAAAGGTTAAAAGAGCAATATCTTGAAGGATATTAGAATGCGTTAGTAAGATTAGATTTGTAAAACTGTTTTGCACTATCTATAGTTTTCCGTATCTTAGTTGTAAATGCCATACCCTTTGCTTACTTTATGTATTTTTTTCTTTTTTTAAACTCTAGTCTTCTCCTATCTATTTTATAGTATTTTCTCTTTCCATAACCTTATTTTTGCTCACGGTTTTGTTACATGTGTGTATGTATGTTAGTATCTGCTTGTGTACCGACCTAAATTAGATGATTAGTTTTGTTAAACTGGCTGCCTGCCCTCTTTAACTTTATGGTTATTTCAGGTAGCCAGTCCCCTCTTTTTCTTTTTATTTCAATGATTGTACGTTTGTAATGTCACTAAATGGGGAAAATAAAGCATGTTGTTGGTAATCGCATGGGGCCGAGTAAAATTAATGATTAATATCACTTGTGTTTTCAAGAAATTTGCTGAAATTGCCCTCGTCGCACCAAACATAAGTGATACTTTTCGGGGACCCATTGCGATTACGTGTTAATAACATAAGGGCAAACGTTTCTTTCAGTTCGTAACACTACAAAAACACGGACGTCGAAAAACATGTACAGTCAGCCAAGCGGAGGAAAAACACTCGTTGACTTGCAAGCAAAACAACAAACAAACACTTCGACTAGCTACTTCTTATGTGCAAAACGAGTAGATTGTTATTTATATCCAGTCGAGACAAAAATACAAGTTTCATTTCAGAACAAAAGTAACAACGACTAAACCAAATGCTAAGTTTCAATTTATTTAAGTTGCCTGTGTTATCGAGCTTTCTACCACTTGAAAATACGCATCGATCCACTTTAACAAAAACACGCATTTACAAAAATAGAAAACGGTTTGTCCAAAGAAAGAACTTCTTCCACCAAGAGTGAGCTACTCGTTCCTCCCATTAATGCCAGTGAATTATTAAGTGTACTTTCTTGGTGAGCTACAAGATGCCAGGGTAAAGTGAACAAGCCCTCGAAGGGTTAAATCATTTTGTTTTTCAACCACACAATCCGGACGTAATTCAAGTGGATCCAAAATTTAAGATTTTCCTGACGAAAATTTTTTGCTCCTCCATTTTATCAGTTGAAAATTCACCTTCCTGGGTATCTTTTAAGTAGTTCTTGATTTTTATGCCTTTTACTCGAATTAAAAGACAACTTCGAAGAAGACGAAGTTGTTTTGCTCAAAATGAAGAAACCAACTGAATGTGAAATCTCGAGCCGTAGAAAGCGCGCGAACAATTAAGCCTCGTTTTGGTTTGGGTGTCCCACGCCTGGCTTGAGCCGGCGATGCAATTGAAAACCAATACTTGGTCAGCGGTCAACTTCCAAAAAATAGCTGACCTCGATGAGGTGTCAACTTGAGCCCACCATATGGTCAGGTCACAGGTGTCAGTTGGTCATAACATGGACCTCCAATATAAGCTTGTCAGCTGAAGTATGTTCGCCATGTTGGATTATTAATTATTATATCATCATCATCATCATCTCTTTTTAGCGTTCTAGTAGATCAATAATTGTAAATTTAAGATTTTTTGAGAATTTGTTAATAAAGTTTCTTACCATTACTATTATTATCAGGATACAAATAACGCGGGTTACAACACACAATTAATGGAACATTTCACATCGCATACATGGAAGGGCGGACGTATGGACGTACGGACGTACGTACGGTGACCAAAACCAAATTCTCTCGAATAGATGGGTTACCATATTTTCTTAACAA
Organism: Pachyseris speciosa; assembly: GCA_016490735.1. Lineage (NCBI taxonomy): Eukaryota > Metazoa > Cnidaria > Anthozoa > Scleractinia > Pachyseridae > Pachyseris > Pachyseris speciosa. The sequence goes on from JAEMWC010000904.1 coordinate 290,915, forward strand.
TGGTGCTCCGCTATTACAGTTTAAAAAGGCGTAACTTAAAATTTTCCACCGTCATTTTACACCTTCAGATAACTTAAGTAACAAAATATTCTTTAATACTTCATTGTACTCTACTGTTTTTACAACAAATAATTCTTCCGGTTTCACATGAAATAGCTGCGAGTATACAACTTTATATCTATAAAACTTATGTTTCCACACGAAAATAAGTTAACGCACAGAAAACTCCATAAGAAAAATTATGATAAATGTATCTTATTAGCATAACAAAACCTGGACAAAAGTACAGAACTTCAAATTGTTAAATATGTTTGGCAAGAACGTGTGTTGTATGGCGTTTTTACAATATCTGTACGTCCTGACAAGCCCGCAAATAAACTACATACAAATATACATCTTGAGATACTAATTGAAAAATAGATTTTGATTTTAATAAAAACATTGTTTTCCGAAACTTTTAGCGATCTTTTTTTTTATCCGAAATACTTTGTCCATTTTGTTTGCCATTGCTAATAATTATTAATAATTCATTTATTCTTGTGACTGAAAGGTGACACGAGTTTGCTTTATATCATATTTCAGCTTTAAGACGCAGTACACAACATGATCAAAAACCAACCGAGCACCAGCAAAACTGTAACATTTAGTTATACTACAGCTACAACCTTTTATTACAACCAACTATGTAGCAAAACATGCATCAAAAAGAGCTGAGCGACAGTTTACAAAGACGCTACTGTCAGACGGAGGCCAGAAAAAACCTACCGGAATAAAAAACCCCGTGGGGAAAAACTCGGCAGGAAATCTGGGTAGGAACCATGTCTCAAGCTCCAAGTAGCCCATCCTACGAGGCTTTACAATTTGAACATCCCTACTCGCGTTAGCAAACATAACAGGTAGACGGTAGACAACGAAAAATGACATACTTAATAATACCAAATTTTGCACTTGGAATTCAAATTTGTTCTATTGAGTTTTATTTGCTGCGCAATGTTTCATGGTAATTGTCTTAATATATGCAAAAAAAAAACATTTGAGCTTTTCTTCAGCTCTCTGCTTTAATTTTTTATTACACCCATTTTGAAATCACTGGTGATCCTTGCAATCTGATTGGCTCCCAGCAGTGCAATTTATTCCCAAATTGCACCATTTTTTACTCTAAATCGCATCCTCTCTGTAACTCATCAAAATGAAGGTGAAATGATACTAACCTATCAAATTTCAAGGATAAACAAATATTAATATTGACAAAAACCTGTGTGATTTCAAAATGGGTGTAATAAAGTGGTAATTGAACTTCGTGTCATGCAATTTTGGTCTGAAATCATACTTGTGATTTCAAATCAAACTCGCGCTGCGCGCTCGTTCGATTTTGAAATCCCGCGTATGATTTCAGACCAAATTGCACTCCACTCAGTTAAAATGCCATTATAAATCATTGATTAGAATTATATCGAAAGGAAACAATTTTATCTAAAGCTCCAAAATCATAGTGTTGTTCACGTACGTCTTAAAATGACAATAAATATTGATTACTAAGCCGAGGATACATACAAGATCAGATCACAAAGTCAATCGATTTAGATATTTTAGACTACTTTTAACGCTTTAAAGTTTTCTAAATTCATAATTTTCATTGCTTCAGTTCGTAATTATGTAAGTCAGCCATTATAGATATTTTTTACCACATTTTTTAAGGCTTTAAAGTTTTAAAATTCATATTTTTCTCATTCTGTAAATGGACACGTAATTCAGTCTTCGGACTGCGATGTGTTTTTTTATAATAAACGATTTATTTTTATTTATTCAGTTGTTTCTATGTTTTAGCAAGCAACGGGAAAGCAGTTTATAATGCAGTAGTTCTGAGAACTACCCTAACTTGCCATAAAAGAGATCCACAACCACAACCTTCCCTTGAAACATCTCTACAACGCTTCAACGCCTCCACCATTAGCGGGTCCTTGGGTTTCTTCTTGATGAATGCAGCGACGGAAGACAGTTCGTAGACGACTGCTTTTTAAATAGGCAATGTAGCATCCTTGAGCAAGTACAATGATTACCAAGAAAGCTATTATCGCTGTTAGCACTGTTTGAGTGTGCGAATGGTGGTGCACATCTGTAGAATAAAAGGAAAAGGCATGATTAAGGATGTAATTCAAGTTATTGGAAAATTAAAAATGAGGGCTATGTATATGCTGCGACTTTGGTTGTGGTCAAGGTAAGATCAAACATTTACCTCGTTCTTTGCATTTACATTCTTGAGGATTGCCCTTTTTCTGTGCTGATGCTTGAACAGTCTTGTTACCTAATGATAAACGTCATAGTAAGGCGCAAGATTTGCATCTTTTCAAGCTCAGTAGTTCATCATATAGTCAAGGAAACTGAACTATATCTAAGCGTTCCTATTAAAATGGTCCTTAAGGTGGCTCCTACTGGTTTCCAGCATTTTCAAGCACTACTGCTTTGATGGATCATTACTACCAATTTTTATAAGTTAATACCTTTAAAGTGGTATCAAAGAAATGCCCCATTATTGGTGAACAAGTTATGAAACTTTTTTCAACATAACAGGTTACCATAGCAACACATAAGCTGTTAAAAACACCCCCTACTTTAGCTTTAAGTGACAATAACTCAAAAACGAGCTCAGTGACGCCCATTTTTTATTCTCGGAAAATAATTAACATAAAATGATAAAACTTTTTGCAAATTAAAAATTTAAGGTGGCTCTGAATCCGGTCCACCGATTTTTTTAACTTTGCAAAAAGTTTTATTATATTACGTTAATTATTTTCCGAGAATAAAAAATGGGGTCAATGAGCTCGTTTTTGAGTTATTGTCACTTAAAGCTAAAATAGGGGGTGTTTTTAACAGGACTGATGTTACCATAGCAACCAAATTTTGATAGGCAGGTTTTTCAGAAATTGGTTAGCCTGTGCCAAGCGTTCAGAGTGTTGATAGGCAGAAACCGGCTTTTCGCTTGCATTTTTTTTTTCCACCTTCGCAATATTTTCCTACTTGCAGCTGGCTCTCAACTGGAAACCAGGATTGGGTTAGATATTGAAACATTCCTGTATATTTAACTTTAGTGTTCATTTCTTCTGGAAAAAAAATCAGAAATCCAATATGGCGTTTTTGAGATTTCCGCCTTTATGAAATCACGGCATTAACAGCATTATGTCACTTGATCACCTCCTTTTGGTGACAGAGAAAATAAAACTTTTTGCTGGATTATTAATTCTGAATATATGAATGATCATCGCAGTTATGAGCACTGCTTAAGCAGTATTGAAAATAAAGCCTAAAAAATTCAGGCTCGTACGGGAATCGAACCCAAGACCTCTGCGATACCTGCGCAGCGCTCTACCGACTGAGCTAACACTCGGAGCTGGTCGTATTTGCTTGAATTCACTTTAACTTAACCGATGGGGGTGACTCCAGACACTCCACGAAGAACAATAAATCTGGGTCTAGATGAGGCTTGAAAGTAGGGCTTGGGCAACGTTTAGTAAATCCAACTTAAAAGACAAAAACCAAAATAAAAATATCAAATTGCTCACCATTTTCTCTAAGGCGCAAAGTTACAAGATGGATCTTTGGAGGTCTACCGTTTATTCTCTCGACTTTGCACAAGAACTCTCTGACATCTAAGGGACGTGCTTTGTCGATAAAGAGAGAGCCATCAACGTTTGAAATGTTGTACCCTTTCTGTGCCTTTGTCTTGCCAAATTTGTTCATTCCAGCAAACCACTTCCAGGATGAATCTATCCCATTGTGTGACTTCAGGTACCAGTTGACAAAGGCATAGGTTTCGTTCATTTCCATTACTTCATCAAAGGCAAGGCATGGCAGAGTTGCATTTTTGTTAATGTCAGCATATACATAGGACTGGAACGATTCATTTGACAAGCCTGAAAAAGATGAAGGCGTTAGCTTTTCATTATTATTTTAAGGAGGCCCTCTCTAAAAGAATCATTCATATTTTTTTCTTCGGAAAAAAAAAGATGTGGATGAGAAGAGAGCGTTTAAGGTATTCGACTCCGAAAAGCATGCTGCAAATATTGTTGCAATTTCGATGCAATGTGAAGAATTAGCCCCGTTTCAAAAGTCGTGCTACTCCAGTGTCGAACTCAATACATAAATTAACATTTTGGATTTGCTTCGTACAACGGCTGGTCAGTGTTCTGATTACGGCACCCGAAGACTCTTTGTACGAGATTGGGAAACAACTCTTTATTCGACGGAATTAAATTCGACGTCTGAAACCAAGTCGTGCTGCAGTCGCTCGACAGTCAAGCCAACTAAGCACGGTAGTAGCACGACGTTTAAAACCGGCCTTATTAACCACATAAATGGTCTCTACATGAATGGACCCCCGAGGACTCCTCTCCTTGGAAAACTTAGTCAAGGATGAACTTACAAATGAGCAACAAGCCACTAAGGGCCTGTTCACATGGAGGTGGGGGACCCTAGGCAGTTGAGGTCCCCCACCTACATTGTAGGTGGGGTTAACGATCTCTCCATACAATCTCTCTTTTTTTCTCGATAGCCTTCACGTGTGAGGTGCGGTACCTCACCAAGGCGGGTTACCCGGTCAGCCAGGGCGGGTAACCCGCTTACCTGGGGTGAGTTTTCTCCATGTGAATGCTGGTCGGTGGGGTGGGTTGAGGTTCATCCGGGCAATTATCTCTGAATTCTTTTGTTAATATACGTTCTTAGCGACCACGCGATAGCACATTAAACCTCACCCCAGCGCCCCGGGGTTGCATGTCAAGGCTAGCTTTTTTGGACCACAGGTAGGTGGAGCGCCTCACCTGCCTGGGGTCCCCCAGCTCCATGTGAACAGGCCCTAAGTAAACCAGCATACAGCACTCGAGCCTTAGAAAAAAGTAAGTACATGAAGAGGCTGTCAAGCCGGTTTTCAACTCGCTCTCGGCAAGGACAGTAGTATTAAAAACTGTTAGTATTAAAAAATCGGGAAAAACAGTATCCAAATTATTCTGAAGGGACACTTGCGGCACGCCATAGACACGATACTGCTCGCCTGACTTAGAGCAGATATTGGTTGTTTTTTTATTGGAAAAAGCAAAGACTGAATGTCGAGGTCGTTTATCATTTTTTCCATTGTTTGCAAACACTGCAGCTTAATGCTGGTGATTCAGTTTAAAGAAACTTTGAAATTATTCGGACTTCATATTTTATTCATGTTTTACTTTCGCGCCAAAAGTGATGTTCAGTTTATTCAAATTTTCCCAAATGAAAGGCTTTTCACCTCCTTTAAGCCTGTAAATCCAATGTTTAACTGAAATTCAGTGCGCTCCTTAACCTAGATCTAATAGCACGCTGTTTCCGCAGATTTCTATTGCGATACTTGACGCAAGCTATTTTGAATTAAAAGTTTTTAAAAGACTTATCAACTTACCAAAGATGATCATGTTAACACCAAATGCCAAAGGATCCGTAATTGCGAAAGCGATTTTGTTTCTTTCCATAACGATTATCATTATTATTATAATTGAATTAATTGATTAATTTCTTTTTTTCTTTCTTTGTTTCTTTTTTTCTTTTTTCTTTCTTTCTTTCTTTCTTTCTTTCTTTACTTATTTATTTATTTATTTCGTGGATGGGTGTGGCTGAAATGTTCGCGCTGTTCCAAAGTCTTGAGTTAAGCGGCGTATGATACTCACAGATTCACCGATTCATGCGACTTATCAATAGCAAGAGTAACTCTTATAATAAAAATTTTTGTTTGTGTTTTCATTTGTGAAAGCGACCATTGTTAATTATGGCTAAAATTTATTTATTTCGTGGGTGGGTGTGGTTGTAATGATCGTGGTGTTCTAAAGTCTTGAGGAAAAAAAAATTCAATATACAAGAATAATCAAATAACGACCGAGCAAATTCTTACTAAAAGACACACTGTTGCGGACGAGGAAAAGAATTAAATAAAGTTGGCCAATTTACTTCAATTTTTGCAGTAAAATAGCTGATACAGCGCCTTCGGATGTCACGTATCATGGACCCGGAAAAAATTAAGTTTTCTTGCGTGTGCGTAATTAGCTACGCGGCATATGATACTCACAGATTCATGGATTCATGCGACCTTATCAATAGCAAGAGTAACTCTTCTAATCAAAATTTTCGTTTGTGTTTTCGTTTGTGCCAGAGACCATTGTTGTGGCTAAAATTTGTTTATTTCGTGGGTGGGTGTGGTTGTAATGTTTGTGGTGTTCCAAAGTCTTGAGGAAAAAAAAAATTATCAAAATAAAAGAATGACCAAACAACAACCAAACAAATCGTAACTAAAACACACACTGTTGCGGAGCTAGTACTGCTTAATGTTACCTGCTGACTCATTGGTTTCCCTTACCCCGCGCTACCCTCACTTTGCACGCGCGCACGTTCTCCCATTCCCTTTTCCTTTCAAGCGCCTCACACGCAGGCTATTCCAAAAGGGACAAACTCCTTTTTCGATCTTATACTCATGCATGATTCATGTTTCACTGTTCCCGCCACCCGCCACCAGGACAGTCAGACCTATGGCCTTGATTCAAACATGGTTAGTTTTTTTTTTTTTTTTTTTTTTGCAATAAATACACTATTTTTACCTCATTAGCTATGCTGAACCTCAGTGGTTTAGAGGTCATTGTTACTTCCTCTGGTGCAAATAATCCGGGTTCTTCTACTAGTGGCACCTGTCGTGGGCTATTTCATTTCTTTTTTTTTTTTCTTTTTTTTTTTCCGTCTCTCTTTTTCCTCTTCTTTTATAAATATTTTTTACAAGTGTCATTATTATTGTTCTCAATGGTTGAGCTGTAAAGCAATTTTGTAATTTTATGGGGACATACCTTGATTTGTTGGGGTCTACGGATATACACTGCAAAGAAATAGACTCCAACACAATCTACGCGCAATGCGTCTGATTTAAGAAAGACAGACTTCTCTCTATTCTTTTGTTTAGCGCTAAATTAGGGATACAATGCTGTTTTTTCAAAGCCCTAGTTAAGGCTAATTGTAGCCTCTAGTTTTACTACTAAATATTATTATCGTGTAAAACTTACCAACCACTGTCCCAAGCCCAAATGCTAAAGACCTGATAAGTGCAAAAACGATTTTGTCTCGTTCCATGATTTCTTAATAAACAGCTAACCGATACAGAACTGCTGCGATTCACTGAGAAATGCTTTATGCTTGCTGAGCGTCTGAAGTCAAGACCTTAATGGGCCGGCGCAATATCAAATAAACGAAATCAAAACATCCCATGACGTTATGTCACGTTCAGGTAACAAATGTTTGAAGCTGCGGTCAGCAGCAAGCGTCACAGAGAGGATGTAGAGGGTTTTCACGTGACGTCATGAAAAAATAAAATTCAAAAGTAAACAGACTTTTGCATTTTTATCTTCATCACGTAAAAGACATTTTAGAAATGTATCTGCCTGCACGTTTTCAGCTCGGTAGCTTGCTTTGTTTTGAAAATAGAGCAGTTTGAATTTTAAAGTTTTCACAGTGCGTGACATAAAGATGTCTGCTCACAAGCATGTCACTTACATGAAAACGTCGATTCCCCGTGTGCTTAAAGCCAACATGGTAAGGGAAGCGTCTTTGTGAATGTTTCAAAGATCAACCGAGAGAAAAAAGCCTTTGAGATAGCTAAAGTAAGAAACATATGTTAATTTTGAGTGGTACATTTTGCCGAATGACTCGAGTACGGGATATCGCACGGCCCTGAGACTTAGGCATGTTGTTTATTTATTACTCTTCTATAATATCACAAAAACAGCTGCTGGTGGGCGATAAGAAACACTTATTGAACTGATCGAAGCCCAAGAATTTCTGAGAGGGGCTTTGCCATAACGGCAGAGTTGGAACCGACCCGAACTCCCGAAAGGGGAGAAGGGAAACTCCCAGAAAAATTGGGTGGGGGTGTGCGGCCCGCTTCCTTAAACCCTTACCCTATTTCACACCAAAATCTGCGATTTTCCCTACCCTATTTCAGATCTACTTCACGCACACGGTTAGCGTAAACATAACATGAGAAGGGCTTTAGTGAGTCTTTTGTTGATGGTCTTTGCCTAAATGATAAAGAAGTAGCTTCTTGTAAAAAATGTACTTGATTCAGGACTAGAGTGCACAAACCATACTCTATTTCAGACCAAAACGGCTTAAAAAGCGCATATAGCCCATATACCCCCACCCCCTGGCCCCAGCTACCTTTTCCATGAAACGTTTTCCCAGTAAAATGACAAGGAACAACTTCTAAAACAGAGAACAAACTATGATCAGTGTCTGCCAATTTTAAAACGACGCGAGGAAAGGAATTAAATAAAGTTGGCCAGTTTACTTCAATTTTTTTAATATCAAATTGCTCACCATTTTCTCTAAGGCGCAAAGTTACAAGATGGGTCTTTGGAGATCTACCGTTTATTCTCTCGACTTTGCACAAGAACTCCCTGACATCTAAGGGACGTGCTTTGTCAATAAAGAGAGAGCCATCAACGTTTGAAATGTTGTATCCTTTCTGTGCCTTTGTCTTGCCAAATTTGTTCATTCCAGCAAACCACTTCCAGGATGAATCTATCCCATTGTGTGACTTCAGGTACCAGTTGACAAAGGCATAGGTTTCGTTCATTTCCATCACTTCATCAAAGGCAAGGCATGGCAGAGTTGCATTTTTGTTAATGTCAGCATATACATAGGACTGGAACGATTCATTTGACAAGCCTGAAAAAGATGAAGGCGTTAGCTTTTTATTTTTATTTTAAGGAGGACTCTCTCTAAAAGAATCATTCATATTTTTTTCTTCGGAAAAAAAAAAGATGAGGATAAGAAATAAGCGTTAAAGGTATTCAACTCCGGAAAGCATGCTGCAGACATTGTTGCAATTTCTATACAATATGGAGAATTATTAACCACATGCATGGTCTCTACATGCAAGGACCCCCAAATAGTTCTAAGCGCAATTTTTCTTCTATCTCTCCTTGAAAAACTTAGTAAAGGATGAACTTATAAAAGGCAACAAGCCACTAACCGACAGATAGCACTCGAGCCTTGAAGAACAAAGTAAGTAAATGAAGAGGCTTTCAAACTTGTTTTCAACTTGCTATCGACGCTATCAGCAAGGACAAGAACGAAGATCAGGAAGATGTTTTGATTCTCGCACTGGCGTTGGCGTTTCGTGATTGGCAGGTTTCCATTTAATGAGTTAACAGTGTTTTCTCTGCTCTTTACCGTGATTTGACTTCAAATGGAGTCAGCGCATAGTAGTTAAATTTGGTTTAGCCAAAAAGGGAAGCTTTTAGTTTGAAATAGAAATAAATAGATAAACTTTTTTCATGCTTGAAACTGGTTCTATCGAAAGAGGAATACATAACTGAAACACCCGGAAATAAATGCCAATGAAGCAGAACTGCTGGACGATCGATAACAACTGAAAATGAAAGAAATTTATGACTAAAAATAGGTTAATCATTATACTTTTTGTAAGTGTAAAGTGACACTAGTCTCTGTTAGTATTGAAAATTCGGTAAAAACGGTATCCAGATTATTCTGAAGGACACATGCGGCACGCCATGGACATGATTCTGCTCGCCTGGCTCAGAGGGAAAAACCCCAAGCCGATATCAGCTGCTCGCAGTGCTAAGTGAGTTTAAGAGTCGATTTCTACGTTCAAAATAAACTCATAGCAGATATTGGTTGCTTTTTTATTGAAAAAAAAAAGCAAAGACTGAATTTTGAGGTCATTTATCATTTTTTCCATTGTTTGCAAACACTGCAGCTTAATGCTGCTGATTCAGTTTAAAGAAATTTTAAAATTATGCTGACTTCATGTTTTATTCATGTTTCACTTTCGCGCAAAAGGTGATGTTCAGTTTATTCAAATTTTCCCGAGTGAATGGTTTTTCATTTCCTTTCAGCATGTAAAACTCAATGTTTAACTGAAATTCAGTGCGCTCCTTAACCTATATCTAATAGCACGCTGCTTCCGCAGATTTCTATTGCGATACTTGACGCAAGCCATTTTGAACGATCATGTTAACACCAAATACCAAAGGATCCCTAATTGCGAAAGCAATTTTGTTTCTCTTCAAAACGACTATCATTATTAATTAATTTATCATTAGATTTATCTATTTATTTGTTTATTTCGTAGATGGGTGTGGTTGAAATGTTCGTGGTGTTCCAAAGTCTTGAGCTACGCTGCGTATCATTGGTTACGCGGAGTATACTCACAGATTCATGGATTCATGCGACCTTATCAATAGCAAGAGTAACTCTTATAATAAAAATTTTCGTTTGTGTTTTTGTTTGTGCCAGAGACCATTGTTGTGGCTAAAATGTATTTATGTCGTGGGTGGGTGTGGTTGTAATGTTTGTAGTGTTCCAAAGTCTTGAGGAAAAAAAATTATCAAAATAAAAGAATGATCAAATAACGACCAAACAAATTCTTACTGAGAGACACACTGTTGCGAACGAGGAAAGGAACTAAATAAAGTTGGCCAGTTTACTTCAATTTTTGCAGTAAAAATAACTGATACAGCACCTTCGGATGTCACGTATCATCGGCCCGGAATAAAGTTTTCTTGCGTGTGCGTAATTAGTTACACGGCATATGATAGTCACAGATTCATGGATTCATGCGACCTTATCAATAGCAAGAGTAACTCTTCTAATCAAAATTTTCGTTTGTGTTTTCATTTGTGCCAGAGACCATTGTTGTGGCTAAAATTTATTTATGTCGTGGGTGGGTGTGGTTGTAATGTATGTGGTGTTCCAAAGTCTTGAGGAAAAACAATTATCAAAATAAAAGAATGATCAAATAACGACCAAACAAATTCTTACTGAAAGAACACCGCTGCGGACGAGGAAAGGAATTAAATAAAGTTGGCCAGTTTACTTCAATTTTTGCAGTGAAAATAGCTGATACAGCACCATTGGATGCCACGTATCATCGGCCGGAATAAAGTTTTCTTGCGTGTGCGTAATTAGTTACGCGGCGTATGTTACTCACAGATTCACGGATTCGTGTGCGTGGTGCTTCGAAGTCGTGAGGAAAAAAATTTCAAAATACAAGAATAATCAAATAACGACCGAACAAATTCTAACTAAAAGACACTGTTGCGGAGCTAGTACTGCTTAATGTTACCTGTTGACTCATTGGTTTCCCTTATCCCGCGCTACCCTCACTTTGCACGCGCGCACGTTCTCCCCTTCCCTTTTCCTTTCTAGCGCCTCACACGCAAGCTATTCCAAAAGGGACAAACCCCTTTTTCGATCTTATACTCATGCATGATTCATGTTTCACTGTTCCCGCCAGACCCGCCACCAGGACAGTCAGACCTTTTGCCTTGATTCAAACATGGATACACAAAACTGATTCAACTGATATTATTGCTAGAAAATGTCCTTTAAGATCTTAAACTTTCACTGTTTGTAACATAAACTAACAGCTATCATAATTCTCGGTGGGACTCCCCGCCGGTTTTTTTCAACCGCGACGATGTCCTTGCTAAACGCGAGCCGAACAATCAGTGACTGAAATGAGCTGTGATACGCTAAGCTCACTCATTTGGGATGAATACAGATTATTTTGACTATTATATATTCTGAAGGTCTTATTTTATCGCTAACTATTATTATTGTACGTCTAAACTTACCAACCACTGTCCCAAGCCCAAATGCTAAGGGCCAGATGACTGCAAAAACGATTTTGTCTCGTTCCATGATTTCTTAATAAACGGCTAACCGATAGAGAACTGTTGCGATTCACTGACAAATGCTTTATGTTTGCTGAGCGTTTGAAGTCAAGACCTTAATGGGCCGGCGCAAAATCAAAACATCCCATGACGTTATGTCACGTGCAGGTAACAAATGTCTCCGGAAGCTGCAGTCAGCAGCATACGTCACGTTTCTAAGAAACCAGACGCTAGACTTAAAATCAGTTGCGCTTAGTTTTGATAGTCCATAACACTTTGTTTTATACCATCATATAAATGTAAACTTATAAACACTATAACGTTCTAGTTTCCTATACATTTTTATATTTTTCCCATTTTTCTTGTACATGTATTCTGAAAAACCCTGTTGGGAGAATGAATAAAATGTGCTGCCTTGTATTGTAACAGCAAGTCATCACACGTTGCATATAACGTCACTTACATAAAACCAACTGCTGTTGGGTGATTAGAAACACGCCTTGAACTGATCGAAGCCCAAGAATTTCTGAGAGGGGCTTTGTCACGACGGCAGAGTTGGAACCGACCCCAACTACCTTTTCCACGAAACGTTGCTAAGTTTCCCAGAAAAAATGACAAGAAATAACTTCTCAAGCAGAGAACAAACCATGATCAGTGTCTGTCAATTTTCAAAAGACGCGAGGAAAGGAATTAAATAAAGTTGGCCAGTTTACTTCAAGTTTTGCAGTTAAAAATAGCTGATACTGTACCTTGGGATGTCAAGTATCATGCACAAAATAATAACGCTTTCCTGCGTGCGCGTAATTAGTTACGCCGCGTATGATAATCACAAATTCACGGATTTATGCGACCTTATCAATAGCAAGATTAACTCTTACAAGAAAAATCTTCGTTTGTGTTTTCGTTTGTGCCAGCAACCATTGTTATGCCTAAAATCTCAGCATGCGAGTGGAAGGAGGAGGGGTGGGTGTGGGGTGGGGTACTCCATTATTGTAGCTATGAAGATATATTCGGGTTCGTTTGTTTCGACTGAAGCCGTATTGGTTCATCAATGGTTTTATCATTTGAACATTTTGGTCTGATATTGGGATCTCAACATGGGCAGGAATTCTTATAAAGGAAGTTTGACAATGAAACTGTCCGTCATATTCTTTTTGACTGCCCCCTTTCGCAAACGTTTTCGAGTGATGCATATTTACGTAAACAGAGCCGGAAGCGGTGGGTGCCTCTCATTGCGCGATGTTACCATCCGCTTTGGCTAATGGTTAAAATAATGTCTCACTTAAAGCTGGGATTGTAAAGGCAGAGACAATAAGTTCCCAATTGCGCAAATTAAAGGAGCCACGTCACGTTCTGTGGATTTTGAAAAATTTAGCCTCAATTTTGAAATCCGTTTCAATCTTCTACAACCTTTGCCATGCTAAACGCGAGCCGAAATTCAGGGACTGAGATGAACTGTGATACGCTACGCTCACTCTCAATTGGGATAAACACAGATTATTTTGGCTATTATATATCCTAAAGGTCTTATTTTCCCACTAAATATTATTATCGTATGTCTAAACTTACCAACCACTGTCCCAAGCGCAAATGCTAATAAAAAGATAACTGCAAAATCGATTTTGTCTCGTTCCATGATGTCTAAATAAACGCTAAACGATAGAGAACTGTTGCGATTCACTGACAAATGCTTTATGCCTGCTGAGCGTTTGATGTCAAAGACCTTAATGGGGCGGCGCAATATCAAACAAACGAAACCAAAACATCCCAAGACGTTATGTCACGCGCAGGTAGCAAATGTGTGAAGCTGCGGTCAGCAACAGACGTCACGTTTCTAAGAAACTAGACGCTAGACTTGAAATCACTTGCGCTTAGTTTTGACAGTCCATAACACTTTGTTTTATACCATCATTTTGTAAAATTATAAACACTATTACGGTTTAGTTACCTATATATTTTTACATTGTTTCTATTTTTCTCGTACATGTAAATTGATTCTGAAAAACCCTGTTGGGAGAATTAATAAAATGTGCTGCCTTGTATTAATTATATGAGTTATCACACGTTGGATATAACGTCACTTACATAAAACCAACTGCTGTTGGGCGATTAGAAACACGCCTTCAACTGATCGAAGCCCAAGAATTTCTGAGAGGGCGTTTCCCATAACGGCACAATTGAAACCGACCCCAACTACCTTTTCCACGAAACGTTGCAATAAATTCTCAAACAGCGATCAAACCATGATCAGTGTCTGCCAGTTTTCAAAAGGGCAAGGAAAGGAATTAAATAAAGTTGGCCAGTTTACTTCAAGTTTTGCAGTTCAAAATAGCTGATACTGCACCTTCGGGTGTCACCTACGTACATGCACAAATAGTAAAGTTTTACTGCGTGTGCGTAATTAGTTACGCGGCGTATGATACTCACAGATTCACGGATTCATGCGACCTTATCAATAGCAAGAGTAACTCTTATAACAAAAAGTTTCGTCTGTGTTGTTGTTTGCTTGTGCCAGAGACCATTGTTATGGCTAAAATTTCAGCTGGCGAGTGGAAGGAGGGAGGGGGGGGGGTGTGGGGTGAGGGTGGGGTTCTCCATTATTTTAGCTGTGAAGATATTCGGGTTCGTATGTTTTAACTGAAGCCGTATTGGTTCAAAAATGGTTTTATTATTTGAACATTTTGGTATGATATTGGGATCTCAAAATAGGCAGGAAGTCTTATCAAGCAAGTTTGAAAACGAAACTATCCGTCATATTCTGTTTGACTGTCCCCGGGAGTCTGCAATCGTTTTAGAGTGATATAATTTACGTAACAGAGAAGCAGTGGGTGCCTCTAATTACGCGATGTTATCATCGGCTTGCTAAGGGCTAATTTTAAAGCTGGGATTGTAAAGGCAGAGACAATAAGTTCCCAATTGCGCAATTTGAGCAAATTTTGGTAAACAAATCTGACTCACTAAAGACACTAAAAACAGAAGGAATATCAGCTTGCAGGAAAAATGGGATTCAACTCCTTGGAGAGAGAGGTATTGTCTGTCGGTGTGGATTGTTCATGACTGACCTTATAAAATAATTTGTTTGTGATCTGTTGGCTATTTACATCAGCTTAAAGGTGATGTTACACGAGCCAACTTGGAACGCCGATTTTTAACGCAACATTGTTGCCCGAATCTTATTGGAGTTGGGGTGTGTAACACCCCCGCCGTCGACTTTTAATGTAACATCGTCCCCAACGGTTGCGTTAAAAATCGTCTCGTGTAACATGCCGTTGCCGACTGTTGCTGCAACAAAGTTGCGTTAAAAGTTGTCTCGTATAACATAGATTAAAAATCGGCGATGCAAATCGGCTCGTGTAATGTTACACGAGCCGATTTTTAACGTCGATTTTTAATCTATGTTATACAAGACAACTTTTAACGCAACTTTGTTGCAACAACGGTCGGCAATGGCATGTTACACGAGACGATTTTTAACGCAACATTGTTCGCTGCTCGGGACGATGTTGCGTTAAATGTCGACGGCGGGGGTGTTACACGCACCAACTCCAACAAAATTCGGGCTACAATGTTGCAGGTTTTTGAATCGCTTTCAAAAACCTGCAACATGTTGCCGTAACAAAATGTTGCGTTAAAAATCGTCCTGTGTGCCATGTTACACGAGACAACTTTTAACGCAACAATGTTGCGTTAAAAATCGGCGTTAAAAATCGGCTTGTGTAACATCACCTTTATTATTAAATATTAATAAGCTTTTTGAAAAGGAAATTCACCACGTCCACATCTCCCATAATTCACTTTTGTTTGCCCCAAAAATTTTGCCTAAAGCCTAGTTTTCATACGTCCGTAAAATCCCAGACGGTCGGGGATTTCACTATTTTCCCGACCGTCCCACTCCAGAAATCTGGGACGCATCAGGAAAATAGAAACGCTCCCGATTTTCCCAATTTGTCTCCGATCATCCCAGATGTCTACGATTTCGAGTTTTCATTGATCGGCATCATCTGGGACGATCGGGGAAAAGGGAAATCCCCGACCGTCTGGGATTTTCCCGACATTCCGGAAAATCCCAGACGGTCGGGGATTCACTATTTCCCGACCGTCCCAGATTTATGCCGTGATAAGCATTGTTTTCAATTTCTCTCAGGGCCATTGCAAGTCCCGAAAGAAATTGAAAACAATGCTTTTGCAATTTTTTTTTTGGGGGGGGGGTGGGGGGCTGGGAGGCAAACAAAGTGTATTATGGGGGAGATGAACGGTGTGGAAGTGGCAAATAAGTTATTTTAGAACAAATTGAAAATGAGAATTGGAAAACTGCGTTATATTGATCCAAGGCATGGCAGAAGTGATTCGCCTCTGTGAAGAATAATTGAAACTCTTAACACACCAAAATTTACGAGGAGAAACCTCCCGCTAACTTCACTGAAGTGTCATGATAATATGAATGAAAGATTGCAAAATGAAAATACCACTGAAATCCCACGGAACGATGAGGAACAACAACAATGCGTGTTGAGCAATGATACTCGGACACAACGAACATTTGCTTCTCAAAGCATAAAAATAAAAATCTAGCATAACTTATCAATCAAAATGACCACCGCAACGTTCAGCAGAAAAGCCAAGTTAATTATAGGTCCTCCTTCATATATAATTCATGTTTCGCTTTCCTGCCCAAAGCCGACAAAATGCCAGGTGTTATCCGCCTATCAGGTCACTCAAGGTTACATTGACTATGTGTTTATAATATGATAGAAAGATCTTCCTCGACAAAGCATACGAGCTCAGCTACAAAAATGTTCCTTTACAAACTTATTTTGTATTTTTATTTTGTAGCCAGTCTTTACGCAACACCGAGACCATGAGGTTTGTTTTGTAACTAATATGTAAAAAGGCTACCACACTGTTTGTAAAAACGATACTAAAACGCTGTGGACTGAATGTCTTTGCCAGAAAGTTTTACTTATTATGAGACTCACCGAAGATGCCCACAGTCCCGAATGTTAAGAGGCTCGTAAGAAAGAGAACTTTTACATCTTTCCATGACGACTTGTTCATAACTGTTTCCAAGAAAATGCTGAATCGCTTACTAAGCATCCGTTCCATAAAATCGGTGTGTTACATAATCAAACAAGAATCTTCGACCAGGAGAGCAAAAATCAGCCAATGATTTTGGTGGTGAGAGATGCTATTTCGCTGCCATTTGCAACGCAACTTCCGTTGGCGTTTTCAAAAATGCATGGATGCATGAATTACGGCACGTACACTTTAAATCACAAAACAACATCTTTTTCAGAATTTTTTTCGTCTCTAAATATCCCGGTACGATGCGAAATTTTTGTGTCATGTCTGAAACTGTCTAAGGCTTTTGAGAAAGGTCACGTGAAGACACGCGAGTGACTAAATGTATCAAGGAATGTCACGCTATTTCGGGAAAAGCAATGCTTTTTGCAATAAAAAATTTAGTCGTTATCTTACTTTTATATTTAATGAAGAACGTGCTTCAGTGTTTGTCACGAGTAGACCGCGCCGAAACTTTGATTTGATCACCAGCGTTCTCAAAAATAGGTACGCAAATTTGCGTACACGTGTCTAATACGATATTTGCTCGATTCGTAGGGGAAGAGATGGTAAGACCTCATCAGAAATAATCAAGTACCCACTATATGCGAAGGGAACTGGTAGCAAGGAGTCTGCTGAGTTGAAAGATATTGAGTTGGGAAAGGAATGACGGAGTAAAGAAGAGTAGTTTTATTACGCGGGCTGCCCGCGTCTCGCGCAGCGCCCGGGTCTAAGATTACCGACGGTTCTTCTTTTTCGTCGTCGAGTATCATCCACAAAGCTCACTTCCGGCGTTTCTGCGCAAGCGCTAACTATTTTTAACTGTGTGATACCTGTTGTCACGTATCGGAAAATGTCGATTCACCTTGTGTCTTTTGAAGTCTGAACAAACAATACGTTAAGAGAAGTGTCTATGCGAATGTTTGCAAGTTCAACGGCGAGAAGAAAGCTTTTAACATGAGTAAACTTAACTCCAGATGGACTGCCGTGTTTCCTCGTGAGTAGTCTCTAATCTTGGCGATGGATTGTGGGGCGGGCGAAAGACACGTGCTCGCGCGAAGTTGCGAGGAGACGCGACGCGAGGGGAGCGCCAAAAATTAGAGACTACAGACAAAGGGAGTTTGACCTTGATTCGGAAGTGTAAATCTCATATCAACAGCAAGAATGATGCTTGTTGTCACGTATTGGAAAACGTCGATTCACCTTGTGTCTTTGAAGTCTGAACAACTAATATGTTAAGTGTCTATACGAATGTTTGCAAGTTCAACAGCGAGAAGAAAACTTTTAACATGACCAAAATTTAACTCCAGATGGATTGCCGTATTCCCCTTATCCGTTCCATTGAGATGTACATTTTGTTGAATAACTCAAGTACGGGATATCAGACACCCCTGAGACTTTGACAGGTAGTTTATTTACTATTTTCCCACAATATCTCAATTTCTGGACTTAAATTTTTGAATGATAAGCGATTAGTTTTTACAAATGTACTAGCGTCACTTGAAACTGTCCAGAAACGTTCCTTTCTTGTGTTTCAAATGACCCTGGATTGACGTATTTGTAAACAGTTTCACTCTGCCAATTAATTTTCTACTCACATTTCACCGAGACTCCATTAACGTTTATGCGAAAAAATCCTACATCGTTCGATAAGCGTTTCCTTTCTCAAACAATTATCCCTCGAAGCGAAAACAAATGTGTTTAGTTTTTTTTTTTTTTTTGGAATCAATACACTATTTTTATCACCTTGCATAACGATAAACCTCTGTGGCCTATAGGTCATTGTTCCTGCCTGTGACGCAGCTAACCCGGGTTCGATGTCTTTTAGTGGTATATATCACGGGCTTTATTTTTTCTGTTTCTCTTTTTCTTGTTCTTTAAGAAATATTTTTTACAAGTGTTATAATTATTGTTCTCAATGGTTGAGCTGTATTTTAGAGGAATATATGTTGATAGGGCTCTAAAGAAATAGACTCCAACTCAAGCTAAACACAATGCGTCCGATGTAAGAAAGACAGACTTCCCTCTATTCTTTTGTTTAGCGCTAAGTTAGGGATACAATACTGTTTTTTGCAAGCCCGAGTTTAGGCTAATTGTAGCCTCTTGTTCAGTAATGTCTTCGACATTAATTCATTGTTCTTACATTGTTAAATATACAGTACAAGGAAAGTCTGGCATAAAGTGATATCAACATACTGTATAAAGGAACAGAGTGACCTATTGTCATAATTTGTGCTTAAACTACAGAACATAAGTATCTGAAATTTTATTGTTCAAGAGGGCATCGAGATACAATTTCACACAGTAAAATTTGCAGAAAATCGAACGCTCATGACAGACGAACAGAAAAAACGACTCATTCCCTTGAAATACGTATTTGATTAAATTTGCGTGAGGTACAGCGATAAAAATTGTTGTTGTGCATAATTGCCATTCCCCATATTTGGGTCACCTCGCAGCTCTTACAAGGTCTCACCTGATTGGAGACCACCCTTCAGTTGAGACAAAAGAACAAACAACACAAACAATGGACCCTAGCCCTAAAACAATAGGGCTGTGATACTATCCCCGCCACTGAAATTTAGAGCTAAAAGGAGCTGCGAGGCTACCGCCACATTTCTTCACTACAACAAGTCAAGTCATAACATCAGATACAACAATGCAGACGCCATGCAAATCTTTCACATTTCGAGCACGAGTTTCAAAGAGAAATGGATGGATAAGATTTTCGAGAGCAATGGGCCGTAAAACCGGTTACATAAAAACGATAAATTTGAAAATAAACCGAGTTTAAACTTCCGCTCAAGCTGGAGAAAAAAAACTGCAGCCGTTCTGGAAAGGTGCCACCGCTCAATGGCGTTGTAGTGGTATTGAATTGCTGTAACTGTAATAGTGCAAGTTGAGTTTGTGACAGGTGCAGGTTGCGTGGTAGACTTGCCACAAAGGCGACCTCTCGAGTCTCACAGCAGAAAAGCCGGGAGGAGCGAGCTAAATTGGGGGACGAAGCGGTCGAGCGCGGAGGCGAAGCAGCTGCGCGAGCGGCGAAGTCGCATATTAAATAGGACGGAGAACTTTTTCGAAAGTCTAGTATTTGTAAGCGAAGTGGGTTGATTTTTTAATACAGCACGCAGATGACCAATTGTAAACCTTTTCCGAACGCTGTGAGCTGCAGAAAGCGCACCCTAGTGCTAGCAAAGCATTGTTTCGTGAAGGGAGGCAACACAACATCGAATCATTCCGAGCTTAACAAATGGTACATGACCAACTCGTTAACACCGCACTCTTCAAAATGTGAAGTGATGTTGTTCCACCGGGGATCCTTCACAGGCCCGCTCCCTTTGATCTCCATTGGAAATGTCAACGTTGCATGGGTCTGTCACACAAGGCTGCTGGGCATTACTGTGGACAGAAAACGTACTTGGGTGAATCATCTTAAGGAACTAAGGAACAACTTTGTCAATAAATTCAACTTACTGAAAAAGTGCTCTTTTCTTAAGAGAAAATCACTTCTTGACCTATACTTTAAGGTGATTCTCCCTTCAGTGACATACGGCATCGCTATCTGGGGGAACTGTAACAACCTGGATTACATTAAATCCCTGCAAGCACTGCACTGTCGTGCTGGAAGCCTAATTTTTAATCTGCCACGAGACACACCATCAGTTAGCAACAGGTTATGGAATTCACACAATGGGATTCGATTTCTGACGTGTATAAACGACGTCTTGTCAAACTAATCTATAACATAACTAATGATAATATGCCCGCAATGATTTCAGATTTAGTTGTATGGCATAATAGTCCGTATAACTTAAGAGGACATAATAAGGCCGTCGTCCCACGAATTTCCACTTATTTCATGAAAATTCTGTTTGTTACAGAGGAGGTGCACCCGGTCATGATAAAACGCAGACTGCAGACCGCAGACTGCAGACTGCAGACAGTGCAGACTGTGCAGACCATGCAGACTGGGAAATTTTTTGATTGCTTATTTTAACTCTGATTTGCATTTGATTGAGGTGTTTATGATTTTTTCTTACTCTTTTGGTGACATTGCAATGGCTTCCATTTTTTTTGACCGGCTCGCAGCATAATTTTAGCCTTTGAGAATGCACTGTAAATTTCTCACAGGACTAACTAGATCCGCACAGTCATGGCAAGGATTTCCATATCTTTTAAGCAAAGAATATTTCTCAATCTAAACCTGTGTTTACTTACGGCTAATTTCTTTCATAGTTCAATCGTATGTTACTTCTGCCGATCTGTTTCGAACAGCTTGTCTAGCCGCCGTTTCTTATCCATTCGCTTGCTGGCCGTTCAGCTGTGCGAATGGATACCGTGGGAAACGCTTGGTTTACGGTATCCCCTGATAAAATAAATCACAAAGGGATGAATTCACAGGCTCGCTACTGAACTTGGTTCAATTGTCTCACAGGTTCAACGACTAACAGGTTCCAACCCAACTCATCTCAATTCGTGCTGGCTCGATCGATAAAATATACAGCCCTCAAATCACAAAAAGTCTTCGATTATACTTGACATTCGACTTGTCACCACAAAATCAGTCCCTTAGAATCGATTGACCTGACAGCTCATTGTCACGCAATTGGTGAGCCCCAGTTTCCGACAACCAAAAAGAATGATTTCGCGTGAGAGGCCAAAAGTTTATCTCTACTGTTTGTGTTTTATTTTCCTCAAAATTGTTGCTAGGTAACAGCTCAAAATAACCTCATAAAATTACGTTATGTGGTGTCCAAAAAATGGAAACTTTTCCAATGTCACCAAAAGAGTAAGAAAAAAGTATAAACACCCCAATCAAATGTAAATCGGAGTTTTTTTGTTTTTTGTTTTTTTTAAAGCAATCAAAAAGTTTGCCAGTCTGCACGGTCTGCACAGTCTGCATGGTCTGCAGTCTGCAGTCTGCGTTTTATCATGACCGAGCTGCACCATGGAACTGTGTTTCAGAATATTTTAATGATTCTTGTAATTTTAAACAATTTTATTTAAAGGCAAAATCTAGTCCGATATTTAGGGAAATCAGATTTGCGATAAAGTAAGTTAAATTCTTATATTTTATTCATTTTATCAGTAGGTAATTAGATAATTAGATAATTAATTAGATACACGACCCCTCAAGCATATAGTGCTTAAACGATAATCGTGTTTTAAATAAAGGATTTTACTTTACTTACTTTACTAGCGATTAACCGGCCAGCAAAAAAATGTCCAAGGATTGTTCCTCCAGCCAACGAGGGCTTCACTTGTGATTTGTTAGAATTGACTGCCTGACGCTTCACCCCACGTGGGTTCCTCGTTGCAATTTCCGAAATTGAACGCTTAAAGTACTTATCGATTACCGATGGGTCATCGACAAGTTAACAAACTTTTTCTCCCCTCGCAGTGTCTTACTGCGTATGCACAGTAGACAGAAAAACTGAACTCTCAAATTTCCACGTAAACATTTGTCTTGAATTAAAATCTGGGATTTAATTAAGTATATTCTCTGTTGCCAGAGGGCCCCTTTTAACGTGAATACTTTCAATATCTTTTGTAAGCCAAAGCTTGTTTTACCCACCACGGTGGAGTTTAAAGAGTTGTGGACGCAGTGACACGAGAAAGAACCGCCAGTATGTAAATAAACAGCGTGACTAAGCCGATAACTCAATAGGTTGTAATTTTCACTCATTTTAAAACATTTGAATCCGCAAGGGTGGTTGGGGTGTGAAGAATAAGCTACATAAATGTAACTCAATCCTTCGGTCGCCTGGGGGTAAAAGAGGCCGGATTGCAACTTGTTAAAAAGTAGGGCCACTATTTCAGCCCACATGTCTAGCGATGAGGTTTCTCTGTTCTTGAAGAAAGTAATTCACTTTTTGAGGCGCTGAAATTAGGTTTATCTTCATTTGAAGATTTCATCTTTTTCGGGAAGTAAGGCATGTTTTACACCTAAAATCATTCAATGTCAACTGGATAAAAAAAAACGTTCACGACACCATATTACTAGCCTAGTACTCTTTGCAAATTGAGTGATATCACTTGATCAGGTGATATTTACCATTTATTACACCTATGGAAAATCACTGGTGATCCTTGCAATCTAATTGGCTCTCAACGGTGCAATTTATTCCCAAACTCAATTTATTCTCTAAATCGCATCCTTTTCGTAACCCATCAAAATGAAGATGAAATAATACTAACCTATCAAATTTCATGGATAAACAAATATTGATATTGACAAAAAAAAAGCTGTGTGGTTTGAAAACGGGTGTAATGAAGTGGTAATTGAACTTCGTGTCATGCAATTTTGGTTTGAAATTATACTCGCCGCGCTACAAGCTCGTTTGATTTTGAAATCACACCTATGATTTCAGATGTAATTGCACTCCACTCAGTTCAATTACCATTATTAAGCTACTCATTTGACGTGGTTATCATAAATGAAAATAAACTAGAGAAAACAGAGATTTCGAAAATGTATGGTAGAATTTGTCCCTATTTTTGGTACCATATGGTCATTTTTATAGTGGCTGCAGGCCCATGGACTATGGGAGAATAGGAACCTTTAGATTTGACTACGAGTACAACTTTATAAATCTAGTTCACGTGCTTCACATAATCACTTCGTGCATCATTCCTGTTTCTAAAATTTCCTTTTCTGTTATTAAGCAATAGGGACGAGTAAGGGATCTGCGGAGGTGACTGGTTTGAAGTTTGAAAGTCGTACTTGTCCTTGATCTCGTACTCGTATTCAAATGTAAAGTCTGTTAATCTAGAGCAAACCAAACGGATACGTCACCCTTCGAGGATTTTAGGGTTATGACCGTAGTTAATAGAGGGAAATGGTTACGAAGCCTGGCGAACATTAAAGGAGCAAAACAAAGAGGCCAAGATTTATGTTGGAAGGTCCATGACCGCGTACATCTTTTGTTTTGCACTCATGTACTATCAGTGTTAATTATACATAATCGCAATGTTTCTATTGGTTACTTGTACAAACACGTGTAATCGTCTATTGCTGTAGTACACGGTCAACCCCCAAAATAGCAAACAAAAACATAACAAAGAATTTGCTAGGTTTCATAACCATTTCCCTCTTTTAACTATGTTAGGAGTAAAGGGTTATTGTCGAGGTAAGAATCGGACATGTTTTCAAAATGTTATCCTCAAGGGATAAGAAAAATTAGATGTAAATCTAGTTACAGTAGAATTGTCATGTTTCATACGTTAATTTAGTAGTCTTCAGCACGCAGCTGTGAAGGCTGCCAGCATGGTTACCTGCGCTCCTTAGTGACACAATTGCCTTAAAAAGTGAGGAAGTTTGCACAGCTATTTTTCACCTTCAGATAAGTTTATTATTGTATTCCAATTTTTTTGCAACAAATAAATCTTCCAGTTACACAGAAAATAGTTACGAGTATACAACTTCAGTTTATATCTGTACAAAACTGTACAAAATAAGTTAACGCAAAGAATACTCCCTACGAAAACTCATTATAATAATGCATGGTATCAGCATAACAAATATATCTGGACAAACGTAAAGAAATTTGAATTCTTAAATAAGTTCCGCAAGAACGTACATCCTAACGAGCGCGCAAATAAAGTACATACAAATAGTTTTGGTTTTCAGTCACGCGCACGTCACGCAAGTAAAAAAAATAAAATCGTCAACCATTCAATAGATAAGGTCAAGAAATTGAGATATTGTAGAAGAGTAATTAAAAAAACAATATTACCAAGTTTCAGGGCTGTGCGATGTCCCGTACACAAGTTATTCGTCAAAATGTACCACTCAAACTTACTGGGTTTAGTATGGAAACGCCAAGATGAGCTCCAACTTGGCGGCCGGAAAAGAGTGAAAAACATCTGGAACTTACTTTATCTATCTCAAAGGCTTTCTTCACTCTGTTGAGCCTGCAAACTTTTACATAGACGGTTCTCTTCTCATATTGACTTTTAAAACCTCAAAAACACACGGTGAATCGATGTTTTCATGTACGTGATATGCTTTTGGGCAGACATCTGTTATGTCACACACTGTGGAAAACAAGCAATTCAGGGTGCGTTCCTTAAAGTGTAAGTCTCCCCAATTAGTAGGGCACTTGTGTTCGGCTATACAGATTTGAAACTTAAATAAAGTTATCATCATCATCATCATCATCTCGTTGAAAATGGCAACCGGAAACGAGCGAAAAACATCTGGAACTCACTTTGGCCTGTCAAAGGCTTTCTTCGCTCTGTTGAGCCTACAAACTTTCACATAGACGGTTCTCTTGTCATATTGGCTTTTAAAACCTCGAAAACACACGGTGAATCGATGTTTTCATGTACGTGATATGCTTTTGGGCAGACATCTGTTATGTCAAACACTGTGAAAACTCTAAAATTCAAACTGCTCTAGTTTAAAAACAATATTAAAAATATAAAAAATATTGATTTCCAAAGTTTTAGTAATCTTTTTTTATCTGAAACAATTTGTCCATTTTGTTTGTCATTGCTAATAATTATTAATAATTCAATTATTCTTGTGACTAAAAGGACGGACACAAGTTTGCTAATATTACCTTACATATTCACAAATTTAACATTGATGCCCCTGTTTAAATTAAACATTTATATTGTCTTGTTTACAGCTTTTTGCACTTGAATTTCAAAACTTTTTGGTTGAGTTTTCGTTGTCTTGAAATATTTTACAGTAATTAGCTCTCCGTTTCTATTTAAAACTACTGATTTTAACATCGAGTCGAAACAATTTTGTCGAAATCTTCATCTGAATGTTGTACAATTACATATTATAATGACAATAAATTAATAACAATAAATACTGAATACCACGCATACATAAAATGCAATTGACTCGGCCAGCGAAACGATGAGGACATCTGTCTAGAAGCAATTTGCCTACTAAAAGTACTGGTACTAATTTCCAACTAAAATCCTCTAATTTTATTATTATTATTATTAGTATTATTATTGTTATTATTATCATTATTATTTATTATTATTTTATTTTAGTTTAGTATTAATCATGCAAGTTTCACGAAAAACAACACTGAAGGAAAACGACCACATTTATCGCAGCATAAAGACTAAACCAAGTAAAAATCACAGGGAGTTGGTTCAACTTATTAAAGAAAGCTTGGTTTGGAATGGTCAGAAGTGACACTCAGTCCGACACAAATCACATTACGAAAACGGACTGATCTTATTTTTGCTTCTCTTATCGGGGTCTCCAAAGTCGGAAAATATTAAACCCAAAGCAAAGCAACGACTGCTTATAATTTTTATTGTTTTAATGGCTTCTCGTATTGGGCAAACGAATCTATGACAACTGATCTGTCAAAATCTACCGAGAAATAGCCCAGAAATGGGCGGGCTTTTCTGAGTGAAATTGAGGAAAGTGCATAGTTGGGTAAAGCTGCCAACAATCATCTTAGAGTTTTCACTACAATCTTGATTGATACAAAGGGAGAACTGTTAACACTGGACACCGTTATCATAAACGGTTTGGTCGTTTGTTACTTGCTGGAAAATATTGCCCATTCATAACCTGGAGACTAATATGTTTCAGCAAGCAATGGAGAATCAGTTTCTAATGCAATAGTTAGAACTAACTCTATCTTGTCATAAAAGAGTCCCACAACCAATTTTAGGTTTAAAAACCTTCCCTTGAAACATCTCTACACCGCTGCAACCGGCCTCCACCATTAGTCAGGTGCTTGGATTTCTTTTCGACGGATGCAGCGACGGAAGGCAGCTTGCAGATGACTCCTCAGTAAATAGGCAATGACGAATCCTCCAACAAGTGCAAGACATGCGAAGATACCGGTACCTATTGATGGCCCTTCTTGAGTGTGATGCGAGTCTGTAAGAAAAAAACAGAAGGCACGATTAAGGATACAACAGTTGTAAAGCTATTTACAACCTTACTACGACTTTGGTTGTGATCACGATTATGGGAGCAATTTCTACCCGAGACGGCAATGTTGTTTTTGAGTATGTTATTTTTGGCTCTACTCAAATAAAAAGCACCAGCGTGACTCTTGGGACACTACTTTGAGAACATCACGCTGTTTATTTATTTATTTTTTTACTCGTCACATTTATACTGACCAATTGGTTCTTATGGCCATCTTATTAACAAAATCACCGTTGCGGTTCATGCTCTTTTCATACGCTAGAGCGACAGAACCACTATTATTTTCATCGCCTGTCATCATCATCGTCATCATCATCATCATCATCATCCGCATCATAAATTTACAATTTAGAGAAATACACAGCCGGTATGTAGCAAAGCTAATCGAGGCGGGTTGTGTAACTTCCGATCAAACTTAGCAAAATAGATTATTAGTAAATCAAGTAAATAAGTAAACAAATAAATAAGTAAATAAATAAAAAGGTATACACATTCATTCACAGATAGCTAGCATTTAACATGAGTGAAGCGTGAACCTATAAGAAAACATAAGGAAGTAATAATAATAGCTAAAGTTTGGTTAATGACATCTAGTAATTTTTAAGATTAACGTCGAGGCATCAACATAATCAAGCACCACAAGTAAAAATATTCACATGAAGGTACACATCAAGTCTTTTGTTCAAGGCTAACAGATTGCTTTGGGGATACGTGCAAAGACTTGGATTTCTTGATTCTACGTTTATCAAAAATAGACTTGCAGTTCTTCTTGCTGCAATTATCGAATGACACCGTACCGTCGTTTATTACATTGCAACGTTCTTAACTTCCTAACTACTTATGGGAAGAAGAAAAACAGGTCACATTTTGTATCAAACGTTTACCTTCTTTGCATTTGCAATCTTGGGGTTTGTCATCCTTTTTCTGTCTCGTTTTAGTGTGGTTTCCTAATGTTAAACAAAAACATTATATTCAGGCATGAGTTTCGTCAAGGAGCCTTTCGTTCTGAATCAAAACAAGTCGTCATATAGCGAAGGAAATTAAACTATATCTAAAGGTCTTGGGATACGTTTATGACCTTACTCCCATTAAAACAGTGTTTTAAAACGCAGGGAATTTCTGTACTCCTCAACTCACTTATAAATTCAACCCCACCAAGAGCTGAGGGGGAATTCCGTTTATAACATGTTTCTAAGCAAGATTTGATGTTGCCATGGCGACTAAAATTTTGACTGGAAGATTTTTCAGAAATTGATTTAATAGAGTGTTTTCATCCACGTGACTACCGGCCATATTGGTTTACTGCATAAAAATAGAGTTCAATTTCCAGAAGTTTATTTTGAAAAACCAAGGCTCTTAACTGAAAACCTGGATTTGGCCGGGCCAGATATTGAAGCATTGCTGTATATTTAACTTTTTTCTGGAGAACTCTAAAAAAAACACAAACCCAAGTTGGCATCTCTGAGATTGTAGCCTTCTTCGCAGACGTCTTTGGGCTCGTCACGCGTTCCTTGCCCACGAACGTCTGCTGAACTGAACTACCACTTCCGTTCGCGGCGGTTAGCCAATCATAGTTCGTTTTCCAATTTATGGAGGGTAGGACTTCGACCCCCGGATTGTTTTCACAGACGATGCACGTGAATCGGTTGTCTATTTCCATTCTTACGCAGCTCGTTATTGGTTTCTTCAAAACAAAGGCTAACCGCCGACGAACGGAAGTGGCAGTTGAGTTCAGCAGACGTTCGTGGGCAAGGAACGCGTGACGAGCCCAAAGACGTCTGCGAAGGAGGCTACTGAGATTGCCGCTATAATGAAATCATGACGTATCACCTGCGTCATGTGACCTTATCACCTCCTTTATCCGACAATGAAAAGAAAACTGTTTACTGGACCCTCAAGTTTCATTGTAATAGCTTTAATTAGGTTTACTCCAACCCCACTACGACGAACAACAAAGCAGGTCTAGATGGGGCTAACATAGTCAACATAGGGCTTGGGCAAATCAAGTCAAATATCAAATTGCTCACCATGTTCTCTAAGACGCAAAGTTACAAGA
The DNA here is from genome assembly GCA_016490735.1 of Pachyseris speciosa. Classification (NCBI taxonomy): domain Eukaryota; kingdom Metazoa; phylum Cnidaria; class Anthozoa; order Scleractinia; family Pachyseridae; genus Pachyseris; species Pachyseris speciosa. The sequence continues at coordinate 319,641 of JAEMWC010000904.1, forward strand.
TGCGTCTTTGGAGATCTACCATTTATTCTCTCGACTTAGCACATGAACTCCCTAACATCACAGGGTTGAGCCTTGTCAATATACAGCGAGCCATCAGCTTGTGAAATAGTGACAAGGCCTTTCGCTCGTGTATTGGTCACACCGAATTGGTTCATTCCAGCGTACCACTTCCAGCTTCGAATTATGCCATTGAATGACCGTATGTACCAACTGACAAAGTTAAAAGTGCCATCCATGTCGATGACTTCATTATATTCCGGGCAAAGAAGAGTTGCATTCCCTTCGATATCCACATATACAAAGAAATGGGACGGTTCCTTTGACAGGCCTGAAAAGGATGAAAGCGTTAGTACGTTGAGTCGAAGGTTTTTTATTTATGAGTTTGTAGTGATCCCCCTTGATTTTAAATCTGTTAGCTCCTACCCTGATATTTTACGCAATGTGACAACTCTGGCTATTTTGACCTCAGATGCAGAACTAATTCACATGCTTGAATCGAAAGCTAGAGAATAACATGATTGAAGCAAATGCCAACCCCCCGGGGGGTTGACCCACGTTTGGGTATAGGGTTGCCATTGGGGGGTTGAAGCCCTGATCCTGTTTAGGACAAAAGCAACCTTAAATACCTACCCTGTGTAGGACAACGTACTCTATTTTAAAAACAACAGCTCTAATATATAGTCCTGATTATAAACTAATTCTCATTGATTACCTGCTAAATAAATACAGATAAACGTCCGATTTTAGTCGGATTGCTCAATACTCAACGACAGTCTTGCAGCCATACCCTGTCAAGGACAGGTCCAGACCCTGATTAGGACAGACTCGATCGCTTAAAATTATGTACCCAGTTCACGGTAGAGGACACAAAAACAATACCCTATCCAGCGGCATGTCCCCGTATAGGCCATATAAATGATTCTCCCCCCCCCCCCCCCCAAACTAGGGTGCCAACAGACATCTAGCCTCCTTCGCAGATGTCTTTGGGCTTGTCACGCGTTCCTTGCCCGCGAACGTCTGCTGAACTCAACTGCCACTTCCGTTCACCGAAGGTTAACCTTGCTTGTGCTGGTTACATTAACACTGATAACCAACTGGAAAACCGGAAACCAATAATTGTTCCTAGTTATTAAAGCATCACACCTCCAGCATAGCATCGTCGTCACCATCATCAAAAGCTGCTTTGTTTCTGCCAATCTCACTCTCAGTATTAAAATACTGTGGGGGAGACACCACTGGGTCACCTCGCTCATATATTATTTCCACAGAATTATAATGGTTGAAAGAATGACAAAATAGATGGACCACCAACACAACCAGGGCTAAGAAAGAAACACAGAACAGTACAGTGACAATCCAAAATGCTTTCTTCCAGTTTGTTCCATTCACAAAAGGATCAGTTATGCCTGAAAAAAGGAAACAAAAAAATTATAACCTAAAAAAACAAATTGATCTAAGAGATAAAGATACCCAAAAGCATCTGTGCACAATTCATTAAGATCAATATGGAACTGTGTATTAGATAATTCCGCTGCAGACTAAGATTCATTGCATTTCTACATTGTGTAAAAAAATATCCATTCCAGCTGTACATTTTTCAACATTTTAGGTTTGAGAATAGTAGTACATTAATGTATAGCAATATTTATGTTCAAGGTCAAACATAAGTTACTCCCTAAGAATATTCTAGACGTATTCAGCGGAAAGTCATCTAATCACCATCTGAGGGATTCTGATTTCTATATCCCGTGATTTAACAGTGTCAGGCATGGGAAACATTCATTGAAGTTCTTTGGACCATGACTCTGGTCCAAACTTAGCCCAGGAGACAGATGTTAACGGCCTTCATGGCCAATATAATTTAGTAAAAGAGATCTCGCTACTGCCCCACATAAAGTTGCTAGATATAGATTATATAGATAAAAATTATAGATTTTAATTAAGTAAGTTTTAATTACTACATATGTTATTTATTATTGTATATTAAGTCATTGTAGCCTAAGGATTTTATTATTGTAAATTCTAAAGATTATTGTATGTTTCAAGGAAGATAGTGTCCCCGATTAGTAAGCCTAATATAGGCTTGCTAGAAGATTGACACTATTATTATTATTATTATTATTATTATTATTATTATTATTATTATTATTATTATTATTATTATGTTTCACATTAAGGAAACAAAGAGATATTACTCAATTACCGGTAATTTATACAATGGCTCATTCAATTTCTCGTGTTTAAGAGAACCTTCCATCCACCCCAGAAAATTTATATTAAGTAATTGGATTTTATGATCTTGGATGATAAATTATTTTAACTTAAATGTACATTATGTTACATTACCAGCTGTATCCTTGTTTCCTGAGCCATTGCCATCAATACCAGAACTATTGGTTTTGTTGGAATTGCAGGCTTGAATCTGATCTGTCTTGTTGCTTGCTACCTTTTTGACTGCAGGCAAAAACCAAGAAATACTTTTAATGAAACGCTGTTTAAAGCAGTTGCCATAGTTTTCTGAGATGGTTTGGAAAAGTTTACTTAAACTTTGTTAGTTTTGAAGGTCAAGTTCAAAGTTCAAGGTTATTTAATATGCACTAATTAGATGATAAAACAAACAAAGAAGACAAATAATGTTCTCTTTGTAGTTGCGTACAGTTATAATAATAATATATCACATTTATGTCGCGCATTTTCTATGCAATATTCAAATGCGCATTACAACACTGGCCGGGGGACTTTCCCAGACTGCTTATAACGCAGTTTTCAATTTATGAAGTTGAGTTATGAGTGCCCCCGTAATGTCAATAGCCAGTGTCTGGTTCCATGGGGACCCGTATGGGGGAGGGGAGGGGAGGGGAGGGGGATGGGGAGGGGGATAGGGAGGGGAAGGCGTTCTGAAATATGGTAAATCATATTGTCACTAATCTAGCTACAACGACCACAACAAACACATCTTTCTCATTTCTTTGAGATTATAACTTCAAATCAACGAGTTTCAGTTTCTTGATAAATTTATACATTTATGCATGTGCTGCTGTTAATGATACCCGGCGCAATGTGTGACCATATGAACAAAAGCTAGTGAGCAGTATTTTCCGAAAGTCAACATGACTATTAAAATAAAAGTTATTGAGCAGTATTTTTCTTATCCTGTGCAAGGTGGTTGAACATTTTTAGTTTGCCGATAAAATCCTACTATGTTACCACTCATTGATTGTACCAAGTGACACTGCATGACCTTTGATTCTGTGGGTGAAATCCTAAAGTATCTATTGAAATGAAAGTTATTGGATTGCACTTTCCTTTAGCGTTGTTTGTTATGTTTTACATGATTGTTATGACTTTTGAGCCTGTATGTGAAATCCTGGACTGTGGCCAATCAAACGAAAGCCACCACAGCACTGTGGTGGACGTGGGTTTAATGTTCCACAAGGTAGTTTAACTTAGGTGACTCTGTGGATGAAACCCTTACGCAGGCGAGGAAAGCTCGCTATTCCAAAGATGTCGTTTGGTTTTAGTTGTATGAAGATGTGAAAGATCATCGCAATTATACACTGAAAAAAAAAATCGAGTTAAAAAGTAACGCAGAACTGTCAGTATAAACTAGATATGAGCTTTTTGAGTTCAACCCAGGCTATATTTGGCTGTAAGTACGAAGGGACAACAAGAAGTAACTATTATCAAACTTTCAGCTACAGTTGCTAACACGATCGAGTTTTTAGTTTCCTGTTAACCCTGCAGAGAATATAGTACAAACAGAACTATGAGACAAACAGAAAAGCTCGTATGCATTAAATTAACTATATACAAGCTGATATCGAGCATTACCTAATTAACACTTTAAAATGTTAATGAAATAATCAGCATTCTCATACTTTGCTGTAGCGAGACAACTTCCGGATAGCGTGTTAACACAAGGAACATATAGTAAACCCAACAAGAGAGGGAAGACTGACTTTCTGTAATCACAGAATTTTAAAGAAATAAAGGACTATTTGTAAAATGCAATAGGAATACCATAACCCTCTCCATTCACCCTGGAAAGTAATGAAGAAATCACGTAACCATGACTTCATAACTTTTGTCCTGTCAGCACGTGCGTCCAGCGTTCGTCTATAAAGTCATGTTTTCGTGATTGACCAAATGTTACAGTATCACTGTAGAAGAGCCGTTACTTTAACGTGCAGCATGAACGCTTGGTTCAAAGACCAAGCTGGTAGCTGGAGGGACGCCATGCTGCGTTCCTGTATTTGTCACATGTGGGAGGTGACAGAATAGCATGAATAAATAAGAAGAGAAATGTGCTATTTAAATAGCGGGAAATTTGAAAGCGGCCTTATGATCATTCTTTCACTTAACTGTAAATTAATGAAGAATGGTTCGTAATCCTAGCAGAAAAGGATTTTATTATGCCACACGGTCCATATGAACGACAACGTAATGCTAGTTTCTGCAGAGGTTGCGCATGAAGAAACTTTCCTTGGAGTGACAGCCAGGGCCTCCATGGATGGTGAATTCTCGGTAGCGTAGTTGCTGTTGCCCGTTGGATTAACTATTGATCAGAAAAAGTTTCAGCATTTGCGCGTTGTCCTTAAACAAGATGAAATCTTATAAATCAATACCATGAGATAACAAACTGCTGGAAATAATCTTTCGACACTACCATCCCACATGATAAGGAGGAATAACACCTTTTTTCGCCCTGTGGTTCACATAAACAGATCAGTTTAAACCAATTTTTAGGACTAAGTAATGGTAATGGTAATGGATTTATGTACCACACATATCACATAGTTCCATGGCGGCTTACAATTCTTCTCTAGGGTGAGATCGGACGTCAACCTGTAAAGGCGCCTCTGACAGCAGCTATCAGTCCATATTTGATCTCACCCACCCACCCAACCCACACATGAATGTCAAGACAGATGAAAGGTAGACCACCACACCGGGAACTACGTCCCCTACTCTTTTCGAACAGTCTGTTTGTTCTTCAACTTCCCACAGATTATTAGGAACAAAAATTGTGAGGATTATTAGGAACAAATGTTGTGAGGAACAAGTGTTATGAGGAACAAGTGTTGTAAGTAAACATCAAGAGATGGTCGTCTTGGTAGAAATCGAAACGGGTTGCAACTTCTAAAAAGGTCGAGCCACTAGTACTATTTTCTTAAGTTTTAGTCCACGTACTACTAGTCATGAAGCTTCTGTGTTGTTGAAGAAAATGTGAGATGTGCACTAAGAGTGCACATCTAAGGGAGAATATATGTATTTTTTTTTTCACGGAAAGCGAAAATATCCCGTGTCGCGATCGTCAAAAGGCCAGCCAAACAGATAAATCAGCCTTCGGGGATTTTAGGGTAATGAGTAACAGGTTCGTGTAAAAGAAAGAACTGAACATGTTTCAAAATGTATTTCTCAATGAATGCAACAAAATTAGATATAAATCTAGTTAAAGGAGAATTTTCATCTTTTAACACATTATTTTAGCTATCTCCTGCACACATTCGTTTATAAGTCTTATAAGGCTGCCTAGCATGATGACCTCATGGACACAGTTGCCCCAGCTGAAAAACGGGGAAGCCGCTTCCTTCGGTATTACAGTTTAAAAGTATTTCCTTCCTTCGGTATTACAGTCTAAAAATGCGTAAACATAACTCTTCCACGGTCATTTCACACCTTCAGATAACGTTCTTAACAAAATATTCTTTAATACTTCATTGTATTCCACTGTTTTTACAACAACTAATTCTTCCGGTTTCACAGGGAATAGCTACGAGTATACAATTCTATATCTGTACAAAACTTATCATTCCACATGAAAATAAGTTAACGCAAAGAAAACTCTCTAAGAAAAATTATAATAATTGTATCTTATAAGCATAACAAATATACCTGGAAAAACGTACAGAACTTCAAATTGTTAAATATGTTTGGCAAGAACGTGTATTTTATGGCGTTTTTACAATAATATCTGTACGTCCTGACAAGCCCAGAAATAAAATACATATAAATATACATCTGGAGATTCTGATTGAAAAATAGATTCTGATTTTATTCAAAACATTGTTTTCCAAAAATTTTAGCAACCTTTTTTTTTATCCGAAATAGTTTGTCCATTTTGTTTGTCATTGCCAATAACTATTAATAATTAATTTATTATTGTGGCTGAAAGGTGGAACACAAGTTTGCTTTTATATTTCAGCTCCACTACGCAGTACACAGAAATTTATTAATTAATGAATTAATTAATTAATTAATGATCGAAGGCCAACCGAGCACCACGAAAACTGTAACATTAAGTTATACTACAGCTACAACCTCTTATTACAACCATGTAGCAAAAAAAGTATAAAAAAGAGCTGAGCGACAGTTTACAAAGACACTACTGTCAGACGGAGGCCAGAAAAAACCTAACGAAAAAAACCCCGGTGGGGAAAAACCCGGCAGGAAATTTGGGTAGGAACCATGTCTCAAGCTCCAAGTAGCCTATCCTACGAGGCTTTACAATTTGAACATCCCTACTCGCGTTAGCAAACATATAAAAGACACACAGTAGACAACGAAAAATGACATACTTAATGATACTAAAAATAAAATATAACATAAGCCAAACGAGGTGTCGGCCTAGAATGACTTCCCACGTGACATACGCCTCATACATAGCCTCTCTTCTACCCATACTGCACTTCGAGTCAACTAGCCCCAGTTCCCACTGCTCATATGCCGCAGAAGTATTTCATTTCCCTCAAACGCCAGAAATTCCATCACCTAACATATCAAAAAATTTAACATTGATGCCCATGTTTAAATTAAACGCTTATATCGTCTTCTTCTTCTTCTTCTTCTTCTTCTTCTTCTTCTTCTTCTTCTTCTTCTTCTTCTTCTTCTTCTTCTTTTTGGTTTTTGGTTTTTACAAATTTTGCATTTGGAATTCAAATCTGCTTGAGTTTTATTTTCCGCGCAATATTTCACGGCAATTGTGTCAATATATGAACTACCCTAACTTGCCATAAAAGAAATCCACAACCAGTCTTAGCCAAAAAAAACCTTCCCTAGAAACATCCCTCAACGCTGCAACGCCTCCACGATTAGTCTGGTGCTTGAGTTTCTTCTCGATGGATGCAGCGATGAAAGAGAGCTCGTAGACGACTGCTCTTTAGATAGGCAATGTAGCATCCTTGAGCAAGTACAATGATTACCAAGACTGCTATTATCGCTGTTAGCACTGTTTGAGTATGGTGAAGGTGATGGAGATCTGTAGAATAAAAGGAAAAGGCACGATTCAGGATGTAATTCAAGTTGTTGGGAAGGATGGGGGTCGGTGAAGGAAACTCAAACATTTACCTCGTTCTTTGCATTTGCATTCTTGAGGATTGTCCTCCTTCTGTGCTGATGCTTCAGTTTTGTTACCTAATGATAAACAACGTCATAGTAAGGCGCAAGATTCATATCAGTCCATTGGTTATAAAACAATCTCAGTAGTTCATTATATAGTCAAGGAAATTGAACTATATCTAAGCGTTCCGATTTAAATGGTGATCAATCTCTTTACTCCTCAACCCCCTCACATACATTCAACCTTACCAAGACATAGCGAGGATTCCATTTATAACATTCTTAGCATTGAGCAAGTGCCACCGAAGTTGGCCAGTTCTCCTGATGTCTAACTGCGAATAATTTGGTGCGGTAAGTCAATAAATGGAAAGACTGATGTTACCATAGCAACCAAGTTTTGATAGGCAGGTTTTTTAAGAAAATGGTTAGCCTGTGCCAAGCGTTCAGATAGTGGAGATAGGCAGGAACTGGCTTTTCGCTTTTTTTTGTTTTTGTTTTTGTTTTTTGTTCTTTCCGCCTTCGCAAATATTTTCCTACTTGCTGGCTCTTAACTGACAACCACGATTGGGTTAGATATTGAAACATTGAAACATTTAGTGTTCATTTCTTCTGGAAAAAAATTCAGAAATCCAAGATGGCGTATTTGAGATTTCCGCCATTATGAAATCAAGGCATTATGTGACTTGATCACCTCCTTTTGCCGACAATGAAAAGAGAACTTTTTTCTGGATTATCAATTCTCAATATATGAATGATCATCGCAGTTATAATCACTACTGAAGCAGTAGTGAAAATAAAGCCTTCAGGCTTGTACGGGATTCGAACCCACCACCTCTGCGATACCGGTGTAGTGCTCTACCAACTGAGCTAACAAGCCAGCTCGGAGCTGGTCATTTTGTTTTAATTTTCTTAAACTTAAGTGAGGGGGGTGACTCCAGACCCTCCACGAAGAACAGCAAATCTGGGCCAAAATGAAGATTAAACGTAGGGCTTAGGCAACCTTTAGTAAACCCAACTTAAAAGACAAAAACCAAAATGCAAATATCAAATTGCTCACCATTTTCTCTAAGGCGCAAAGTTACAAGATGGGTCTCTGGAGATCTACCGTTTATTCTCTCCACTTTGCACAAGAACTCTCTGATATCGCAGGGACGTACTTTTTCAATAAAGAGAGAGCCATCAACCTTTGAAATGTTGAATCCTTTCTGTGCCTTTGTCTTGCCAAATTTGTTCATTCCAGCAAACCACTTCCAGGATGAATCTATTCCATTGCATGACTTCAGGTACCAGTTGACAAAGGCATAGGTTTCGTTCATTTCCATTACTTCATCAAAGGCAAGGCATGGCAGAGTTGTATTTTTCTTGATATCAACATACACATTGGACTGGGACGGTTCATTTGACAGGGCTGAAAAAGAAAAAGGCGTTAGCTTTTTATTATTATTTTCAAGAGGCTCTCTCTATAAGAATCATTTATATCTTTTCTTCTGAAAGAAAAAATGAGGATGAAAAGTAAGCGGTTAAGGTATTCGACTCCGGAAAGCATGCTGCAGATATTTTTGTAATTTCTATACAATATAGAGAATTATTAACCACATGAATGGTCTTTACATGAAAGGACCCCTGAGTTGTTCTAAGCGCTTCTTCTTCTTCTTCTTCTTCTATCTCTCCTTGGAAAACTTAGTCAAGGATGAACTTACAAGAGCAACAAGCCACAAACGGGCATATAGCACTCGAGCCTTGAAGAACAAAGGTAAGTAAATAAAGAGGCTGTCAAACCTGTTTTCAACTCGCTATCAGCAAGGACTAGAACGAAGATGTTTTGATTCTCGCGCTGGCGTTAGCGTTTCGTGATTGGCAGGTTTCCATTTGATAAGTTTACAGTGATTTCTCTGCTCTTTACTATGATATTTTACGCAATGTGACGGCCCAAGCTATTTTGACTTCAAATGGAGCCAGTGCATGGTAGTTAAATTCGGTTTAGCCGACAAGGGAAGAGTTTTGTTTGAAATATTAATAAATAAATAGATTAACTTTTATCATGCTTGAAACTGGTTCCTATCGAAAGATAAAAACATGATTGCATAAATGCCAGTGAAGCAGAACAGCTGGACGATCGATGACAACTGAAAGTGGAAGAAATTTATGACTACAAATAGATTAATCATTATACTTTTTGTAAGTGTAAAATGACTCTAGTCTCTGCTGGTATTAAAAAGTCGTTAAAAACGGTATCCAGATTATTCTGAAAGGACACATGCGGCAAGCCATGGACATGATTCTGCTCGCCTGACTCAGGGGGAAAAACCCCAAGGATATCAGCTGCTCGCAGTACTAATTATTAGAGTCGCTTTCTACGTTCAAAATAAACTCATAGCAGATATTGGTTGCTTTTGTATCGGAAAAAAGCAAAAACTGAATGTTGAGGCCATTTATCATTTTTTCCATTGCTTGCGAACACTGCAGCTTAATCCTGCTGATTCAGTTCAAAGAAACTTTGAAATTATGCTGACTTCATGTTTTATTCATGTTTCACTTTCGCGCCAAAATTGATGTTCAGTTTATTCAAATTTTCGCAAGTGAATGGTTTTTCACTTCCTTTGAGCCTGTAAATTCCAGTGTTTAGCTGAAATTCAGTGCGCTCTTTAAAGTGCCTATGAAGTAAAAAATTTCTTGTTGTAATATGGCAGTTAATCATTTTCTGATTCTTAGCATATAGGTTTCAGGCAGTAAAACATTCACAACGCGGAATAAGTCGAACCGAAAGTTTTAAATTTAGCGCCAAAAAGTGTCTCCATCTTGCGCGCGGCCAAGCGATCGTATTACAAAGCTGTGACGTAGAAATGCTCCAGAAGACACGAATGTCTTGGCGTTTCCTACGTCATCACCATCGTTCTGAAAAAAGATTCGTTCCCAGTCCACGGGACACGGTTTAGAGAATTTTGAGGTTCTTTGGAGGGCAAAAAAAATTAGGCTTTAGTTGATTTTGTCAAATTTCTTTTGTCATTTCGTAATCATGACACAGCAAGCTTAAAAAATTTAAGAAATGAATTTTTACCTCATGGGCACTTTAACCTAGATCTAATATCACGCTGCTTCCACAAATTTCTTTTGCTATACTTGACGCAAGCCATTTTGAATTAAAGGTCTTTTTAAACAATTATCGGCTTACCAATTAAAGATGATCATGTTAACACGAAATGCCAAAGGATTCGTAATTGCGAAAGTGATTTTGTTTCTTTCCATAACGCTATTATTAATTAATTAATTTATTTATTTATTTATTTCATGGGTGGGTGTGGTTGTAGTGTTCGTGGTGTTCCAAAGTCTTGAGGAAAAAAATAGAAAATACAAGAATAATCATATAACGATCGAACAAATTATCACTAAAAGACACACTGTTGCGGACGAGGAAAGGAATTAAATAAAGTTGGCCAGTTTACTTCACTTTATGCAGTAAAAAATAGCTAATACAGCACCTCGGGTGTCACGTATCATCGGCCCGGAATAAAGTTTTCTTGCGTGGGCTTAATTAGTTACGCGGCGTATGATACTCACAGATTCACGGATTCGTACGACCTTATCAATAGCAAGAGTAACTCTTATAATAAAAATTTTCGTTTGTGTTTTCGTTTCTGCGGGCGACCATTGTGATGGCTAAAATTTATTTATTTCGTTAGTGGGAGTGTGGTTGTAATTTTCGTGATGTTCCAAAATCTCGAAGACCGACCGAACAAATTCTAACTAAAAGACACACTGTTGCGGAGCTAGTACCGTGCTTAATTTTACCTGTTGGCTCTACGTACTGCACTTGTTTGGAATTCGATTACTTCTAAACATTCCAGTTTGAGTCACGAGTCAACATCATCATTCTGATTTATTCCAGACGGATATCCGTCAAACATAAACACGTTGAGTTGAACTGTGGTCATATCGTGTCGTGTTAGACGCAAATAAACCGGACGAAGAAAGAAAAAGAATGTAATGTACCGCTAATAAGAGACGACCACAAATCAACATCAAATTTAATCCATCCCCTAATTTCTAAAGGCAAATCACCTTTACAATACTCGAATTAAAGCCGCGTGATCTATACATATGCATTATTGTATTTTGAAACTTTGTTTGAAAACGTTTAAGAATACATATTAAAACCGGCCTCCCATGTGCCGTGTTCACAATGAAGAAACCTCTTTTCATCGACCGTTTGAAATTCCATATATGTCAAGTGCCGGATGTTCGACAATTTTATGCTCATATATTAAGAACTGTCACGGAGTGTTGACAGAAATCATCTTCAAGTAAGCAGTATACAAATAAAATCTAGCCTGCGCAGCTGGCGGTTTTGTTAAGCGCGCGAACGAGCGACGAAGCCGCGAAGAGGAACCGCCTGCCCGGATTCGCGGCATTTTCGACTGCCACCTCCTGATAAATTTGACAACCTGTTGACAGTTTTTGACGATCCAGATGGTAATATGAAACTTATCGCCTACACAGCTCGATGGAGTTCGCTGTTTTCTTAAGAAATGGCTTCTCCAACACTGTTTTTGAAGAGCAGTAAAGAAATTGCAGTGGACTATCTCGGCTCTTTCACCAAATTTACAGTTTCAGACGAAAGCTCCACTACCGTGCAGTTCAGGGACAACAATTCCGAAATCTGGTCTTGGAAGTTATAATCACGCACGTTCTAGTTGAAGATAATTCTTTGGGCAGCGCATATACCGTTGCCCTCCGCTCCATCTCCTCGCGGCGTCGTCGGTTGCTCGCTCGCCCCCACCCAAACCGAAACCGCCAGCTACGCAGTCTAAACAAAATCGTGCTTCTTGGTGGATTCGTGTGTACAATTTGCTCGCAGTTTATACCAAACAATAGGCGCAACCGTCTCCAAATTTTTTAGGCAAATATTGATATGGACACTTCCATTGTTCCAAAAGGGACAAACCCCTTATACGAGTCTTATACTCATGGATGATTCATGTTTCACTGTTCCCGCCAGACCGCCGCCAGGGCAGTCAGACGTATTGCTTTGATTCAAACGTGGTTTACATAAAACTGATTCGACTGATACTGTCACTAGAAAATGTTCTTTAACTTTCACCTCTTGTAACAGTAAACTCAGAGCGATCTTAATTCTCGGTCGGACTCCTCGCTGGTTTTCTTTTTAACCGCGACGATGTGCTTGCTAAACGCGAGCCGAAAAATCAATGACTGAAATGCATTGTGATACGCTACGCTCACTCAGTTGGGATGAATACAGATTATTTTGGCTTTTATATATCCTAAAGATCTTATTTTACCACTAACTATTATTATCGTATGACTAAACTTACCAACCACTGTCCCAAGCCCAAATGCTAAAGACCAGATGATAACTGTCAAAACGATTTTGTCTCGTTCCATGATGTCTAAATAAACGGCTAACCGATTAAGAACTGTTGTGATTCACTGACGAATGCTTTATGCTTGCTAAGCGTTTGATGTCAAGACCTTAATGGGGCGGCCCAATATCGAAATCAAAACACCCAAGACGTTATGACTCGTGCATGTAAAAATGTTTGAAGCTGCGGTCAGCAGCAAGTCATCACACGTTGGATATAACGTCACTTACATAAAAAGTAAGGGCACCCACCGAGCCAAATCAACCAAAAGCTGTAGAAAGGCATTTTTAAGTACCTTATGGTGTATGAAGTATGTTTAAAGTGATGTTTTCTTTAGCTAGAAGAACTTGATCTATTCGGATTCCTTAGCTGAAAATTTAATTGCCCGAAAATGCTAGCGAACAAAATCCTCCTTTGGGAAAATACCAGCTGAAATGAACTTTCCACGAACGTTCTAGGGAGCAATTTTCTTTGCAAAAATGCTAGCTGATGTTTTTGACTGCCAATTATTATTATTATTATTATTATTATTATTATTATTATTATTATTATTATTATTATTATTACTATTATTATTATTATTATTATTATTATTAGCTGACGTTTTTGACTGCCAAAAACAGCAAATACGAGCTTTCCGAGAGTCTAAGAGGCTGTGATTTTCGCATTGCGAATCTTTTAAAAAGTGCACTCTTTAATCCACGCCGAAAGCCAAAGGTTAACTACCCTCCACCGAACAGATATCTACCGAAAATTGTCGTTGGGTGCCCCTGAAAAAGCAACTGCTGGTGGGCGAGAAGAGACGGGTCTTGATCAATGATCAATGAGCCAAATCAACCAAAAGCTGTAGAAAGGAATTTTTAAGGACCCTATGGTGTTTGAAGTCTGTTTAAAGTGATGTTTTCTTTAGCTAGAAGAATTTGATCTAGGCTATTTGATCAGGCTATTTTGGGAAAAACAATGCTGTTGCAATAAAAATTTTAGTATAATTTTAGTTATTTTACTTTTGTATTTAATGATGTAATGAAGAATCGCATAGCGAAGTACGTGGTCCATGGTTTGTGAGGGGTAGACTGTGCCGAAACTTAAGTAAAACTTTGATTTGATCACTAGTATACTCAAAAACGGAACACCATTTGAATGCCAGAGGGCTCGTTTTAACGAAACCAAACATATTTCAATCTGTTTTATTAACTCTTTTCAATGACTTATCCAACTGTCCTCTTTTCAATTTTTCTTTTCACTTCTCCTTATCTCATTTATTATTACTGTAGTTCTGTTTTCTCTCTGTATGCTATGCTATGCTATGTTATGCTGTTATTCAACGTAACAGTGATTGTAACATAGGGGTCAATTAGGAAAAACCGAATGGTTCACTTGGCCACCATACTCAAACGTTCAAACTCATCAAGTTGAAACTTGTAACTGTAAACATAAGAAAGATTTGTAACTTTAAATTGTAATCAAGATAAGTTCAGATGAAATAAATTGTTGTTGTTGTTGTGAGCCAAAGCTTGTTTTACCTACCACGGTGGAGTTTAAACAGTTGTGGACGCAGCGACACGAGAAGGAACCGCCAGTATGTAAATAAGCAGCGTGACTATAAAGCATAACTGAATATGTTGTAATTTTTACTCATTTTAAAACATTTGAATCGTCAAGGGTGATTGGAGTATGCAGAACAAGCTACAGAAATGTAACTCAATCCTTCGGTCGCCTGCTTCAGTGAGAAATTTTGTTGAAAGATCATTTTGCACCGTCATGTTGATAACTTAATTGAAATTTACTTCGGTGTCGACTGATTGTCGCTAGCATTAAACCATCATGAAACTGAGCCTGATATGTACTCAACCTTAAAAAAACCTTCTCTGCTGATATAGATTTCTGCTTACGATATCTCACTTGCATGCCTTACTCTTTTTGTTTTGATTTCACTCGCGTGTAGCTTTCAACCAACCTACGCTTTCGAATGTACATTCCCTGACATATACACTGTAAAATAATATTTCAAAAGTACGAAAGATCTTACCACTAACAATTGGCAGTGATGGGAATACAAAGACGAGTAAGCATGCGGCCCCAAATACTTTACAATGGAACATCGCCATTTTGCGTAATGTTTAGCACTTCGCACGCAAACGAAGACTGAAATGAAGTGGCGTGCCGGCTTGTTCACTATACAATCACGTGGTTATCTAGTACGTAATTGCTAAATATGATTATTGGGTGAATAGCCTGCGTAGCTGGCGGTTTTGTCGGGGAGCCGCCGCCAGTGCGTCCGATATCAGTTTAAAGCTGCCAATAAAAATCAAGCACTTCATTCCATTAGGATACTTCACAAATTAATGTGATCAAGTAAGCTGAAGCCATGTGGCCTTAGTGCCCTTAGAGTGGCTTCAGCTTACTTGATCACATTAATTTGTGAAGTATCCTTGTCATTCCAGCCACATCCCACAAGCTTTACGTTTTCACTTCACGCCATTAGCCAATGAGTTATTGTAAAACTACTTAGCCTATGCTAGCTAGTCAAAATCAAGGATTTAGAAATAAGGTGAGCTGGTTGACAGGTCCAGATTAAAAACAAACATGGACGAAATTAACTGCTCAAATGACTTTTATTCAGATATGTTTTCCTTAGACTTTGATCACAACCTTTTGACCAGAGTTTCTCGCGTTTTGTTATTGACACAATAAATTGTTAATTGGACTTCATGTCATACAACGCAGGGGTAATCGTGCTCGTAATTTCAAATCAGCCTCGAGCTACACGGTTGGTCAATTTGAAATCACTCGCCCAAATACTCTTTGAATTGTACTCCACTCAGTCCTATTGCCATTATTTATAATGATGATGATGATGATGATTATTATTATTATTATTATTACGTTAGCCAAAACAATCCCTAATAATAGCTAAAATTATACCGATGCAACACCCTGGTAGATTACATACAGTGTAACTCAAATAAAGAGCAGAACTTAAACATAACTAACCACTTAATTCTACCTGTATCATGTCAGGTACAGGAATTCAAAACCCACGTAAAAAAATTTAAATTATTCCTGGACTGCAAGATACCAATTTGGAAGTGGATAACTTACATGTAAAGGAAACTATATGTACATAAGAAAATAACAGTAGCATGATTCACTGTGCTACCAGAGCATGGTAATACTACTACAACAATACTACAACAATAACTTTATTTATTTATGACTTATTACAAAGAAATCACCATTTGTCTACCCGAGTATATCAGAGCTAGTCGAGTCGGGTGGAACAGTAACACAAGTACAACATATACATAAAGTTATTATGAAGCCAAAATTGACAGTCCTGCTGGGAGACAGAATTACATGTAGATGTTATTACTATTAATAGTATGATGATGGAAGACTTGCAATAAACAAAAAGCATGTATAAATTGACACCACCAGAGGAGGGGGGAAGTGTTCCTCAAAACAAATGAAACAGGCAAAGTATGCAGCAATGCACTGCGTATCAGCAGAATATGGAATGCTCTTGCTGCAGACCTTAGTCTGGCTGTTGCTTGTTCTTTAACCCTTTCACTCCCAAGGGCTCTCCCTTTGATGAGTAAAACTGTCTGGCATAAGAAAAAGTAAAATCTGTAAAGTCACTCTTGGGAGTGAAAGGGTTAAGTTCTTTTAAAGCTGCCCTTTACGGCTACTATAAGCAAGCTCTTGTCGCCTCCTACACCCCTGATGACCCTCACTCTTTTAAATCTGTTTGCTTGTCCTGTAAGGTTGCCCATAATTTAGGATGGAACATCACCTGCTGTTTTTAGATGATATTGTAATTTTTTATAGTTCTTAGTGATTCATGTTATGGGCTCGCAGTAATGGTGCTTGCCGTTGCAGTGTCCCTGCCTGTACTCCTGTGTCTATACGTTCATTTTTTTTTTATGTCACTTATCTTTTTGTTTGGCAAAGCTAATAAAATAAAATAAAGTACGTGTATCTCTTCTATGATTGTTATTGACTCATCGCCAATAAGGTGTAGTATTCTGCATAAAGGGGGGTTTGTTGGGCTGCAGGTGTTTCTTGTTGTCATTTATCTTGTTTTTGTGCTATGTGGTGTGTTGAATTGGTTCTATGTGTTTGTGACCTTTTCTTTTCTTTGGCAATAAGATGGTGGCCTTGTGGCTGACCCCCCCGGGAGGGGGGTACTCCCAGGAAAATTGGGTGGGGGTGTGCAACCCGCTTCCTGATTCAGACCAAAATCTGCAATTTTCTCTACCCTATTTCAGACCTGACCAAGAATTTGATACTCTATTTCAGACCTATTTCACTTACACAGTTGGTGTAAACATAAGCATCTTAATGTGAGAAGGTTTTTTGTGACTCTTTTGTTAATGCTCTTATTTCCTAATGATGAAGAAGTAGCTTCTTCTAAAAAGCGTACTCAATTCAGGAATAAAGTGCTCAAACCATACCCTATTTCAGACACAAATGGTTGAAATCGATACCCTATTTCAAACCAAAATGGCTTAAAAACCATACCCTTTGGGGCTGCACATACATATATAGCCCGTATAAGGGAGTACCCAGGGGGGCGGGGGAGGCGACGCTGGTTACATTAACACTGATAACCAACTGGAATACAGGAAACCAATAATTGTTCCTAGTTATTAAAGCATCACACCTCCAGCATAGCATCGTCATCACCATCATGAAAAGCTACTTTGTTTCTGCCAATCTCACTCTCAGTATTAAAATACTGTGGGGGAGACACCACTGGGTCACCTCGCTCATATATCATTTCCACAGAATTATAATGGTTGAAAGAATGACAAAATAGATGGACCACCAGCACAACCAGGGCCAAGAAAGAAACACAAAACAGTACAGTGACAATCCAAAATGCTTTCTTCCAGTTTGTTCCATTCACAAAAGGATCAGTTATGCCTGAAAAACAGAAACAAAAAAATTATAACCTGAAAAAACAAATTGATCTAAGAGATAAAGATACCCAAAAGCATCAGTGCACAATTCATTAAGATCAATATGGAACTGTGTATTAGATAATTCCGCTGCAGACTAAGATTCAGTGCATTTCTACATTTATTTATGTAAAATATCCATTCCAGCTGTACATTTTTCAACATTTTAAGTTTGAGAATAGTGGTACATTGTATAGCAATATTTATGTTCAAGGTCAAACGTAAGTTACTCCCTAAGAATATTCTAGATGTATTCAGCGGAAAGTCGTCTAATCACCATCTGAGGAATTCTGATTTCTATATCCCGCGATTTAACAGGGACAGGCATGGGAAACATTCATTGAAGTTCTTTGGACCATGACTTTGGTCCAAACTTAGCCCAGGAGACAGAGAGAGACAGATCTTAATGGCCTTCATGGCCAATATAATTTGGAAAAAGAGATCTAGCTAGCTTGGTGGAGAACGACCTTTGCAATAGCCACTGCCCCACATGCAGTTGCTAGATATAGATTACATAGATAAAAATTATAGATTTTAATTAAGTAAGTTTTAATTACTACATACTTAGCCTAAGGATTTTATTATAATAATTGTTAATTCTAAAGATTATTGTATGTTTTAAGGAGGATAGTGTCCCTGAATAGTAAGCCTATTATAGGCAAGCTAGAAAATTGACACTATAATCATTTATTATTATTACGTTCCACATTAAGGAAACACAGAGATATTTCTCAATTACCGGTAATTTATACAATGGCTCATTTGTATTGAGTAATTGGATTTTATGATCTTCTATCATAAATTATTTTAACTTAAATGTACATTATGTCACATTACCAGCTGTATCCTTGTTTCCTGAGCCATTGCCATCAATACCAGGGCTATTGCTATTGTTGGAATTGCAGGCTTGGATCTGATCTGTCTTGTTGCTTTCTACCTTTTTGACTGCAGGCAAAAACGAAGAAATACTTTTATGAAACACTGTTTAAAGCAGTTGCCATAGTTTTCTGAGATGGTTTGGAAAAGTTTACTTAAACTTTGTTCGTTTTGAAGTTCAAGTTCAAAGTTCAAGGTTATTTAATATGCACTATTTAGATAATAAAACAAACAAAGAAGAAAAATGAAGAATGATCCTTGCAGTTGCGAACGCAATTTATGCAATTGCAAAAAGAAGCGTGAAAAATTTCAGAACTTCAACAGGGTTTCAACGCTGGTGTGGTGACCTTGCGATACCAGTGCAATGCTGATCTAACCAAATGAGCTATGAGGCCACTGACAATGGGAGCAGGTCAATTGTGGGTTCCCATGAAAGAGAAGAGTGTGAATGATGTAAATGAAATAGATCACATATGAACTGTGGAAATGAAATCAAATGAAGAATGATCCTCACAGTTGTGAACACAATTGCAAAAAGAAGCCTGAAAAAAATTTCAGGACTTCAACGGGGTTTGAACCCATGACCCCGTGATACTGGTGTGATACTCTAACCAACTGAGCTATGAAGCTACTGATGTTGGGGTGTGAATCAAAGAAGAAATTGAGAAATTGAGCCGTGGCGCCTGCATTCTCAATTATACAGAAAGGGACAGCTGTCAATCAGTCTATTATAATTTGTGCATCAAAACAATAAATACATGTACATATATGAAATAAAAGAAACCTTATTACTCATGAAGAGTAAAATAAGTAGTCCAAACACTTCTGAAATCCAAGAGCAAATTTCATAATAATTATTGTGTTCAACAAAGGAGAATGCATGCTAATTGTGTTGTTTGTTAATGAACTCAGTCCTGTGAGTTTTAAGATGTGCTGTAGGTATTAATGTGAAGGCATGCGATTTCAGGGTTTGGATGCCATCCAATGGACTGGCAGGCAGGCTGGCTGGCACAGATAGCCTCAATTCCACATGGCAACTGGCTGTGATACTGTTAAGCCTTGACATCATGACAGGTTGATATGGCAATAATTTAGCTGTAAGAGCATGGCAAGACTTATGGCAAAAATGCTGCAGGTTCTCTGCCCATTTTCCATGTGGTTTTGAGGTTTATGCTCACTCGGCTGTGTTGTTGCTGTTGCTGCTGTTTTTTTGTTTGTTTGTTTGGTTTTTTTTGCCGTTTTCTCCATGAAGATATAGTGAAGTTGTGTTGATTTATTAAAACGATCACTAGCAAATGACTACAGCTACAATGTACTTACAGAACATCAGAAAGCTGTCATATTGTCAGTATGCACAAGGTGGCCTCAACTAAATGCGTGGTGGTTTCTAGAGGTCACCTTGCCACATATTGTACTTCTTATAAATTGTTAATGTATTAGGAAAAAAGGCAAATAAATGATAATGATGACGATGATGATGATGATGATGGTGTGTTTACTAGGAAACAGACTGACCACTCCAATGCTGCAATTTGTAATGGCAACAATATAATACCGAGTTGTGATGTGTCAAGTCAGCTACTTTTAACAGGATATTCAAGTAATCTCTCTGTGTACAGAGGCCATTTCAAGCACCTGATGTTGTATATTTATAAAAGACGTATCAAAATACTAAGTTTGGCCCCTTTAATTACTGAACAATAAATGACTAGAAAAGGATACAAAATGATTCTCCTTAAAATACACAACTACAGCGTACTTTCAAATGTCTGATCATGATCAGACGAACACAAATTGAATGCACTTCACTAATCTATGATTATTACTAGTATATAATAATAATAAGTGCAGGAAGCAATAATTTATGGCATTGAGAATGTTCATAATAATAAATTATAACAGCAATATAATAGTTAAAACAATTTTTAATTTACCTGGTTGCTCTTCAAAATAGAGCAGCGTTATATGATCAGACTCTATACCCCACATTCGGATGTCAATCCTGTATTCAGTGCCATTGTTTTGCACAGTTTGATTTCTTAGTGTCAGGATACCTCTTATGTCCAGGCCATAATCCTTTACATCTGTGGTGTCTTCAATTATGATGCTGCCCTTGTTATCCATTCTGGCCACTCGAAGCCAGACATGCTCCTGTACAGAAGTGCAGTTGGCAACACACTTAAACCACACAATGTACTGGAAATCTTTCTGGAAGTACAGAATTTTCTGGAACTTTGGGGAGGAAATCCTGACAGTACCATCTTCATATGGCCATAATATTGGCACTTTGTCTGGAGACAATGCACCACCTTTGAATGAAAATGGTAGTTTAATACATATTTATTTTGTAATTTAAAACAACAAAAGCCGCAAAAATAAACTGAAACTGATTCAGGTAATTCATACAGTGTTATAGTATGCATGTTATGTTACCGTAGGTAGCCTACACTGCATGCATATTTTTTGGGCAAGTAAATGCACTTATTATTCCCGCATCGAATGTTTTAAGGCTGCTATCTTGGATTAGATGAGTGGAGGCTTGGGGCGAGGTAAACAATGCCAAGGAAAACAGTTGCGAGTTCAGTGACCTGGCCTCTGAGCGGAAGCGAGGCTGGAGGTGACCTTGTTTATCATGCAAATGTGGACTAGTTAGTTTGAGAAAAACATGATTTACATGAGAAAAGTAGTGAGGTCTGTATCAAAACAAGGTCACCACCAGCCTCGTTTCCATTCATAGGCCAGGTCACTGAGCATGCAACTGTAAAATGGACTATTGTGTGAGGTGGAAGGAGAGGGGGGAGGAGGAGGGGAGTGAACTCACCACGTTTGGCGAATCTCTCGAAGGACAATTACAACCAAAACCGCCTGCACTGCAGGCTCCCTTTCTTACTTGTCCCAACTCTCCATGTTTGGCGAATCACTCGAAGGACGAACACCACCAAAACCGCCTGCACTGCACTTTTACACTGCAACTAAACCTGCTGTCCCCACTTAATGAAAGAATTGTTAAAATGGCCACCGGTGTCTACAAAGCTATCCATGGGTATAAAGTCCGTAGAGGAATAGGTGACCTATTGCGTAAATGATCAACTAATTATAACCTTAGAGGAAAACACATCCTTGAGCTACCCAAAGTGAATACAACCACCTATGGACTTAATCGTGGCGATACACTGCAGCTAAGATTTGGAATGCTCTTCCGGATCGGTTCCGTGCAGCTAATAATATTGGAACATTCAAGAACTTAATGTCCAAGATGGATTTCTCAAATTTTACACTTTAATTGTGCAAATACATGTAAATAAATACTGCTTAGTAACTGTACATTGTAATATCATTATGTAATAATCTTGTGATCTACTCTTAGTTTTAATATATTTTTAACCGCACATATATTTTTATATTGGTTTTTTAGCCAATTCTCTTTTCATTATTATTTTAAGCTTATTTAGTTATTTATTTTTCGTGGTATGTCTGTAAAGTAGCTAATTAGCTAAGAACATTTACCACGTAAACTAAAGGGTATTGTATTGTATTGTATTGTATTGTATTGTAACCATGAAGAGACCATGGGCATATTGGGATTCCAAGCCGTGCGAAAGGCTCAACATAGTTTTTGTGTTAGTTCGATTGAAATTCAGTTCGATTGGGTTCGATTGACTAATTTAATGACGGGCAACATGATTCAACATGTGCTTTAACTTTCCGCTTAGGACAATGCAAATTTTCAAATACTGTATAGCGCTCCATATTGTTGAACGTTCCTGCATTGAAGAAGACGAAAGCTATGTTTAGTTACCCATAAAACCGCTCCTTACTTCATTACTGATTATTGTTGATCTCCAGCCATGAAGCTCCTTTCCTTTCCAGAGAAGGGGAAGAGAAACGGTCCTACTCAAACACCGAATATTCTCCGATTGCGTGACGGGATTTATACGAAGCTGGGGTAATTCCCCGTTAAGCTGTTTTGTTTTTTCCATTCCAGATGCGAGTTTCAAAAGTTTTCAAAATTATACAGTAAAGTTATCAGCTAAAGAAACACAATGAACTTCATTAGAGGCCAGAACACACCCTACTTTTCTTGAGATATGGTTTTGTGCCCCTCAAGTTTCCGGGACTTTCGATAAACGGGCCCGGAAACGGGCCCCTGATTTTAATTTATTTTCGTGTGACGTAATGTCGCGTGATAGAAGAGATCATTTGGCTGGAAAGGCAAATTTCGTCGTGTATCCCAGCGCACGACAGTCCGTTCAGAAATGCCAACTTTGAAGTTGTCGCGAAAATTGTATTCATTTTGATCCATCCGAAAACGGTAAGTAGCATGACCCCAGGACAGTTCTAAGGTATTGCGTAAAATCAGAAATTCGCTTCTGGAAAAAGTCATGATTTAGCGAGAATTGAAATAATTTGGAGTTATGGCACATGTTGAATAATTTCATAAAAGTGCCTTTAAATCACAGCCGTTTTGGAACTCATAAAAAAAAACTTACTTTTATTTTCGAGTAGGAAAATTTCCCGGGGGGCTATTCCCAGAAAAATTGGGTGGAGGTGTGCGGCCCGCTTCCTGAAACCCTCACCCTATTTCAGACCCAAATCTTCAATTTTCCCTACCCTATTTCAGACCTGACCAAAAATTCGATACCCTATTTCTGACCTATTTCACGTACACGGTTGGCGTAAACACAATTGAAAGACAAAAAGAAGGGCTTATGCTGATGGTCTTATCGCCTAATGATGAAAAATCAAAATCGATACCCTATTCCAGACCAAAACGGCTAAAACTGAAAACCATACCCTTTGGAGCCGCACATACCTATATAGCCTAAATAAGGAAGTACTCCCCCCCGGGGGAAAGGAGGGCGATTTCCTCCTTTTACGGCCCCAAGAGAACTGGTTTCTTTTCTTACTAAAGGGTATTCATGAAAAAAGGAAAGAAATCTATTTTTCAAGTTGTGCCACCGATGCTTGTTGTTCTCTCTCTCGTGCGCTCAGACGGAAGTGCGCAAAATGATGTAACAGTCCATATTACATGCGCAACAACAGTTTCGGAGATTTTTGGTATTGCCAGCACTGGAAAACTCTCTGTTAAGCTTCATGAACTATAATAGTATGCAAAATTAGTTTCGCAAACCTCGATCTGGTATCAGTTTCCAAAGCTGTTTCAAGCAACTTTCGAAACATCCCGGCGAGCAATGTTATGCGTGGTTTTCCTTTTCGCTCTGTTTCAATACAAACAACTTAGCATTTTTACTTGCGATTCAGAACATTTATATACTGGGGAATACAAACATCAAAAGCATCTTACCTGAATTCTGCGATAAAATAAAACATATCAGGATAATCACCGTCCACAACGACAAAAAGGTTGAACCCATAAAAATCTTTCGTTGCTCGATCTTGCTTGAATTGAAAAATAAACTGGGTCAAACTTCCATACACTGTTCTTAAACATTCACGTCTTTGTCATGTGAGATGATGTAAGCATAATTTTCAGCCAGTCTCACTTTACGAGAATTTAGGCAAATTCCATACAGTTGGCATCTACGGTCTTGACCAGAACGTGATTTCTCCTAAAGCAAATGGCAAAACCAAGGTCAACCAAGGACGTGAGCATCTGGCCGTGTAAGACGCTGGGAAAAATCCCTTGACGCTTACTTTCGAAATGCACTTTATACCGAAAACAAAAAAACAGGAAAAAGCATGAAAGAGAAAAGTGCCGTCAGGAATGGTCTTACAATCGAGAATAATCACGCAACATCGAAAGATTAATATTTCGCTTATGTACAAATTATGCAAATTCAATCGTTTTCCAATGTTTCGGAAATCAACTACCTTTTCCTCGAAATGCTTGCTGAGTTTCCAAGTAAAAAAGAATTAAATTCTCAAAGGGAGAGCAAACCACGATCACTGTCTGCCAATTTTCACAAGAAGCGAGGGAATGAATTGAATAAAGTTGGCCAGTTTAATTCCAATTTAATGGTGTTGAGCAGTTTTGGTTCAAAAATAGTTTTGTTATTTGAACATTTTGATCTGATAATCGATAGCTCAAAATGCCGGGGTAGGCATTTTATTAAGAGGTTTTGAAAATGAAACTATCCGTCATATTCTGTTTGACTGCCCGTTTGGAATCTGAATTTATAATATTTTTAAGTAAACAGAGAAGCGGTTGCTGCCTTTCATTGCGCGATGTTATTTTCGGCTTGCTCAGCTATGGCAAGCCGTTTGTAGCAAAATTTAATCCTTGAAATATATGTTTACTCCAACAAATATTGGCTTAATGTAAACTAGTGAAAATTCATTCAATCCATAATCCACCAAATATTGGTTTAATTTAAACCAGTGAAAATTCATTCAATCCATAATCCACCAAATATTGGTTTAATTTAAACCAGTTAAAAGTCATGCAGTCTAATCGTAAATCTAAATTTTCATTCAATTCGATCCTTTGATTTTTATCATTTAATCCAATTGCCTTGAATTTTGATTCAATCCAAACCTTGAAATATTTGTTTAACCCATTGGCACCCGTGCCAGCCAAAACCGGCCGCACAAGACTCCTATGCTTCAAAACATTGCAACTTTCTCAATCGCACGAATATTGCCTTAACTGTCAGTTGTGAGCACGAAATGGAATGTCCTTTAAATTTGGATATCCAATAAACGCAAGAAACGTTTTTAACGTCAAAGAGAAACCACGAAAATGCCCCTTTTTGCCTTTACGTTTTTGAAAGAAATCATCGTCGAAAAACCAAACTTCAACCATCATAACAAAATTAGAGATTCAGGAATTTAAATAGGGATCGACATAAAAATTCAGAAATTTAAAATATAAAATTCCACATCTTCTTCTTGGGTACGGACTGAAAAGATAAACCGTTAAAACTGAATTCCCTAAATGATGGATCCAGTTTCACTTTTCTAATTGATGAGGAACAACAAATGCATCATTACCATATTTGGACACACTCAACGAAAATTTGCTTAACGAGAACCTGACTATGTTGACAAATTCAAATGAAAACAAAAAAATTATATGGTGTTTACCTCAACGCTGGCCCGTAAGGTCCGTAACGTTTAACGGAAAAGGTAATTCATGTTTTGCCAGGAACGTAGCGAGGTTTTTGAATAGTTGTAGGCCTGTTTTTAGCGCGAGAGTCGTTATCACGCCAAAGGCGTGTATCGAGCGCCGAAGTTGCGAGTTTCTAGGGGGGTCGGGGGTAGGCTCCCCCGGGAAATTCTTTTTACTGAAAACTATAAAACGCCATTTCATGCATTCTTCAGACTCGAAAAGTGTTTGTGAAGTCAATATACCCTGAATTTCACCATAATTTTGAACCAGGGAACCAAAATTTTCATAATCCAGTATTCCCTAAGCAAGAAATGGCCATTATTTTTGTTTGTCGTGAAATGCAAATTAACCGTTTCATTTGCCATGACTGAATGTGATCTGAACTCTCGGGGGGGGGGGGGGGGGAACTCCCTTATTTGGGCTATATAGGTATGTGCGGCCCCAAAGGGTATGGTTTTTTGACCATTTTGGTCTGAAATAGGGTATGGCTAGTGCACTCTAGTGTTGAATTGAGTGTTTTTTTAGAAGAAGCTACTTCTTCATCATTAAACTATATAAACACCATCAACAAAAGCCCTTTTTTGTCTTTTAATGATGTCTACGCCAACTGTGTACGTGAAATAGGTCTGAAATAGGTTAGGGAAAATCGCAGATTTTGGTATGAAATAGGGTAAGGGTTTCAGGAAGCGGGCCGCACACCCCCACCCAAATTTTCTGGGAGTACCCCCCCCCCCCCCCCCCCCACCGGATCTGAACTCCCCTTTAACACGCACACAAATTTGAGAAAGAAAAAAATATTCGTAGAAGGGCTGCACCCCAACACTTCCCCTTGATCCGCCTCTGGCCGCTTTTAGATATAATAGGGAGCTTTAGCAACGACGACGGCAACGGCAACGAGAACACCACAAAACAATAGCCTTAATGAGCAAAACAATAGCCCTGCACGTGCGTTTTACATTTTGGTACATTTCTTTCCCGTGCTCTACAAAGCAACAACGTGAAATGACCAAATTTTAGGTTTTGGCGAGAACGGGAGCGTGTGACTGTAAAGTTTTCTTTCTTTTTCCTTACTTTAATGGCGTTCATAACAATTTAGTCCCTGAATAGTTCGCCAGTCCTATCCAAGCTAAACAAATTGGAATAATAGCGAAAGCGTTACAAAAACGAGAAGTTCTATTTTGAAGTGACGTTTTCGTTGCCGTCGCCGTCGTCGTTGCTAAAGCTCCCTATTAATAGAACCACTGATGCAGGGTTTTCCTTTTCGGCCGTTGGCCGGCGATTTTTGCTGCCTGGGAACAGCTCAGTCGCCGGCAATTGTGCAATAAAGAATCCTTGTTGTCAATAGTTATTCGGTCTCAAATCAAAATAACGCATTAATGCACTCACTATTCTCCGCCTGCTTTGGCCAAGTTGACTGCAACTTCATTTGAATAGGAAAACCCTGCTGATGCCACTTATCATTATGCATTTGCCGCCCGGCTGTCGCCGGTTTGCGAAGGTGAGATCAGGAGTACAAAGGGTTAAAATGGCAAACTTTTTGTCTTGCAATTTGAGAAAGTAGAACTACTTGGTAGCCTAAAAGAGGAGCTCCATCCTCCTGCTTCCACAGTCTGCTAAATCGTCAAGGATTTCCTCAGCAATCAAAGAAACATCAGGCTTATGAATACGCATTAGCGCAAGCCCACTAAGACGATCCTCTTTCATTGTTGACCTCAAGTAGGTAATAATAATAAAACTTTATTTTTCCACCGGATCCTTATCACTAAAAAGTGGTCTTCTAAAAGAGCCGTGCGCATTAAACCTAGTACTTAAAAGCTAAGACTAAATTACAAACATTGTTAAAAAATCCCATAATAAGGGCTAAACTCAGTCAAGAAATTACTAATGTACAATAGCGGAATAAAAACTATCTAAAGTAATAGCCTGCTTAGCCTCCGCTGACAGACTGTTCCATGACTGCGCCCCTACTGACGAAAACTCTTCTTCAGGGCCTCAGTGTTCGGCCGCGGAATAAACAGGTTATGTTGCGCACCTCGAAGATTATTTCTGTGGATGGTATTAACGCTGGCGAATTTATCAGACAGGTATTCGGGTACGAGGTCATTTACAGTTTTGAACATTAAAGATTTCAGTTGTTTTGCACGTCTGTCAGCGAGGCTATTCCATTTAAGGGCATGAAGAATCTGGGCAGATCTGGCATCCCCACTCTGTTATTATGCGTGTAGCCCTGTTTTGTAGTTTCTCTAGTCTTTGGCTGAGGCCATTACTGATGCAGCCCTAGACAACGCTACAATAAACGAGATGCGTAGGAATCAATGACTAGTAAATTGTGATTAGGGTACTCTGGGGACATCGGTCTTAGCCTCCTCAGGGCAGCAAGTACTTTAGCAATTTTACCGACGACTTCGGAGATGTGAGCTTCCCACCAGAGTGTTTCATCAACCTGAACGCCTAGGCATTTGTAACTATTGACTCTTTCAATTGAATGCCCATCAAGGCATATGTGAGGTTCACTAGGGAGCAAAGAGATTTGTGCCTTGTGCCTGTAAACAGACACTTAGGGTGCGTTTCTTTGGGAAATTGGATTTTTGATCCGAGATCATGCAGATTTGTAACCACCAAAGAAACGAAAAATCCGAAAATGGATTTTTCTCCATTAGCCGTGACAACCCCAGCATGCATTAAAAATGATGAAAATACAAGCAGGACGAATAATTTCGGTTCAATTTGACGAGAAACTCACCTCGATCGTTCGCGATGACCAAGCTGAAAAAATGGCGAGAATATGGCCGATTCCACAAGACGACCGCTTGCCAAACGTACTACTTTTTGTATTCGTTCCCCACCTAAAAATCCTGATTTAGATTTGATCTAATGTATCCACTCGGAGGGTGGATTCTTTAGATTCATAATCCATTTACGGATTTTAGTAAAGAAACGCAAAATCTGTTTTTGGATTCGAGAATCCGGATTTGGATTTTCCCTGCGTTGGGAGCAGGTCAATTGTGGGTTCATATATTCCCGTGAAAGAAATGACTGCCTACCCGTCTTATATTAGTGTGCCGTTGTGAGAAATAAACAATTTACTGAAATTCTTCGCGAACGTAATAAAGAAAGGAAACGCAATTTATCAACGTATCTTAGGATTATAACGATCGCAACCACTCTGTAAGGGTGAGATTACGACCTCGAAAGCAAGGGGAAACCCGCAGGCTATGAAAAGTGCTACCGACAATCGTACAGCGTTTGTATGTGGCAAGACAAGACAGCGAAGCTCCTGGGCAGCCATGACGTCAAATACTTCAAGAGCCTTCACAAATCTGCCGGCTTACCCTGCCAATCACCACAGCCACTGCAGAGAGTTCTTTTAGTGCCCTGAGAAGACTCAAGACTTACTTGAGGTCAACAATGAAAGAGGATCGTCTTAGTGGGCTTGCGCTAATGCGTATTCATAAGCCTGATGTTTCTTTGATTGCTGAGGATATACTTGACGATTTAGCAGACTGTGGAAGCAGGAGGATGGAGCTCCTCTTTCAGACTACCAAGTAGTTCTACTTTCTCAAATTGCAAGACAAAAAGTTTGCCATTTTAACCCTTTGTACTCCTGATCTCACCTTCGCAAACCGGCGACAGCCGAGCGGGAAATGCATAATGATAAGTGGCATCAGCAGGGTTTTCCGGGCATAGGCGGGGGATTTGACTTCGCATCATTTTTTCTGTTCAAATGCCCAACCCCAGGGATGCCTTCGTTTGTCGAAAGAGTATAAATTTCCAACCCCCTCCCCCTACAGAAAAAGGCATTCACAAAAAAAATGATAGCAAAAGCTTCAATATGTAGCTTCTTTTTAATAGCAAAAAATGTCCAGAATAGGAAATTAACTTGTCAGGCCCGGCCAGGGTTGTAGTAGGATACCAATATACCCGGTGTTTTCCTCATAAGATACCAATATACCTTAAAATTGTAAAACGTGTGATACTTAATACCTAAAATTAGCATTTAATTCATGGCCGTATACCGAATACCTAAAATTCAGGAAGAATTAGATACTTTATACCCGAATTGTAACATAAAAATACCATATAACTGAATTAAAATGGCCCCAGATTCCGTATACCCAAAACCCCTGGCCGGGCCTGACTTGTACTACTAACAAAACAGGGAAATTCTGATACAGCTCTCTTCAAGAACAAGATAACTTTTGTTTCTTTGAGTAACTAATGGCCATTTTTCATACATGCATCACCAAGCCTACAATGTGGCTGATTTCCCAACATTACTATCAGCTCCTAAAATCTTTCTGCTTTTCAGTTCAACAGTACTGTTATTGCTGTGTCCTAAAGTGGTCATGAATCGCGTATGAACAAAACCTGAACATGACATATCTGTACTGGCCTTTAGACTTTATTACAAGGTAGTTAAAGGTTTTGTTTTTGAAATCGCTTCATTGATACTTGGGGCTAATCGGTCCATGTGATCAACCACACTTAAAAAAGTCATCTCATAAATATGTATTTACATAATTGTGTTACAAACTGAGACTAGCACAGTGTAATCAAGCACGACATTGAAGAAAGAACTAAGCGCTAAATAGAGCCCGATGGTCTCTCACCTATCCTAACCAGTACTCTTATTGCCAAAGATGGCGTTGGTGGACCCCAAATGTCCCGACCCACGGGACCCAACGAATGATCAAACGCTCATACCATGGGCATAGCCCCTGCCTATGCCCGGCCTCTCCCCCTGGAGCTTAACATTGAAAGGTGCATAAGAGTCCAGAAAGAGTCCAAACACTCTATTTGTTACCACGTAGGGCACGTAGTTCCCAGTACACCTAATGGTGGGTGGATGCTGGGCAATGGGCTACACACCTATCCCTGAAGAAGCATCAAAGTTACAGAAACCAACATGCAAACTGGCTGTTGGTCCTAGTCTTCCAAATGGTTCTGTGTTACTTGGGCCACAACCAAAGGGTACAGTACACTTTTCGTTACTCAGAATATATTTGTGCTCAGTTCGGGGTGGGAGGTCCCCAGGGGACTGCACAATGGAGCTAACCTGCACCACATTCCACACAAAGTAAAAGAAAGGTTAAATTTGCATTGCTTCGATAGTGCAAGTCGTCCTTCACATAATTTTCTGTTCATTTCAGTGCCTCTCAGTAAGACCTAATTTCTGGCTCTTCAGTGTTTCCTCTCCATCATCAATATCACATAACTTTTGTTGTGGTATTAATACAACAGGTTTATTTCTGTTGAAAGGTCAGTCAACACAGCTTCACCTTTAAACTCTTTACTGGACTTGGTTAACTTTCAGCACAGTTAAGCAACTACAGAACCATATGGGCTAGTCCACCCAGTTTAAAACTAGATTACATTGTAAAAAGAGAAAGAAAAAGAAATTGTCATATAATTAATGTGCTATGTGGTGTGCTGGGTTGGTCCTATGTGTTTGCAACTAGAACCGAATATTTTGAACCTGCAGGTTTTGATTTCTTTGGCAATACACTGTAAGATGGTGGCCTTATGGCCACCAGTACTGGTTACATTAACACTAGCTGATAACCAACTGATATACAGGAAATCAATAGTTTCTAAGTAAAGCATCACAACTCTACCATAGAATCATCATCACCATCATCAAAAGTTCCTTTGTTTCTGCCAGTCTCACTCTCAGGATTATAGTGAGACACCATTGGGAAAGCTGGCCCACGGACAAAGCGAGGGGTGCCTTCAGCATGATATATTATTGGCTTAGAATTATAACAGCTGCGAGACTGACGACATAGAAGGACTATACACGTAACCAGGGCCAAGGCAAAAATACAAAGCAGTGCAACGACAATCCAAAATGCATTCTTCCAGTCTGTTCCCTTCACACAGGGATCAAGTACCAGTATGCCTGAAAAACAAAAACAAAAAATTAAACTGAAAGAAACCAGATGGATTTAAGGGACAAAGAAACTCAAAAGCATCAGTGCAAAATTCATTTAGCTAAAGAACTACAATCATGGACAAAAAAGTAGTTAAGACACTCTTTGAAGAAAATCTTTTCGGAGAAATGCATGAATTTTCCAATCGGCTCTAATTCTCACAATTTGACCCCCTCCCCCCCTTTTCAATGTTGTAACCACATGACAGTGTCCAGAGAGCATATTTCAACATTGAAAAGGGAGAGATAATTACAAGTTATCTTTTTTTGTTGATTACGGAACGATGCTCAAATGTGTGGACCTTGATGACATGCATTAGATAAGATGCTGTAGACTAAGATTCATTTTATTTTCTAAAATATCCATTCCAGCCATACAGTGTACATGTATTTTTCAACATTATAGAGTTGAGAATAGTGGTGCATATACG
>JAEMWC010000905.1:0-15000 GCA_016490735.1 Pachyseris speciosa
AATGTTGGGTATACGTGATGGGTCATTCACGATGTTATTATTAATTTGTGGATCCTTAAGTGTATTGATTGGCTTAAGACTTCTTTTCCGCCAATTCTGTATCAGTAGTTCATTTATAGCTTGCCACGTTTTCCGCATATTATTCAAGTTATTCTAACTTGAAAATTTCACGATAGTAACTTTTCTTACTTAAGCGAATCAGAGTACAAATTTTGTTTCTATAATATTTATATTTTTCAAAATCACCGGATTGATATAATCTATTTTTTTGTTTGGATTGAAATTCGTAATCCCTTGGTTATCCATGGCTTGGAAAATTGTTTGATCTTACGCTTTGAGAAAGTTGTAATCGGTGCGTACTTGTTTACAATTTTATTAAATGTTTTGTAGAAGGATGTGAAAATCCCATCTATGTTTGTACTGGGATCTCGATGATTAAATTCCAATCAACTGCGGCAAGTTCATCATTAAACGTGTCAGAACAAAAATGCAAGAAATCACGCTTCTTAATTTGCCTTTGTTTGATTCTATCTATTGTCGATGCCAAGATACAAAACTGCGAAAAGTGGTCACTAACATCAGTAATAAGGTTCCCACTCGCAACAACCTGATCCGGATTATTAACAAAAATATTGTCAATAAGACTGGCTGAGGTTCTGTGAACATGTGTTGGTTTATCAATCGTCGGAATGAGATAACAACTTTGTAAGGCCAATAAGAATTCATGACTATATTGACAAGTTTTAATTCTTTGCAGACATAAATTAAAATCACCCAGCAAGCATACATTCTTGCCTGTAGCAGAATATTTCTCTGTTGCCTCCTCAATATATTTAAGAAAATTATCTGGTGAATTGTGTTGTCTGTAAACGATTCCACAAATCACATTTGTGACCCTCTTTGGGAAAACGGACACTAACGCTTTTCCGTTTAAACGTCAAAACCGTTTACTATCCGTTTAAATCCGTTTAAACTGTTCATGCCAGCGTTTAAATGGTTTGCTTTTCCGTTTCAAAAAAATTGCATCCGTTTAACGCTTTAGCGAAAACGTTTAAACGATTTGCTCTTGCGTTTAAAAAATTTGCACCGTTGAAACAGTTTTCCCATCCGTTTAACGCTTTGGGGAAAACGTTTAAATGGTTGGCATGTCCGTCTAACGTTAACTGTGGAAGCAGAACTATGAAGCTTACGGTCGCTCGATACTCGCCGATACGTGAACTGCAGAACAACCGTATTAATAATTATATTTTAGTTCTAATATCACCGTGTTTATAGAAAGCGAGTTATCGTAGCATCCTTAGACAAACGAATAGAAAGTTCAAATATCCGCTTGTGAAAAGTATTGCATTGAGAGCCGACGAAGCCATTCATTCACAGGAGTGTGGCGACTGTGATTCTGCAATCGAGATCTTGGTCTTGTTCGTTCAAAACGGTGCACTTGATCTTGTTCACGGATTGGGGAAATATCGAATAGCGTTGTTTTGGTTCCCGTCTGATAGTTTTGAATCTTTCCTCAGACAAGTTGTTTAGCTCAAAGAACACATGCCGGCTAAATAAAAACGATATTTGCGAGCAGAACTGATGTGGATCATAATTTATTTCGAACGACCGATTCTGAGGTATCTTTACGAACACGCCGCTTGAAAATCAGAAAGCTTTCTATTATTTCCAACGCTCCACAGTTTCTGATGAACAAAAAGACGCTAAAGACAGCGCGATGTTTTGTTTTGTTTTTTTTCTCCCTGCCTTTTGCAAAAACAACCGGTGACATGTAGTCTCGTGACAAATGAAACAATGAATTCAATCCAAAACTATGTTTTTTTTATGTTACAGTGGTAATTTTATCTGATCTGGTTCTACCGGGCGCAATGAGACGATTGAAACGGCAAAAATAATACTCTGTCTTAAACGCTGGATTTCGTTACAAGAGTGTTAACGATGCGCCGTTTATTGATGAGTAATTTCTTTACAAGCATAGTTCATAGAGTGATTGTTTATTTGGCATACGCCAGCGAACGTGAATTTGTGGCGTCACGACAAACAAAAATGCTTCTACAAGGCGCACAAAGTCGATTGAAACGGCAAAATACTCAGTCTAAATGGTGAATTTCATTATGAAATGGTGCTGATGATGCTCCTTTTAATGACGAGTTATTTCTTTGAAGGCAAAATTTCTGAAGTACTTCTCTATTCAGTACACGCCGACAAGCGTGAATTTGTGCCGTCACAACAAAGAAACATGTGATATCTCTGGATTCAAACAGCTAAAACTCGGTCTTAAACGCTGAATTTCGTTATTTTCATTTGACAAACTACAGATTTTCCCTCGTTTCGTCCCACTTAACAAACAACAGGTAGCGGATGTTTATTCTTACGAAAGGCTAGCCCGCTTTGACCAGACCGCCTTTGTCTGGTTACGCAGGTTATTAAACGAAGGGAGCAAGATAAAAAAAGAATGCGCGCGCTCATTTGATTGTGATGTCATTCTTTGCCTTTCTCGCTCTCTCGAGCATTCCCAAAACACGAACAGTCTTTTACGACGACCTCATTCTATCCTCACTTATAAGGTGATGGAGAGGTCGATTTGGAAGGGACCGGAAACATGACGACCTTGTGGGAAACAAAAACAAAAGCCAGGTGAAAACGGTCGAAAACGTTGAGCACAAGACAACATGCAAATTGCACATTCGGCATTGAATCCGAAATCCGAACCCAGTGGATTTGTTTTGCATCAGAGGCTTTTTCTTACCAATCGAGAGTTTGTGATTTTGCTTGGTTTCCTACGTACACCAGGTTATTTTTGTAAAACTGAGCAGTTAGCCGAACTTGAGGACAACAATATAGATCTACAAGGAAATATCCTAAAATGCTGAATTTTTCAGCGGAACTTCATTTATTCCATTAGTAAACAATGGTGTATGTACAATAATTACCTAAGCATCATTAATAATTCTCTTACAGGGTAGGGTTGAATTTGAATGAAAGAAAAAATAACAAATACTAAAGCCAATTTATACATGCACAGTGATAGCATACAGCCGATCAAGTTCCAAACAATGACTTAACTCATGGCACTGGTGCAACTAAATCTTCAGTTCCAGGCTTACAAAACTGTCTTATTTCGCGATACAAATAGTTCCTGCGTTCGTCACTTAATCCTTCTGGGTTGATCTTTTGGGGAAGAACTGAAACTGGTGGGATCATAATGCTTGGAAAGTTTCATTCGAGATTGATTCTAGAGTTGTGTAATCAAGAGTTTCGTCAATAAAAAGGCCAGCACCTCCACACGCTAGGGGTGTTGGAGCATGTTCAAAGACATAGCCAGGAATGCTTGGTAAATCTACAGTCTCAGTAGAATTGGTAATTTTTTGTTCTGTAACTCCTATTATGTTAAAATTAATATTCAATTCATGTAAATAGTGTGTTACTAAAGTTTCAAGATTTCGTCGTAGGCTTCTAATATTATTATGGAAAATGGTAAAATTGGATTCTATTATACATTGTATCTTGAGTAAGACAGTTTATGTGCTGTTTTAGACCATGTGGAGAGAAATAACGACTAAATATACGTTGATTTAACAAATTGTCATCAGCAGCTTGACTGTTATGAATTTTGTTGAGTCTAAATAAATCCAAATCATATAAACTGGGTAACTTTTGTATATCTTGTTTGGTCAAGAATTCAGAATTCAATGAGTTATTGAATTGGCCATGAGTTATGATCAAACTACCTTTCAATTGATAATATGGCAGTTCTTTAAGAAGATATTTGTTTAACTTTTGTTGTTGCTTAAGACTTGACTTAGATCTGACATTGTTTGAGGCCATTTTTTAAAGAAAAAAAAACAACAACAACAACAGAAGCTATATCGTTAACATTCGTAAGTTACTCATCTGTTTGGGGAGTTGTTCCTTGGCTCTGTGGTGTTAGCTTCATCAAGTCATCCATCATTTTAACCTTAACTGGTTTTGAAGTTTCACTCTTGCGAAGGAAGACAACTGAATTCTTTGCCCAGCAGAATCTATAACCATGCTGGGTTTTGAAGTTGTTGGCGCTATGAAGGAGTTGCTGTAACTTCGGTGTCAGATGATCGTAAATTCCAATATGCTCAAAAGTGGTATCACTTGGTAGGCCAAGGTCTTCAGAGCTAATGTTACCGGATGCTCTTCTGGCAGCCATTACTTTCTCCTTGGCGAGACGTCTAGTGAACTTGCAAATGATAGGTTTAGGTTTGTTTACAGCAGCACTCGCTCTTATCTGCACGCGATGAGCGATGTCAATGTCATTAAGTGTAATTCCTTCAACGCCCAGACAAGAGAATAAATGGAGACATAGTTTTGCTGTGTCTTCAGATGATTCAGATTCATTAATTTGTGGGTAGCCAACGATTTTTAGATTGTACTGGTAGCTGTACTGTTGTAACGCTTCCACAGCGTCAGATATCTCCTTGACTTTCACAGAAAGGTTTGACAAATCTTTACCAAGTTTGGATATTTTTCCCTGGATAGCAGATTGAGAAACTTGCATGTCATCATATTCGTCACTAAGAAACTGTAGACTGTTTTCAAGTTCACGAGTCGGCGAAGGACCGCCAACTTGTCTAGTTCCGGCCGTTATCTCTTTCTTCTCCAACAACTCTTTCAACTCTTTGAAATCTTTGGTTAGGATCTCAAGATTACGTTTTAAGTCATCGTTTTCCTTTTTAAGTGACTGGAGATTAGTTTTCGTCATCGTAGAATGTTTTTGAAAGTGAAATTTAGCTAAATACGGAGCTCGGAAATTTCGTGCGTACTACCTGAAGCTGTCAGGTACTTAGAGGTGCGGGACCAGGACAAGGGCCTTTAAGGAGGCAATATACCTGGATATTAATGAAATAAGAAGTGATTTGGTGAAAAAATTATAAAGGGAAAGTAAGGTGCACACAAGCATTCAGACAGTCCACTACAACGCAGGTGCATGTCAGGTTGAGGGTGGACTGTTTGGTGTTTGTCCATTAATATTATTTTAACCTCCAAATTTAATTTTTAATCACCCTAAAATCTTCATTTTTCTCACCTTCCCTTAAAATCACTTTCCCCTCCCACCTTCTGTTCTTCTTCACAAACACTCTAAGAATCACCTAAGAATTCTGAGATATTTATGGGGTTATCTGCTACAAAACTATGATGGGTTTTTTGGATGGAAGATAATAAGGATAAAAGGTAAAAGAGTGACAACAGCGTAGCATTCAGGTATATTGCCCCCTTAACAAACCTTTCATCATTTATGGCTAATTTTGAAAGTCTTGTTGAGAGTCTCGTCTTGATAGATGTGACTCCTCTGTAGAGACAAGGGTCTTGTCTCAAGTCTTTTTGAGGGTCTCGTCTTGACAGAAGTGACTCCTGTAGAGACAAGGGTCTTGTCTTAAGTCTTGTTGAGAGTCGTCTTGACAGATGTGACTCCTCTATAGAGACAAGGGTCTTGTCTCAAGTCTTGTTTAGAGTCTCGTCTTGACAGATGTGACTCCTCTATAGAGACAAGGGTCTTGTCTCAAGTCTTATTTAGAGTCTCGTCTTGACAGATGTCACTGGCTCGTCTGTAGAGACAAGGTCATGTTTCAAGTCTTGTCTTGACAGATGTGACTTGTCTCAAGAGATGAGGGTCTTGTCTTGAGTCTTGTCGAGAGTCATCGTGACAGATGGGACTTCCCTCTAGAGACATAGGTCTTGTCTCAAGTCTTGTTGAGAGTCTCGTCTTGACAGATGTGACTTGTCTCTTGAGACACGGGTCTTGTCTCTAGTCTTGTCGAGAGTCTCGTCTTGACAAATGTGACTCGTTTCTAGAGATGAGGGCATTGTCTCAAGTCTTGTTGAAAGTCATCTTGACAGATGGGATTCTTGTCTCTAGAGACAAGGGTCTTCTCTCAAGTCTTGTCAAGTCTTGTCTGACAGATGTGACTCGTCTCTAGAGACATGGGTTTGTCTCAAGTCTTGTCAAGAGTCTGGTGTTGACAGATGTGACTCGTCTATAGAGATGCGGGTCTTGTCTCTAGTCTTGTCAAGAGTCTCGTCTTGACAGATGTGACTTGTCTCTAGAGATGAGGGCCTTGTCTCAAGTCTTGTTGAAAGTCTCATCTTGACAGATGTGACTCATCTCTAGAGATGCAGGTCTTGTCTCTAGTCTTGACGAGTCTCGTCTTGACAGATGTGACTCGTCTCTAGAGGTGAGGGCATTGTCTCAAGTCTTGTTGAAAGTCTCATCTTGACAGATGGGATTCTTGTCTCTAGAGACAAGGGTCTTGTCTCAGCTCATGTCAAGAGTCTCGTCTTGACAGATAGGACTCTCATCTTGTGAGAGGCTTATAAACTGTAAGTATGAAAGGCTCATCCTCCCACGCGAAGAAACATACCAATAATAATAAAATGAAGTATGCAATTTGCCCGTAATTTATTCCCAAATTTCGCTTCAAATCCTCTTCTCAAGATAAATGAGATGTGACTTATAATTTATTTTGAACTGTACTGTGTTTAATCTTGGCAAAAAATCTGATTAGTACCTGTGTGTAGGTGTGGATTTTAAGGCTGATTTTCTTCTTGACTGCTCTTATTTGCAACATTTGGAAAGCTTTTGTCCTTATTTTAATATTGACTATTGCTTCTACAGAAAAGTGGATCAGCTTACATATGATTTGAGACATTTAAAGACAGGGTTTAACAACTACAAACATCGCAAGATGGTGAAGGTAATAAAATTATTTATGACATACCTGACGATGTGAATGATCATCGCAGTTATGAACACTACTTAAAGTGCCTATGACACAAATATTTTTGCCTGTTTTCAATTGTTGAACATGTATGAAAAATGACTTAAAGCTTAAAAACTGCTTGCATCTTCTAGAAAGCCATTTTTTTCGTGTTTAAAATATATGCTATTTAGCCGCTTAAGTGTCTTGGAGACTAGAATCTAATTTGCTCATTCGTGGTACCCAGTGTGACAATGTGAAAATGTCGAGTGATTCAAATTATTTAACAACATCGGAATATTAGTGCAACTTGTCATATTGGACGCTCTTTTTCTCTTTGTCCGCCCTGTTGACTGCGTTGTCTGTGGATGAGGGTTCACGGTGTTATGTCACAAAGATATGTCACGTGATGTTTTGGTCTTTGCGATGCACGGGACACACTTAAGGCATAATGGCGCATATTTTGAATGCGAGAAAAAGCTTTTCAGGGTTTTCAAAGAGTTCTACTCTTTGAAATGGTTTTTCATACATGTTAAACCATTAAAAACGGGGAAATTTTTTTGTGTCAATGCACTTCAAACAGTAGTGAAAAATTCAGGCTTCAGACCTGATTTTTTTTTTTCAGGCTTTATTTTTTTACTACTGCTTAATTTTTACTACTGCTTAAGTAGTGTTCATAATTGCGATGATCATCCATTTCTTCATTCTTCAATCCACAGTTCAAATATATGATTTTTCATATATTCATTCTCACGTATGACGTTTAACTGTTGTTAATTTATTGCCTATCTGCACATTGGCTTACTTACTATTCTCACTGTAAGTTGGAACTTGAGAAATGCTATCACCTGGGTGAGTGAAGTCCTGAGAAGGACTGTTTGTGGTGACATCTACTGATATTTTGACAACCTTAGTGTTTGTCACTCCATTAACCTTTTGTAAAATTAGGAATAACTGTTGTTTTATCTACTGATTGTCTGTTGGTGATGTCTTTAATAAGTTGTACAGTCAGGTGTATGTGAGGTGCAGGAATGTATTGGCAATGGCTTAGTGGTGACTGCTCCAAGTTACAGTCGGCGACAAAATTACTTGAGACAGCACAGCAAACGGCTATTTTGTACGCTCAGTGGCTCCCCCTTCCCTCTCAGTGTTGTTTCTCGCAATTCTCTCGGCAGATCCTGTGACCCCAACATTGGGGACAGCGGGAAAGGGTCAACTGTTTCAACAATTTTGTCATTAGCTGTATTAATTAAAATAAAACCAGATTTCCACTGGTACATGTTGACAGTGGTTAGTATTTTAGGTAACACATTAATTTTAACAGAGGCCCAGTTTATTTCAATCAGTGGTTTGTCTGCAGATGGTATTAAACGATGTTATTCTTAATATCACCCCTTCTTCTCACTCTTTGCATTCAGCTGGTCATATGTTCAAATTTTCTGCCATTCTCATGGATACAAGTGGCTTAGCAGTAACAGCATTAAATACATCTTGTCAGCTGCTCTCTGTGTGTCTGTCCTTCAGTTCATCTGTGTCCTTTAAATGTTTGTCAGTAGTTGTTTCAAAGTTGTGTTGGGTCTGTGAGGAACACAGGTGTTGTAAGGTTGTAGGGTCCATGCCATGGCTTCAGAAGTCCATTTGATGTGTAGTAGATGGGGTCACTGTAGTGACAGGTGTCAAGTTTAATAGTGTTCATAACTTTTGTCTCTGTGTTGTAAGTTATTGCATCTAGCAAAGTTGTAGTTGTAACAGTTGTTACAAAAATTATTGTCTAAATATTTACTGTTGTACACTAAACTGTCGTGTGAATTACAAACTTGTTGCACCTGTGTTATTGTTGCTGCTTGGTGGGAATTAGGGTTGTAGGATGATTGGTCAAGTAGTCTTTCAGTGTGTGTTGGTTTTGTATTTTACAATTTTCCTTGATCTTCTTGGTAAGACTGTATGTGGGCATTCCTTCTGATTAGGTGAAATCATCAATTATGTCTTTGCATATGAGTATATGAGTAAACAGTAAACCAGTTTTCTATGAAAAGTATGCTACATTCGGAATCCATTGTGTCAACAACCTTCTTTTTGATCTTGATAGCGTTCAATCTTTTAACAGAGTGACAAGAAACATCGCCAGAAACAATATTTTAATGTGGACTGGCCTGCGCCACTCTGTACCATCAGACCTAAGACACACAAACTACCATCCTATGATAACAAATCCCTCTTTTAACTACTCGAATTGTTTATTTGGTGTAACTAAAAAAAAAAATCAAAGGAATATTACACGCTCTTAGTGAGTACCAAAGCTCAATTACCTAATCATGCTGCAAACTTAAAATGGACTTCAACTTTACAGAGAATCAACTCATACAAGTTTACAGTCTCCCACACACTGTTACTTTCTTTTCAGTACAAAGTTTCGAATTCCATTTTACATACGAACGCAAAATTATTTAACCTATTGGCGCCCAGCCGTTTTTACCTTTTCGGAGTGATTTTCCACCTATAAACAATCCAAAGCATTTCGTGACTCTTTATGGAAACTCCCATCGAAAAGTGGTGCTGTCCTAAGGCACTGGAGGTTCAAGGTTTCTGAAAACGTCATTCTGACGTAGCTATTTTTCATCTGTGGAGCTACAAGGATGTCCCTAGTTTGGTTTACTTGCGATTTTTGCTAAGTTTACAACCATTTTTCATCTTTAGTGGCTGCCTTATGAGCATCATTAAGCGTGATGGTAGCTAAGAGTCCACTTTCTCAAAGATCGAGCAAGGTGATGTACTTTGTTGTTGAATTTGGCTTTTTACTCGATGAACTGGAAATTTGGCCGGTTGGACACTTAGTACCTTTGGGACTCGACTATTGATGAATTTCTCAACCTACCGCCGCATATTTTGGAAATTTGTGAGCACTGAAGATGACCACAAGCAGGAATTTTTGGCGGTAGGTTGGAGTGGCTGTAGACTTAGTTTATATGTGAAAGAATTGGGGTAAGGAACAGGCACTGTCAAAAATTCTCGTTATTTCCCAGCATGCAATGCGGTCAAGATGTTGAAAATGGCAGTAAGGCCCAGATGCACTGGAACAAAAGGCTGTATCTACGCTCGGGAGAAGAATATGCACAAAAAAGTCATTTCTAAGCTAGAACAAGGACTGAATTTTGTTATGATGGTTGAAGTTTGGTTTTACGATGATGATTTCTTTAAAAAACAGAAAGGCAGAAAGGGGCATTTTCGGCGTTTCTCTTTGACGTTAAAAACAGTCAGTTTCGTTCTTGTCCAAACTCAGAAGGCCATATTTGGTAAAAATTGCTACATTTCTTGCGTTTATTGGATATCCAAATTTAAGGACATCCCATTTCATGCTTACAACTGACAGTTAAGGCAATATTCGTGCGATTGAGACAGTTGCAAGGTTTTGAAGCATGGGAGTCTTGTGCGGCCGGTTTTGGCCGGCACGGGCGCCAATGGGTTAAGATAGGCTTTATTGAAGATGATAAATGTACTTTCTGTAAACAAGAAGCCGAAACCATCTACCATCTGATGTTTCACTGTTTTTACACAAAACAATTTTGGAGGCATTTTGAATCCTACTTATATTCAATTTCGTGCTTACAACTGACAGTTAAGGCAATATTGGTGCGATTGAGAAAGTTGCAAGGTTTTGAAGCATGGGAGTCTTGTGCGGCCGGTTTTGGCCGGCACGGGCGCCAATGGGTTAAGATAGGCTTTATTGAAGATGATAAATGTACTTTCTGTAAACAAGAAGCCGAAACCATCTACCATCTGATGTTTCACTGTTTTTACTCAAAAAATTTTGGAGGCATTTTGAATCCTACTTATATTCAATAACAAATCAGCAGGTTCACCTAAATCTCAGAGATGTGTTGTTTGGTATCATCACTTCAAAATGTATCTTGCTCAATTACTTGTTAATCATAGGAAAATTGTACCTGTGGGACTGCAGAAGAAACAAAGTTCACCCTAGCATACATGGCTTTCAAACAAAAGTAAAACACAAATATGAAATAGAAAAATATAAATGCACTAGAGACAATAAAATGAGAGAATTTTACAGTAAATGGACAATAGCATCCTGTTTAAGTCAATCGTAATTTATGTAAAATCTTTTGAATGTATGTACTGTATGAGTCGTTATTATTTTTATGTATAATTTAAGGTTGTGTGTGTATGTATGTATGTATGTAATGTACATACATATGTAGTAAATAGAAAACATCAATGTATATGTAATCGCAAATTATAATTGTAAAGTCTATTTATTGTAGGTAAAATGTTTGTATCTAAATGTAGCCTTTCACTGTATGCTGTGTTTTGAGAATTAATAAAGAATATTTTAAAAAACAAAAAAAAGCAAACAAAAAATTTTGTCTTTGCATACAGCAGTAAAGCTGTCATCAAGGTAGTGTAGTTGGAGCGGTAGCATTCATTTGTGAGCTCCAGAGCTAAATCTTCCTCAAGCTTGGTTTCACATTTTATTATTAGTGAAAGCCAGGCATTTCTCAAGTTTGAGAAATGCCATTTAAAATTGACACAAAAGTGCCATGTCAGAGAACTGAAAATGTCTAGTTGACAATATTGCAGTTTTAGGTAGCTAAAATGTGTGCTTATTTTTCTGGAGAGGCAAAAAAAGCAGGGTTTGTTTCTAGAATTACTATCATCATTGTTGAAGCATAACTGTGTACACCTTTTTCCTTCAATTTGATTATTCTTTTGTATGCATGTTAATTAGCCTTACCAACCTCACTTTAAGGTATAATTTTATAGAATTTTACACACACTAACGAGGCTAATTATCATAAAAATAAAACACTAGTTTGTGTAGTGCAATTATGAAAGGGGTCAACGTGATCACCTTTTATTGCTCAGACACCAGGCCCCTGTTGTTCAAAGGGCAGCTAACTCTATCCATCGGATAAGTCGCTATCCAGCAGATAGAATGTATCACTTGCAATACATTTTATCTGCTGGATAGAGTTATCCGCTCTTTGGAAAACTGGAGCCAGGTGTAAGAATTTCAAGTTAAATAAGGTTTACTATAATAATCAATAAATAGTGCACAAGAAACAGTTGTTCATCCAGTTTTTGTTAGTGATGAACTTGAGAGCAGTGGAAGGACTGTACCATGTAATGACAGGTTTGTATAGAGAATAGAGATTTTTCATAATTGTGGCTGTTAATTTTTATAGGAACAAGAAGAAAAAGAAAGAGAGGAACTTCTGAACAGACGGTTTACCACTAATGTAAGTTGCTGAACTGACATCTGCTGTGTAGTGTCATGTCACATGAGCGTTTACCACTAATGTAAGTTGCTGAACTGACATCTACAGTGTAGTGTCATGTTAGATGAGTGTTTCAGTCTGACCCATGTTCATTACTACCACTCATCACTTTTTAGTTTTAATGTTTTTGTTTGAGTCTCTGAAATTATTGTAATCTTGTGTCTTTGTCAAGTGATGATATAACATATAGTGCTTAAGTGTGACGTCACAAATATTAGAATTTTTGAAATTATAGGATTTGTTGAGATTTTCAGAAAGAGCAAGATGAAAAATGCTAACTTGCCAAAAATCAGCATTTAAAGGCAAATTGGCTCTGAGATATTAGCACCATTATGCTCTGTTGACTCCATACAAATCCTTCTAAATTTGACTTGGTTCATAATGTTAGGAACTGAGTAAAGTTTAGAAGGATTTGTATGGAGTCAGCAGAGCATAATGGTGCTAATATCTCGCTCTCAAATTGTAAGAAAATGCTGTTTTTTGGAAAGTAGATCTTTTGGATCGTGTTATTTCTGAATATCCAAACAAATCCCATAATTTCACAAATTTAGTTTTCATGATGTCATCACTTTAGTACTCTATTGATATGTCTATCATGATCGACTGTATGATGTGATGATAATGAAAATAGTGATGGAGGGTGATAATGATGATGATGATAATGCTACAATGGTGAATAAATGCTGGGCAGCTTTTTTGTTGTATAAATAATTATTG
This sequence comes from Pachyseris speciosa, assembly GCA_016490735.1. Lineage (NCBI taxonomy): Eukaryota > Metazoa > Cnidaria > Anthozoa > Scleractinia > Pachyseridae > Pachyseris > Pachyseris speciosa. The sequence continues at coordinate 12,737 of JAEMWC010000905.1, forward strand.
TTGAAAACCAAAATTGATGAAATTGTGTGCAATGTAATTTATCTTTTAGAATAGTGGTGAAACGTCCATCATGATAGACTATGCTCTACAACACAACAGTTCACTCCAAAATGCCGACAGAGGAATAAGTGATTTATTAAGCAGTGGATCTAGTATTTTGACAAGTTTGAAAGACCAACGTTTAACTTTAAAAGTATGCTTATTATATGTGTAGTAGCATAATAAATTTATTTTAATGTGTAATATTCCAGTATTTCAAAGATCTTTGGACTCAGAAATGTGGCAGTTATGATAATGTATTAGTTAGCATTTGTGCATCAGTTAAACAACCCCCTTCCCCTGGTACCACACCTACAATGTCACCACTACCTTCAGTACCCCAGGAAAACCCTGACAATGGCTATTCTGATGTAAGCCTTTGTTTAAAGCACTGGGCGTGGCTGCCTGAACCTTTCTGTTATAATCGTAAAAGTGGGTAGCTGTTGTGGCTCATGACCAGCAACTACTGTTGCTGGGGGAGCAGGGTTGGCGTAGTGGTGAGAGCGCTCGCCTTCCACCAATGTGTCCCGGGTTCGATTCCCGGACTCGGTGTCATAAGTGGGCTGAGTTTGTTGGTTCTCTACTCTGCTCCGAGAGGTTTTTCTCCGGGTACTCCAGTTTTCCTCACTCCCCAAAAACCAACATTTGATTTGATTTCATTTGATTTCAGTTCAGTTGATTTAATTTGACTTTATTTGTTTCTATATTTGCTCGGCCCCACTAGCCTTTGTGCTATAAATACTACCTAGGGTAAATAAAGGTTATTATTATTATTACTGTGAAGATAGTTGCACACAACAAGAATGCAGTCAACAACTTTCATTATAGCATAGCTAGTAAATCTGTGTTATCAAATTCAATTGTGCACATGTGCTTCATATTCCCAATGTGCATGCAAGTATGTGCTCCTTGGAATGGATGCTGCTGCAATGCTTGAACTTATTTAGATGGCTTTTCGTTGTACTCCAACTTTCTCTTACTTAGTGGTTCTTTGAGTGTTGGTCTCAAATACTGAGTAGACTTTATTGATGGTCAACAGGGAGCTCATAAACGAATACTGGATATTGCTAGCACACTTGGTCTGTCCAACACTGTCATGAGACTGATCGACAAGAGAGCAACACAGGTATTCATTTGTTATATGATTGAACATCTTTATTTCCTACATCTGATAGAAAAATTGGACTACAAACAGTTTGCATTTACCTCTGAGTGCTAGTTGTGTGGCTACAGTCAAATCTCAATTATCTGGACTCAACAGGATTGAAATGAATAGTCTGGATAATTGCAAATCTGAATATTAATGAGATAAAAATGAATTAATTAGGAAACCAAAATTTCACTTAATAACAAAACAAGTCTCAGCCAATGAGACCTCAGTTGAATGCACTGTGCTTACAACATGTGCCAGCACTTACCGTGAAAGCTCTATTAATCCCCCCTCTCTAATAAGCCGCCCATTTGGGAGTCGGTTTTCGTAATAAGCTCCCCCTCTCTAATACCCCCCCCCCCCCAATTTGGTACACGAGATTTTGTTATTATTCCCTCCTATTCCCTCTTACGAAGTACACTTTATGCAGCCCAGTTGGTTTGTTTTTAAACAAATATACAATAAAACACACAACACTGTTTCCTGCTTGGTATCAAATAATAAAGTTTTATTGTATTTGTTTGAGATTTGTACAGAAACTATTTAACACGAAAACAGCATGTTCAAAGATTTGAAATAAGCCCCCCCCCCCCCTCTATTAAGCCCCCCTCTCCAATAAGCTCCCCGTTAATACGGCCTGAAAATAAATAAGCCCCCGGGGGGTTAATAGAGCTTTTACGGTAGAAATTTGATGTTTAAAAGGTAAAGAAAGCCATTTCAAATTTATTTTTCAATGCCCAAATTAAACAGAATTCAAAAGAATAGCATTTTAGGAATCTTCATCATACCTTATTAATATTGATGAAAACAATGGGACCAGAAGAAATGGTCCGGATAATTGAGGTTCGATTGTAGTGGGGCTTGTTCCTGAACTTCTCAGCATTTTCCCCATGTGCCTCAAGTTCTGTCTTGAGTGAAGATAAGAGAGCCTATTTTGCACTAGTCTAGAAATAACACATGGATGTTGATTGAAATAATATTTGATTGATGTAGAGGAGCTCAGGTTAGACAGAGTGCCATTTGTTGATAAAAGAAAATGAGCCCCACAAACTGAAAGGGAGAAAATTTTCACATT
>JAEMWC010000905.1:32500-82500 GCA_016490735.1 Pachyseris speciosa
AGAAACTACCGCTATGCGGCATACAGGCAATATGTGTGGTGGATCTATCAAAGGCTGGGCAGGAAACAAAGAAAAGTCATTCCATCTTGTGTAGTGTCTGCCATACGGAAACAATTTCCAGAGGCTAATGGCAACTACACTGGCTTCAAGGAACCTTCAGTCACTGAGCTTGACTTAGCATTTCTTTAACTTGTTTCTATGGCAAAGAGAAAATATAATTCTTTCAACCATGAAACTAAAGAAATGCTATGCAAATCAAAACAAATTAAAGAAATTCTAAGTCAAGGTCAGTGACTGAAAAATTGAATGAAGGTCACTGTCGGTTTTTGTATTTGTTCTTTTTTTTATCTCTCCTTCTTTGGCCAGAACGGGTGTAACAATACTTGTAAATGTCCAAGGAAAGAAAATGTATTCCAAATGAATGTTTTGCCTGTTTTCCAACTAAATATATTCAAGTATTAAGTACAAGCACTGTCTATGTGTCAACACAATGTTGCAACACACTGTCATTTGTAATGCTTTTTTGAGAAGATTTCTATATTCAGTGTGCAAATATTTATTGAAATCTTGACACATGCCTTGCAATGATGTCTTCTTTGTTTCCACGGGGACTTGGGGCAATATTTTGTGGAAGATGTGGCCTTTCAAGAGGGGGAACATCAATCTCCCCCTTCTTCAGCAAAATTACATCACTGAGAAGATCGTGGACAAACTGGTATGTCTTCTCTTCGTATATGGGCTTCGCAACCCACTTCTTCTGTAGCTTTGGATAGACACATTTGTAACGCAGTTCTCCAGAGGCAGTGGTCGCCACCCCTCTCCCCACATTGCAGTTGTGATCAATGACAGCAAGCTGCGTTCTGCTAACCATACCGTTGTAAGAATAATGTTGTGACTTGTTCACGTATTTCTTTGCCATCGAGCCATGGTAGACTTCTAGACATCCGGTTTGAACAAAATCGGCCAGGAGACAGATATCCTTCAGGAGTTTAGGTTTCCATGCCACTTCCTTTAAAGCGTTGTGTGCAGGAGATCCAATCGGAAGCCATACCTTGTTTCTCCTTTGTTCATTGGTAAGTTCGCCATGCTCGCAAGCAGAAAGTAATTGGAAATCAGGCCATTCATGTATGCCGGCCACGTGGTAAACGATTGACTTCCATTTCTCTTGGCAAAGGAGTTGATCCCCATTAGACGTCGCCGCGCACCACCACAGGTGATTAACTATGGATGCGATCCATGGCGATAAGTCTGAGCATTCACGTTTTTTAGATGCAGCAACAAGATCTTTGCGCACAGACTTTGCCAAGTGCCATGGATCGAATCTGTGTTTGATGTGGGCCTTTTCTCTTTTCATCATTGCTGCAACTTGGAGATGCCTACATATTAAATGAAACGCAGACCGGTTAAAAGTCTGTTATTAAGGCTTTGCCTTTTATAGGCTCTTAATGTAATGATCCGTCGAATATAAAGATCTCAAGGACACGGAGTCAGATTAACGTTTACTCTAATTTAGCCCAGTTTCAGTACAGGTCACGACAAACGCTCAAATATGAAACAGCGCGAGCTCAACAAAGCGGAAATGGCGCACGCGATTAACATGAAGTAACGTAAAATTTTTATAAGAACATTATTTCTCACTGAAAAACTGAACACCAATTCATGGGGAACGATTTTTGCGCGTGTTTCGTGATCCCTCGCTCGTTTTACTTTATTAATAAGAAAAAAAAGATGGATCACTTGTAGTGTAAAACCACTAGCGTATTTTCATCAGCTAACGCAAGACATCAAAACAAAAAACAAGTGCTATTTTAGATTGTTTCTCCGCATGCTTATCTCATGGGTAATCTACGCTGTAATTGTAAAACCTTTGCAGACACAACGTAGAATTTACTTTCGGAATTCAACGACGTGGCTTAACGCATATTGGTAACCGGCTGCCGTAATTTAACGTTACATACCTGTCTGTTGCTAGCAAGTCGATTACTTGGCCATCTCTCTCTAAGAATTCCAGGCATCTCTTTAGCCCCTCCTTCTCCATAGCGTTGGAGTTAGCAACTTCCGATACTTGAACAAGGGAAAAATCTACGATCTTTTCTGTCGTCACTTCCATTACGCTGTACGTTCCGTACTTTGCGTTATGACCTGGGCTGTCACATCGCCCGTCGCCAGCAAGCACCAGATGTTGTCCTCTCAATGACTGAAGAGCCTCCTTCTGCTGGATAAGGTAATGGTTGTTGACAACTGGCCAAAGGTACTTCCTTTGAATATAATAAAAGTTCCCCTTCTCAAAAAATCTGATGTTGCAAGCACTCATAACAGCACTAACTCCAGCGAAGTGATTCCCTGTAAAGAGGATTCCACCGCTGCAGATAAGATTCCCCGCTGCCATCCCTTTTGTAAACGGTTGAGAAAACCAAGGCTCAGTGTGGCCAGCTTTGCACTTGGTGGTTACACAAATCAAACTTCCTCTCTGCATGAGATAAGCATTTATTACAATAGCGCCACAACTCCTGCAAATTTGAAACAACTGCTTTAAGCAGCTGTCAAAAACAATTGACTTGCTCTCGTTACTCGACTCTTCGCTTTCGGCAAGCCAGTTACTACTTGGGTGATGAGAGAAATCAGCGTTTTCGTCGTCAGAATCTTCATCCTCGTCGGGGTTCCATTCTTCATCTGAGGTATCAGAGCAACCGACTGAGCCTGTGTCATCAACATCATCGCACCATTCCTCGTCGGACTCATCAGACAGCTCTGGCAAATTGGCTTCAACTGGCAGGGAGTCGGGCCCTACATTTGTTGTTACATTCTTCGGGTCAGCATCCGGCTTTGGTTTGCGGCTGTAGGTGTGATCTAGGGCCACGTTTCGTCGTCGTCTCTCAGGCGTTAATTCCGCAACAGCCCAGCCGGAGTCCAGGGGTGCCGTCTGTGTCCCCACATGAACAAATGTTTTCACTGGTGCTTCTGTTATGGGGTCTGTTTCTGTGCCAGCATCAGCAAATTGTCTCACGGTATCGTCTTCAAGTACGTCTTCTAGAGGAAAATTTTCTTCCTCCTCTGTCATTTTAGCATCTTCAGCCACCTGTTTTGCGTTCTCCATGATTTTTTCAACAACCTAAAATAAGTTATTTACGGGTTATGTATCGAGAAGGGAGCTGCTAATAAAAGAAAAACAAAAATAAAACAAACAGAAAGAGTATTACAGGCCAACAATAGGGCCGTTTATACGAGAGAAAATAAGCCGTGGCTTACTCTTGCCAAGGCTTACATAAGACGCGAACACCCCGTATAAATGATACAAAATCTACGTTCACGGCTTTCTCAAGCTGCGGCTTATCCTGGCCAAGGCGTTTTTACTCGTATAAACAGTACCTTTCACGTATTATGTAAGCCGCGGCATATTTCCTCTCGTGTAAACGGCCCTGATGTTTAGATCAATTTCGCATTTCATTTCACTTCAGGGAGAATATTTTATGATTGTCTTAAGAAATCAGTAACGACAACCTGAGGAACTCTTCTTGATCTTATTGTAAACCGCAAGTTCCCTCAGTGAGCTTCTATCTTTTTTATGCCATTTTGTTGCAGTTGTTGTTGTCGATTATAGTGAAATTGGCAGAACTAGAAGAGTTTGAATTATACCACTTTAGACCAAAAGAAGACAGTAAAACTTAGCCAGTTAAACAAACAGTACGCGCCTGACTAATAACAAAAGTTTAAAGCAAACAAAGGGACTAACCTCTTTTCTTGCTTTATTCTTTCGCCTCCTTTCGCTCGCAATTCGCTTCTCCTTGGCCACAGAATGACTCTTCTGAAAAATTGTAGGTACAGCCTCTGTTTTTTTCTTTCTTTTACGCGTTCTTCCTCCCAGGAGACTGTGCCGATAATCAACTTCGAAGCAGTCGTCCGTGAAGTGCTCCGAACACACAAAAATTTGGGACCGCTTTGGCAAGAACTTTTCGTCCCGGCCCAGGTTTCTTAACCATTTTTGGGCAATCTTCTTCTTAGAAATTGGTAAGCGATGAAAAGAAATTCCTTTTTCACTGTCTCTAGGACACCTGTTTGAGCAAAACGGAGCAGCACAAAAAGGCATTTTCGTAATTGCCGTGCCCACACGGAGAAAAGAGAAGTGCCGAGCATTCAATCTTCCCGCCAAACTTCAGGTTGAGCTCTTTGACGTCACGCATGTATCGCCAGGCTGCTAAGTTACTCCAAGATGGCGGCTGCCGGTTCTCGATTTTCGGGCTACTTTAGACAGGGATTTCATGGGGTTAACAAGCTCTTTGGAAGCTGAAATTTCGGTGAGCAAACTATCTTTGCATTAACTTTTCGTTGGTGAAAAGAAAAAAAAGTCCCATTTTGGAATGAACTTCTCCTTTAATTGTTCACATCCTGCACATGTTATTACGTAAATCAAGTTCGTCTAGGTGCAGTTCATCGAGTGCTTTATCCGAAATTTTTCATTCGTGGCGGAGAAGGTGAATTCTTTACCCTGTTTCAAATAGGGGCATGTTCCGCAACGTTTTGTTTCACAAATTTTAACTTCCGGATTAGTGTCCTTTTGCCCGGAGAAATAGCAGTTTGTTAGCATCCATTTGAGGTTTCTGGGTTGTCGCTGACTGTGAATTACTTTAGTCTTGCTCATAATGGATTTTAATGAGGAGTTTTGGTTCAACATGGGAAGTGTTTTCCTGACCAGCTGAAATACTTGCGGATTGTTGGGATTGTAAGTTGTTACCAGACAGAGGAGGTTATTTTCGCTAGCTTGTTCTCTCACCCTTCTTAACTCTTCCGTTTTTTGTTGAGGGCCTTGTCTATACCGTAATTAATGATCTCAGCTGATCTCCTCTGTCTGGTAACAACTTACAATCCCTTATATATATATAAGGATATATATATATATATATATATATATATATATATATATATATATATATATATATATATATATATATATATATATATACACTATCACAAATGAAGATAACCCACATGTTTTGTTCCACACCTATATTTCGACCACATAAAGTGGTCTTCATCAGGGTAAAATTACAGTTACCACCGCACGCGTCATACTACTTTTAAAAGTGTAAACTTAAACAGCCTCGCGCGCGCGCATCAACAAACGATCTCCTCCCCGCGCGCATAATGCCATTATAAACCATCAACAAATTACGTGCGTCTGGAACGCCTGTTCTGACCGAAGAAAAAGTCATTGTCATTAAGACCATAAGGACTCAAAGTATTAAGCTTATATGCCCATTGGCCCTCCTTATCCCTCAGCTCCTCTTCCCCATTGACCCTGTCTATCAACTGAATGTTCATATCATCCAAACCGCTATGTCCATCACTCCAAAAGTGTTTATACAGTAGGTCGTCATTCTCCCGCTGTGCCTCATTCAATCTTGCATGGCGTCTTATTCTGGATTTATGGTTGTTAAACCTTATTCTAAACTTTGTAACAGTGGACCCCACATACTGTACTGAACACCTCTTACATGTGATCAAGTAAACCACATTACTTGAGTTACAATCAAGACTATAGTTAATAGAGTACTTCCTGTCATTATGAGTACACACAAAACAGTCCTTTTCCTCTAAATACCTACAGACTTCACATCGACTTGATTTACATTTACACGTTCCTCGCTCATTTTCTGCAGAACCACGGCTATTTATCTTCGCACGCACCAGGTAGTCCCCCAAACTTTTAGGTTTTCTGAATGCCACCAAAGGGATATCCTTGATGGCTTTTTTACATCGATCCGATGACTTCAAAATGGGATGTAGCTCTCTGAGTATTTTACTTATGTTCGGCAAGCCAGGATGGTAAGTTACCACGAAAGGTGTTTTTGCACTGCGTGTTTGCTGTTTACTTCTAAAAGCCTCTTCTCTGGTCATACGCCTGACTCTCCCGATTTGTTTTTCCACGAAGTTCCTCTGATGACCCCTTTCAATTAAGTATTCCACCAAATTCTCCGCCCGCTTCTCAAAAAAATAGGGCTTGGAACAAATCCTACGCAATCGCATCGCTTGAGCATACGGTATGCTCTTCTTACAGGCACCCGGATGACAGGAACTGTAATGTAAATATTGGTGACTGTCCGTTGGTTTAACAAATACGTCCGTCTCCAATACACCTGACTTGTTGATCACCCTAACATCTAAAAATTCTATTTCATTCACAGAACACTTTGAAGTAAATTTGATCGTGTTATGGGCATTGTTTAAATATTTTATAAATTCCTCCAACTTCCTTTCACCCTCCGTCCATATGATAAATATATCATCAATGTATCTCCACCAAATATAGGGCTTGACTTCTGCATCCCGAAGTAGACGTCTTTCTAAATTATCCATAAAGATATTTGCATATGCATATGCAAATATCTTTATGGATAATTTAGAAAGACGTCTACTTCGGGATGCAGAAGTCAAGCCCTATATTTGGTGGAGATACATTGATGATATATTTATCATATGGACGGAGGGTGAAAGGAAGTTGGAGGAATTTATAAAATATTTAAACAATGCCCATAACACGATCAAATTTACTTCAAAGTGTTCTGTGAATGAAATAGAATTTTTAGATGTTAGGGTGATCAACAAGTCAGGTGTATTGGAGACGGACGTATTTGTTAAACCAACGGACAGTCACCAATATTTACATTACAGTTCCTGTCATCCGGGTGCCTGTAAGAAGAGCATACCGTATGCTCAAGCGATGCGATTGCGTAGGATTTGTTCCAAGCCCTATTTTTTTGAGAAGCGGGCGGAGAATTTGGTGGAATACTTAATTGAAAGGGGTCATCAGAGGAACTTCGTGGAAAAACAAATCGGGAGAGTCAGGCGTATGACCAGAGAAGAGGCTTTTAGAAGTAAACAGCAAACACGCAGTGCAAAAACACCTTTCGTGGTAACTTACCATCCTGGCTTGCCGAACATAAGTAAAATACTCAGAGAGCTACATCCCATTTTGAAGTCATCGGATCGATGTAAAAAAGCCATCAAGGATATCCCTTTGGTGGCATTCAGAAAACCTAAAAGTTTGGGGGACTACCTGGTGCGTGCGAAGATAAATAGCCGTGGTTCTGCAGAAAATGAGCGAGGAACGTGTAAATGTAAATCAAGTCGATGTGAAGTCTGTAGGTATTTAGAGGAAAAGGACTGTTTTGTGTGTACTCATAATGACAGGAAGTACTCTATTAACTATAGTCTTGATTGTAACTCAAGTAATGTGGTTTACTTGATCACATGTAAGAGGTGTTCAGTACAGTATGTGGGGTCCACTGTTACAAAGTTTAGAATAAGGTTTAACAACCATAAATCCAGAATAAGACGCCATGCAAGATTGAATGAGGCACAGCGGGAGAATGACGACCTACTGTATAAACACTTTTGGAGTGATGGACATAGCGGTTTGGATGATATGAACATTCAGTTGATAGACAGGGTCAATGGGGAAGAGGAGCTGAGGGATAAGGAGGGCCAATGGGCATATAAGCTTAATACTTTGAGTCCTTATGGTCTTAATGACAATGACTTTTTCTTCGGTCAGAACAGGCGTTCCAGACGCACGTAATTTGTTGATGGTTTATAATGGCATTATGCGCGCGGGGAGGAGATCGTTTGTTGATGCGCGCGCGCGAGGCTGTTTAAGTTTACACTTTTAAAAGTAGTATGACGCGTGCGGTGGTAACTGTAATTTTACCCTGATGAAGACCACTTTATGTGGTCGAAATATAGGTGTGGAACAAAACATGTGGGTTATCTTCATTTGTGATAGTGTATGTTTCTTCATGAAGATTAACTGTTTGTGACTGATGCTTGTGAAGAGTTATATATATATATATATATATATAGGTCAATCAATGTTTGAAGAATGGTTTTAGTGGAGCGCTCAACTTTTCAGGAGCTGTAAACATTCTTGTGTAAAGATTTCCAGACTTCAGAAGTGATTCATAATCGCTTTATTGCAACAGCTCTGTTTCGTATAGCCAAATACTGACTACACTCATCAGGCAATAGCGACGAATGACCGTTAAATTTGAATGCTGACAATATAAACAAATAGTTGCGTGAGCGCGCGCCTTGCGCGTGCTGTAAATTAACAGTTACGCTATGGTATTCGAAAGTTTCTGAGTACGTATTTGTTCCTGTGAGGGCAAGAACTTGCTAATTCGTTTCGTTTGTTTAGGGTGCACAATTTTTTTCTGCAGATAATAATGAACTTTTCGTAAAGACACAAGCTACATTTCTTCGTGATATTATCATAAGGTTTACATGTTTTTAGTACTTTCCACTTTATGTGAAAGGGTTTGTTGCCGTCTTTCAGGGTCCATATGTGTTTGGATAATTCAGTTTCGTTCCTTCGCTTGATGTGTCGGAATGATGTCATGTGGTTCCTGTACCGTTCCTTGAAGTTTGATGCTAATCCTACGTAGGATTCGGTTGTAGATTCTGTTGTCACTGTTGCTTGGTAGACAACGTTGGTCTGGAGGCATTTACCTTCAAGGGGGCATTCGGGTTTCTTTCTGCAGTTGCATTCCTTTTCTTGTTGATCTTCAGGCACCGTTGGTGTTTTTGGGATGATCTTTCTGTTGTGTGACGCGATCATGGATTTTATGTTCGGCATGCACGAGTAGCTGAGTTTAAGTGTGTGTCTGTTGAAAATCTTATGTAATATGTGGTTCTTTGGGAAGCATATATCCACGATGTTCAAAAACTTTTTACCGATGTTGGTTCTGACCTTACAATCCCATGGGGGGTTGTACCAGGTGATGTTCCTTTTTCGATTCTTCCTTCGTCTATTTGCTTGGTTTGTTGGCGGGTTGTATGTAAGTCTGTGGCTGTATCCGCTTTCATCGAGGGCTTTTTGGTAGGGTGCAATGGCTTCGTCGAAGATTTCGCGGCTGGATGATATGTTGCTGAGTCTTTGATTGATGTTTTTGGGGATGTTCTTCAGTAACGCCGGCGGGTGGTTGCTCTGTTGATGGACGTATATTAATCTATTGTTCGGCTTTGTGTATGGTTTGTAGCTCCCGTTTCTTAGATCAAAGGTCACATCCAAGAAGTTCACTATTTTCTTATTCGCGTCAATTGTGATTTTCAGGCCATTTGATTGAAACACTCTACAGACTTCTTGTTTTGTTTTTTCGATTTCTTTTGGAGTAGCTTTGCAGACTGCAATGCCATCGTCGCGGTAGAGACCTACTTCATCCTTAAATTTGGGCGCAATGAGTGACAGCATGTACAAACCAATCAATTCACACGTTTCTGCTCCGTCGTATGAGCCCATTGTCACGTCGAACAGGTTGTTGGTGTTCTTTTTTGTCCAAGGTGAGCTTTGATGGTATAGCAGTGACCTTTTTGCGTGGATTATGATTTTCCTGTCTTGCTGGGTGATTGCGGTGAATTGTGAGGCGTGGTCTAATGCCTTCAAGAGGAGCTCTTCTGATATGGACGGGTAAAATTCGCAGACGTCGAAGGTAATAAATGAATAGTTTTGTTTATCCGGTAATTTCTTGAACCATTCTATCGCGTTGGCTGTGCTTCTCCACAGGTTTACTTTAGTTTCATGGATAATCGTTTTGTTGATTCTGTCCAAAATGTGCTTGCTGACGATGCCAATTTCTGATTTGGTTGGGTTAATAAGCCTGCATGTCGGGTTGTTGATGAAGTCGGGTTTGTGGTCTTTCAGTGTTATAAACGAGTCCTTGTTTGCTGATATTTCAATTCTGTCGTCAAGTCGGAGGGAGGTAGCAATTTCCTTGTCTTTAGAGGTTATGTTTTTTGGGATGTTGGAGCCTGTCTTCGTATAGGATCTTGTTACGTTTTTGCTTACCAGTTTGGTGTAGTCGTCTGGTTCTGTCTTGTAGTAGTTACTCGTTTTGTCTGCTTTAACAAAGATGTGATTGTCTTTGCGGATTTCTTTGAGGTCTTTACTGAGTTTTCTTTGTAGGCTGCTTGGGTAGCGATTGGTTTTGAATTCAAGATGCTGTACCAGGTTTAGCATGCAGTCCTCAAACTCACAAAGTTCATTAATGCGAGGTGGTGGTCGCTTGGATTTGAACCCGTACGTCTCCTTGGTTGTCGCGTCATCGGTGTTTTGGTTGAGAAAGAAAAAGGCCTTCCACCGCATACGGTGAATTAGGGATTCAGTCTTCTCAATCAGTCTTTGAAGAAAGATGTTTCGGTTTGCCAGCGGGATGTTCTTGGTCGAATACTCGAAGTCTTTAACTTGAAAATTCATTCTTGACAGCGCTCGACTGACGAGATGGCAGGAGCTGTGAATAATAGGTCAATCAATGTTTGAAGAATGGTTTTCGTGGAGCGCTCAACTTTTCAGGAGCTAGGAGCTCAACTTTTCAGCTCAACTTTTGGAGCTCAACTTTTCAGGAGCGAGTATTCGATTGATTGATTGATTGATCTTGAATTCAAAACCAATCGCTACCCAAGCAGCCTACAAAGAAAACTCAGTAAAGACCTCAAAGAAATCCGCAAAGACAATCACATCTTTGTTAAAGCAGACAAAACGAGTAACTACTACAAGACAGAACCAGACGACTACACCAAACTGGTAAGCAAAAACGTAACAAGATCCTATAAGAAGACAGGCTCCAACATCCCAAAAAACATAACCTCTAAAGACAAGGAAATTGCTACCTCCCTCCGACTTGACGACAGAATTGAAATATCAGCAAACAAGGACTCGTTTATAACACTGAAAGACCACAAACCCGACTTCATCAACAACCCGACATGCAGGCTTATTAACCCAACCAAATCAGAAATTGGCATCGTCAGCAAGCACATTTTGGACAGAATCAACAAAACGATTATCCATGAAACTAAAGTAAACCTGTGGAGAAGCACAGCCAACGCGATAGAATGGTTCAAGAAATTACCGGATAAACAAAACTATTCATTTATTACCTTCGACGTCTGCGAATTTTACCCGTCCATATCAGAAGAGCTTCTCTTGAAGGCATTAGACCACGCCTCACAATTCACCGCAATCACCCAGCAAGACAGGAAAATCATAATCCACGCAAAAAGGTCACTGCTATACCATCAAAGCTCACCTTGGACAAAAAAGAACACCAACAACCTGTTCGACGTGACAATGGGCTCATACGACGGAGCAGAAACGTGTGAATTGATTGGTTTGTACATGCTGTCACTCATTGTGCCCAAATTTAAGGATGAAGTAGGTCTCTACCGCGACGATGGCATTGCAGTCTGCAAAGCTACTCCAAAAGAAATCGAAAAAACAAAACAAGAAGTCTGTAGAGTGTTTCAATCAAATGGCCTGAAAATCACAATTGACGCGAATAAGAAAATAGTGAACTTCTTGGATGTGACCTTTGATCTAAGAAACGGGAGCTACAAACCATACACAAAGCCGAACAATAGATTAATATACGTCCATCAACAGAGCAACCACCCGCCGGCGTTACTGAAGAACATCCCCAAAAACATCAATCAAAGACTCAGCAACATATCATCCAGCCGCGAAATCTTCGACGAAGCCATTGCACCCTACCAAAAAGCCCTCGATGAAAGCGGATACAGCCACAGACTTACATACAACCCGCCAACAAACCAAGCAAATAGACGAAGGAAGAATCGAAAAAGGAACATCACCTGGTACAACCCCCATGGGATTGTAAGGTCAGAACCAACATCGGTAAAAAGTTTTTGAACATCGTGGATATATGCTTCCCAAAGAACCACATATTACATAAGATTTTCAACAGACACACACTTAAACTCAGCTACTCGTGCATGCCGAACATAAAATCCATGATCGCGTCACACAACAGAAAGATCATCCCAAAAACACCAACGGTGCCTGAAGATCAACAAGAAAAGGAATGCAACTGCAGAAAGAAACCCGAATGCCCCCTTGAAGGTAAATGCCTCCAGACCAACGTTGTCTACCAAACAACAGTGACAACAGAATCTACAACCGAATCCTACGTAGGATTAGCATCAAACTTCAAGGAACGGTACAGGAACCACATGACATCATTCCGACACATCAAGCGAAGGAACGAAACTGAATTATCCAAACACATATGGACCCTGAAAGACGGCAACAAACCCTTTCACATAAAGTGGAAAGTACTAAAAACATGTAAACCTTATGATAATATCACGAAGAAATGTAGCTTGTGTCTTTACGAAAAGTTCATTATTATCTGCAGAAAAAAATTGTGCACCCTAAACAAACGAAACGAATTAGCAAGTTCTTGCCCTCACAGGAACAAATACGTACTCAGAAACTTTCGAATACCATAGCGTAACTGTTAATTTACAGCACGCGCAAGGCGCGCGCTCACGCAACTATTTGTTTATATTGTCAGCATTCAAATTTAACGGTCATTCGTCGCTATTGCCTGATGAGTGTAGTCAGTATTTGGCTATACGAAACAGAGCTGTTGCAATAAAGCGATTATGAATCACTTCTGAAGTCTGGAAATCTTTACACAAGAATATATATATATATATATATATATATATATATATATATATATATATATATATATATATATCCTCGAAGGGATTTATTTTAATATCGCTCTCATTGCTTCACTTATATGTAACGCGCGCGCTTTACAGCGCGCGAGCAGCTTTAAGTCTCGTATTAGCGTCTCACATCAGCTAGCGTATATCTTATAACGGTCTTAACCGCTTTCACATCAGTTGCCCTGATGAAGTCTTTTAATAAAGACGAAATATTGGCAAAGTCGTATTTTCCAGTTCTTGGCTATTATATATATATATATAACCTCACCCTGAGGAAGACTGTTCTACACAGTCGAAATATAGGTGGTCCTTAAAAATGTTTTTTTCCCTTGTGTTTAGTTATATTTGAAACGGGAAACAGGATAAATACATTTTTGATGCTTGAGATTATCATATATATATATATATATATATATATATATATATATATATATATATATATATATATATATATATATATAAGGATTTACTGTGACTTCTATTTGCCTGTCCCACTTCCCTTTGGTAACATCTGGCCCGGTTGTTCGAAAGCCGATAAAGTTAATCCAGGATTAACGTAAACTTTGATTGCAGTTTTTATGTTTTGGATGAAAGTTTCTTTTGCCGCTTTTTGCTTTACAGGATTAACGCCCTCTGATCTAACTGATTTTCCATAATATCAGCGTTGAGCAACGTTGATGGGCAGAGAAATAAACTCCTTGGTTAATTTTTAATCTTGGATTAGGATTAATCGGCTTTCGAACAACCCGGCCCAGTACTGCAAAAATGTTAGGATACAGAAAAGGTTAGGATACTAGAAATTGCCAGGCGTACCGCTTACCCTGTTGTCGGACTAACACTAAGAAGTTTTTAGTATTTTTGCAGTTTTTCAATTCGCTTGACTGCAACGAACTCATCAGCTCTCCATCCCTTTCCTCTTCGGTTTAAGAAAATACTTAAAGGTAAATTACTTCCCACCATAGTCTTTTCATATAAACAACTATAGCAGCTCGAGGAGACCTAATCTCTCATTAGCTCAATAATTATAGTAACTTTTTAGGTCTCTTCGCCACTTTCCTTTCTATTTAATCTTATAGTTTATGTATTATTACTTTCTGTGGTAGATTAAAAAAATAGGATACAGTCACCACTTCAGTTTAACCCTGGTTTCCATATGATCTTAAGGGTCTGCGATTGGTCTGCGACACGTTGCAGACTTATGAAAACATGTGTCCCCGGCGTCTGCGGCGGTCTGCGTTCGATCACGGCTGTCTGCGTTCGATCGATCACCCCGACCGTGTATCGCAGACCGCCGCAGACGCCGGAGACACATGTTTCCATATGATCTTAACGTGTCGCAGACCGATCGCCGATCATTAACATCATATGGAAACCAGGCTTTACACGTGGGAATCACGTGCGTTTTGACCCTGCAAAAAGACATCCTTTGTAAACATTTATGACGAAAGCCCACTATCTTAAATTTAATAACGTTTTTAGGAAGTTTTGAGCATGGACACTTATTGCAATATCATATAATGACGTACTAGCCGCGCACGCAATTCGTTACGAATTTACAAATTATATTGGAAACTTGAGGTTAGAAGCGGCTGTGGGTCGACTCTGTAGTGCCAGGAAACAATGAAAGACGGTAGTAATACCAAAAAAATTTTGAACACATCGCTAATCTATTTAAATTAGTGACTCTCTCGGTTTATATTTTGTTAATAGATTCGCGATTACAGTTTCGGAGCATGTTGTTAAGCAGATACAGATTTAACGATGTACAAACTTCGCGACAGTCCGACTGTCTACGTAAGTCTTGGCTCAAAGCGTATGGCCCTTGATAGTAACTTCAAGTGCCGCTTAATGTTAAGCATCCCCAATATCTGCTGGTATATTTAAGATGCCGGAAAAATTTGTCGCGCCAGAAATAACACCCTATTTTTGCTAAGCTCTTAACCACACGTGAGGTTGAAACGTGAGCTTACGTTTAAAATTGGGGTTTCTCTGTGAATTTTTTTTATATGCTTCCTTTGTTAGGTGAATTTTGTCCTCCATATTCTGCACTGAACTGTGATCTGAACTTTTAAAATGATGATTAAATTTGTATTTACGGGAAAATGATATCACCGCTTCATTTAGCAAACGGCGATGACAGTACAAAAATAATTTAATTGCATGTTTTTAATATTCAAACGTAATTATTTTCATGTTCTCAAGTTCTGATTATCTGTGTCCGGTTTTTATTGAATTCCTTTCTTCAGTTTTTTTGTTGTGGTCGCTGATTTGTATTTAGTGCTGTTCGTCAGGTGAAAAATACCAGTTCATAGAATCCAGGCATGTTCAATCACCTGAATCACTTCAGGTTAGGCAACAGTCATTGAATCGAAAAAAAAAAATGAAGTCACTATTTGAGGAATGAGAATATATTTCATCACTGTACCCACTCCACCACATTGACGACCTTGTAACTAGAAGTTTTTTTTTCATAGCTCTAGCTAGTCGAGAGAGAATTTAAGCAGACGAGCAAGTTTTCCTTGACAAGTGTCATTGACAATTTTTATTTGCTCATATTAAAAATAAAAAAAGCCGGTTACAGACGAGCAAGTTTTCCTTGACAAGTTTTGACTTGACAAACTTTATTTGCTGGTGTGTAAAGACAAAATTGTCAAGTTTTTCCTTGACAAGTGCACTTGTTCAAAAACTAGCATGCTAGTTTTTCAACAAGCGCACTTGTCAAGGAAAAACTTGACACATTGCAGAACTTGTTCGTCTGTACGGGTCGACAAGGAAAACTTGTCAAATAAAATGTTGTCCGCTGTGTAATTTAATTGCTGGCTACCGTGAATACTTGCCAAAGAAAACTTGTTCGCTCGTTCACACCAGCAAATAAAACTTGTGAAGGCAAAACTTGTCAAAGAAAATTTGTCGTTCATAAGGCCGGTTACAGAGGAGCAAGTTTTCCTTGACAAGTGTCATTGACAATTTTTATTTGCTCATATTTATGAACGACAAATTTTCTTTGACAAGTTTTGCCTTCACAAGTTTTATTTGCTGGTGTGAACGAACGAACAAGTTTTCTTTGGCAAGTATTCACTGTAGCCAGCAATTCAATTACACAGCGGCCAACATTTTATTTGACAAGTTTTCCTTGTCGACCCGTACAGACGAGCAAGTTCTGCAATGTGTCAAGTTTTTCCTTGACAAGTGCGCTTGTTGAAAAACTAGCATGCTAGTTTTTGAACAAGTGCACTTGTTGCACTTGTCAAGGAAAAACTTGACAATTTTGTCTTTACACACCAGCAAATAAAGTTTGTCAAGTCAAAACTTGTCAAGGAAAACTTGCTCGTCTGTAACCGGCCTTAAGGCCGGTTACAGACGAGCAAGTTTTCCTTGACAACGGTGTCATTGACAATTTTTATTTGCTCATATTTATGAACGACAAATTTTCTTTGACAAGTTTTGCCTTCACAAGTTTTATTTGCTGGTGTGAACGAACGAACAAGTTTTCTTTGGCAAGTATTCACTGTAGCCAGCAATTCAATTACACAGCGGACAACATTTTATTTGACAAGTTTTCCTTGTCGACCCGTACAGACGAACAAGTTCTGCAATGTGTCAAGTTTTTCCTTGACAAGTGTACTTGTTGAAAAACTAGCATGCTAGTTTTTGAACAAGTGCACTTGTCAAGGAAAAACTTGACAATTTTGTCTTTACACACCAGCAAATAAAGTTTGTCAAGTCAAAACTTGTCAAGAAAAACTTGCTCGTCTCGTCTCGTCCCATTTGTCTTACCGCCGGAACCAAAGTTCAGCGGTACTCCGGCTGAACTGGAGACAGTACCTTCATTTTCTACTGAGGTATTCGCAGTCATGTTGCCACCCATTGGAAAAAAATCCCTCCGTTTCGCCGTTGAATTGGCAACCAATTTTCACTGAATTTCTTAGTTGTGGGCAAAATATCAAGAAAACGGTATTGCACCTTTTTGCCTTGTCATGGGTAGCCTCTCACTTATAACTTCGCATGTGGGAGCCTTGCATTTCACGCACTTTGATATTGTCAAAAGGTATTGCACAACAGCTGAATAAATCGGTGTAGAGTCCTCTGACGTCTCTGTGACCACAAATAACACTGCTTCACCTTTTCTTTATGGCGACCCGGTTTGTAAACCTGTCCTCCCGACTGGCTTTCTGTGACACTGGGAACTAAACTAGTAAAGGGAAAGAAAATCCCCTTCCATTTCCCTCAGGGATAAATACAACGGAAAAGAATAAAAATGCATGGTGTGGTTCTCTGATTAGACAACGTGATTTCAAACCTTACATGAAACGTTGACACATGGATTGAGCAAAGTACGCCAGAGCCCGCAAAATACCAAATACTTGACTTAGCAGGGAGGTGACGGGAATATCAGCTCCCAACATGGCGTCTTTCGCGCATCAATTTGCCGTTTGTGAAGTACCTTTCTTATCATCGTTTTTCTCCGACAAACGTGAATGGAAACTGATGGAAAATGGATAGAGGAACGATTTTTTTCTAACCAGGTAATTACGAAGACTGGAGAGTATGTGGAGTTCTTGTGATATTCGGTTGCTCGCTATAAGCCTTAAGATTAAGCCTTACTTTTCGCGGTAAGCTTATTAAAACTCCGGCTGTACAATATTTTTGCTCTCTGCTTTGTGTAACCCTTATTCTTTGTCCTTAATACAGCTCAAGCCGCACAGGGACTTTAAGAAATAAAGAAGGCAAAACTTCTCCGACGTTCATGAGCGAAGAAAACGCCTTAATACAACCAGTGAGCGATGTATGTCCGTATACAGCGTATACCCGGCTGTATACAGGCTGTACAGACTCAAATACTTGTGCTTCACATATTCGTCGCACGGGATTCAAAGTGACGACAAACACCGTGGAAGTAAGTTTACTTAAGTGTTTCCAAACAAAAGTTTGAACTTTCCTCTTACGCAGACATAAGCTTAAATATAAAAATCTTTGTTAGTTTTTAATACATCTCGAACTTTCATATGAGTGGAACGTTAGAAATATCAGCATCACGAGCTTGTATTTCGTGCAGATTTGCTTATGACGTGGTTAGATGTATTGCTCGATTGTTTGTCGACCCAGAATAGCCCCTCTTGAGCTTATTGCCGTCACTGGTTTCCATATTAGACTTACCTGGAAGTTTTTCACACTATCACAGATAATGTCAGGGGGTCGCTGGGGAGTGTCTGCTGGGGTGGGGAGGGGTTTCACAGGCCTGCAGTTTTCTGTGTGCCTCTTAAGAGTTCCAAAGGTCAGTTTTACAAACTTTCTTAGGTTTTAACTGGTGATAATAGAAAAATTTGAAAAAGCTCTTTCACGTAATGGTGTCACCTGGGGTTTTTTGCTGTTTTGATTATAACGACCTTACTTGACAGCAAGTAAACAGTGTTGCTCAATAGCTCTCAATGGTCACTGTACTCTTCAGCTCTGACTCTCTGACCCTTGTGTTGTGACACTAAGTGTTAAAGTAGTGAGGGGTAAAATAAAACTGCCATGATCACCCTCCCCCCCCCTCCCCCCCTCCTCTTTGTTGATATTCATATAATTTATGTGTATATATTGTAGTTATAGAATATAGACTTTTTATCTGTGTATGTTTTTGCAGTTCAGGATTTGAAATATTGAGGTTACAGCACAGATTATACTCCACAAGCTCCTTCATTCGATGAATCTTTAATCCTCTAAAGGTTTGATTTTTACTACTTTTTCTCAAAATAAGGTAGATTTACATTACATATTGTGTTTTTTGCCCTTTTAATCAACCATAAATGATTTTATCCTAATTGTGGCAATGATGGGTTACTATTAATAATAACATCCTTTGTAGTTTAATTGCTTCATTTCTTTGTGTGATGCATTTAGTTTTGTTTGCTTAAATTTTTTTGTAAAACAAAGGAGAACCATGAAAGGCAATTGAGGTTTTGAATTGTGGCTGAAGATAGTGAGTGTATAAATCATCCATAATTTTGTGGTTTTAGAGAAGTAGCAGTACATTGTCAGACA
Organism: Pachyseris speciosa; assembly: GCA_016490735.1. Classification (NCBI taxonomy): domain Eukaryota; kingdom Metazoa; phylum Cnidaria; class Anthozoa; order Scleractinia; family Pachyseridae; genus Pachyseris; species Pachyseris speciosa. The sequence goes on from JAEMWC010000905.1 coordinate 51,053, forward strand.
CTGCTCAGTCTTAGAGAATACAGAAATGTGGTTTTATTGACATTGTACATGTTAGTAAGGAAGGGAACATACATGAAAAGAAAGACTAATGTTATGTTATTGAAGCAGATTTAAAATGTATAAACATGTTGGTACATTAAATCACACATGTGTAGATGACATCTATATTAATTTTCTTCTTTAAATTTTGCATGTTCAATACTTTGATTATTACCCAGTACATAGGTACAAATTAAAAGAGTTGAACAAAGGAAACAAACTCAACAACAGAAAAGAGAATTTCTACTTTGCCTTGGCAAATCAAAATTAGAAATGTAGTACTCACAACATTTGCACACATGTTTATTTTCTTGAGTACAACCGACATGCAGAAGTATTACAGCTGTTAAATGAAGACTTAGAATAAGCTGTCGTGTGTCGCGGCAAATAGCTCAACAGTTGGGACAACGAAACCATTAAGAGGTTCATTGTCACATTAATTCCTTCAAGATGGGTTTAACGAAGCTGAGGAAAGAAGAGCGACTGCATGTAAAACTGTATATTAATCATGTGAATGAGATTTGACCCAAAACTGGAAGACAAGCCTAAGAAATCTTTTAACTGAAAGGGTCATGCTTGCAGTCTACAAATAAAAAAAACTGCTTTTTAAAAGCAAAGATTAAGAGTATTCTGGGAAAATTTTGAGTATGTGTTGTTTTGCATGTTCCTTGTGCCATGAATTGCTTGCATATCTTGGCTAATCTAGATGTGCCTATCAGTAATATTAAGTAATATTTAAGACCTAACTCAGCTGAATCATTTTTTAAAGACGCAGATAAAGTGTAGTAACATTATTGTTGTAAACAAAGCCAGGGATGTATCACTAAATAGTCAAAATGACTAACCATCACAACCTTAAAACCGGCCACACGTGCACCAAATAGTAAACATGCCCAGGCACGCGATGTTTTTCATAAATCCTTGTTGCCACTTATTGTGCTCAGTTACTTGCACATATTCTGGATTCTCAGTGGGGAGTATACATACTACTGTGGACTAGGAATAAAATGGGATCACTTTGCTCAGAATTTGGGTATGTTTTGCCCACCAAGTCTGAAATAATACCAGTAATAATACTTAATGGTGATGATGAGACTAACAATACTAATAAAACTACTATTAATAACAATTATTATAATAATAAAGGTCCCTTGACATAGTATGCATCTTTAATTCAATGTAAAAATGTATGGTAGCTGGTAATTTGATAACTAGGATCTTAGAACTTTTAATGTTAAATAAAGACATTTATTTTTATTTTCTTTGTTTTTGTAGAATTAGTCTTACGCACTACTAGAGGGTTGTCACTCATTCAGACAGAAAAAATTTCCTAACATTTCCCTGGCTTTTCATTGACCATGAAGCAATTTTCACTCACCAGCTAAGACAAATCATTTTGCCCAAGGATGGTGAGTAAAGATTGCTTTGTGCTCAGTGAAAAGCCAGGGAAATGTTAGGAAATTTGTTTCTATTTCACTGAGTAGCAACCTTGTAGTAGTGTGTCATATAATTCTTTCTTTGTTGTTCTTTGCTGTTTCTTTCTTGGCAATTATATTCTGATGAGTATCTGTAATGCGTAGTGCCGGCTTGCCATAAAAGATAAAAGTATACTGATGTTATCTTTCACTTCTTCGGTGTCTTTTTAAGAAGCTGTTATTTTTCTTTGTAATGCTTTGAAAAAGTTAAAAGTTTAGTTCTTCTACTGGTTGGTGGTGGGAAATTTGTCTAACTGTGACCAACCTTTGTATATGTTTGATAACTTCTGTGTATTTTTATTGCCAATTCAATTAGAGAAGGATAAATCTAAAACAAAGCTTTTCCCATTTAACTACTTTTCTGAATGGGTTAAAGCTCAAATGAAGTTTATAATATTTTTATGATGGTCAATAGCTTCAGCTGTCATTTTAAATAAACTCTAGCTGTCCCTATATTGACAAAAGCAAAGGTTACAAATACTTGAAACAATATATAACATGATGTTAAGTCGTGAATGATATTGGCTAAGCTGTGATGTTGTGATAATGATATTGGTTCATATAATCATCTTTGTCTGCTTCAAATAATTTCTCAATCATTCATGTCAGTTGACTTAGTCATTTTACACCAGATTAGAACACGATCAACTTTAATTGGGCGCATTGTAACAAATGAATAAAATTCAGTGCTTTGAAAATGTTGCAGTCAGACTTTAAATTAAAGTAGCAAATGGCAAATGTGATAAGGTAAGTGTGTCATTAGTCAAAAGTGACAAGTTGTGACCTATTAAATGCATAATGCAATATATATATGAATTTATAATCAAAACAATTGAATTTTCAAATACTTTTTTTCAGTAAACAAAATGGCTTTTAAAACACCAACCAGTTTTAAATGTGCCCCTTTCTTTGTCAGTAATTACTAAAATGATCATATTTGAACCCAGTTGTTCAAAATGTTGAATGAAGCATTTATCTTAGACTGTGTATATTAAACAATAGCATATTTGATTCAAATTATTATTATATTTACATGTCTCTGCAACAAGCAGGAAAAATATTTAACATGCAGTTATTGCTTTGTGATCATTCTGATGGAATCTTATCTACAGAGAGTAAACTTCCTTAAAGTTCATTTTCATTCAATTTCCTACTATTAAATAATTAAAATCATATTTTTATGGGATAGTTTGAGCTGAACTGTTGGAGTGGATTGGTTTTTCTTTCATTGGACTGATTGCCCTTTTGTTCTAGTTAACCAAACTGTTTTGACCTTGAACAAGATAAATTGGTCCAGACTTAGCCATGATGAAGACACAAATGTTGTAATTAGTAGTACAACCATGGTTCTGCATGTGTACCATATACACATAAGGAAACTTTCTTGAGGCTCATAGAGAATTTGAACCACAGTCATGGTAAATTTTTCGTAAGCGAAATTGTCAACATATTATTTAGTGGAGTTATGAGGCTTCAAAAAACCTAAGCATAAGATAGTTTGTGGGATTGTTTCATCAAATGCCATGTAATCTTATAATGCGTACTGTCATTTGATGAGCAAATTGCTAATACAGAGTGGTTATGTTGCTCAAATTTCTACTGAATATTGTTTTAAGGCAGCAGTGTCAAAATATTGAAACTTGTTTGGCTGCAACAGAAAAAGACAGTATTTGGCATGAGTCAGTCATGCAAAGAGCATTCTATAAAGCTTCTGATTCTTTTGTGTCATTCACAAAGCTGCAGGAAAGTGTTAAGGTAAATTCAACACTGACTGAACTGACAGAATTACACATAGTTTTACATAAGTATTAGTAACATGAAATCCAGAGAACACATTTTTGACCATCATGATATATTTTGAATTGGTCATTACTCAAAAGTTGACAAAATATAGCATCATTATATATAGTCATATGGCTTCCAAAGCATTTTGAGTAGAATATTTAGTGACTGCATCAAAATGTGGGTTGTTGCTAAAACAAGTTTGAAAATTGTGCCTGAATGGTCGTAGTCAATATGCATTCACAATGTGGAATTACAGGATTCGTAACAGTTTTTGGTTGGCAAACGTCTAGTTTAGACTTACACTCACTGAGCAGAAAAATAGTGTATTTATGCACATCTTAAGCATAAGGAGGTACTTAGACTGGATGTAAGTTATGTAATTCCTTGCATTAATCAGCAGCCTGTGTGAGCTTTTTTCTGATATTTGACCTGATCGTATGACATCTGCACTGTCATCTTTCTTTCTACATGTATCGGCATTTATTCCCAAGGTTACTTTGTTAGCTGAAAAATCTAACACAACTGTCACATGCACACTGGTTTAAGGAAGGCTTGTTTCTGTCTGTTAGAAGGTGAATTCAATTGTTTTTCTTTTAACTTGAAGTTCACTTTTAATTGCTAGATACAATGCAGGGAATCATCTCCGACTATAAGAATGAGATCATTTTCATTTAGAAGGTAGTGCTAGAAAGTAAGCCTTATACTTTTATATTAATGGAATTTGAATTTATCAGATTATTTTGAATTAGTATCATTTAATTATTGGACATTAGAAGGAAAAGTTTTCACTCTTACCAATGTTTTACTTGGAATTAATTCCAATATTTATATAATAGTCAGAATAAATAAATTATTTACCAGCTTTGCAACCTACAATGATTTCTGTCAACCTGATGCTGCAAATGTTGGAAAATTACTTACCACCTTTTTTAAAACTTGAAACACTAAAGATCTTCATTTTTGTTGTCATTCTTAGGTTACTGATAGCAGGTCTTCCCGTAGAAATCTGACAACATCTGGTGCTCAGTCCTGACTAAAACTGTGTAACAATGAATAAAGGAGAGAACACTAACACACTGGATAGGAGGCGAAGCCCTGGTTACCTCCCTAAAATCAGTGAAAAAACAGATGCTCACAATTCCTTTGATAGCAAAGATATCCCAGCACATGAAGGGGTGGACATGCCAACTGTTGATGAATGCCGTTCCCGTGCAGCACAGGGACAACATGCAGATTTGGTTGAACAATTTCATCATTCTCATCACTACAGAACAAAACATGAGAGGGAACAGTTTGAAGATAGAGTAAAGAAAGGAGCAGTGACTCAAAAGGACATTGAAAATATACACGAACGATTGGCTTTGGAGAATGATGACAGAAATGTTTTGGGAGAAACAGATCCAATAGACATTGATATTGATGTGACAGGTATGTTTATGAAAATCTAATGTTAGAATGTAAAAACAAAATGGTGACAAAGTCAAAGATGTTTGTTTTGCAGTTGGTAATGGAACAGTTTCTTTTTTGTAAAGACAGTCAGAGCAGCATGCCATGCAAACTCTTTTGATACAAAATACAACTAGTGTAGCAACATGTAGGACTGAACAACTGTGAGTCATTTTGTGTTCTGTTCCTCTTCACATCATTCCAGGTTGATTTGTTTTCTGACAGTAAATCAGTCTAGTATCAGACTGATACAATCACAACCTTAAAAGTAGCCTGTCATCATTAATGGTGGGTTGGCAGCCACAAGCAGCAGGGTGATTGACCCTGCAGTGGCATTAATACATTGAGGGTTTGACTGTTTTAACAACTTACCACCATTCCTCCTGGAAAACATTTTGCTTTAGAGACTGACTTTAACCGCAACAGGAATATTAATTAAAAGGAGTAGTTTAATATTGTGATTATTCTATGAAGGGCGGAAATCTACTCTACCACCACGGAAGATTTCAGGAATGCAAACTCTTTTCAGGAGCACAGACATCAATGCTAGCTTGGAGAAGTTTCCTACAGTGTATGACCGCAAACCACACGAGGTATACTGGGTTTCTTTTTTAAGTTTTTGTGTGGACAACCTCAGTTTGCATGCAAGTAAAAAATGTTTTTACTTTATCTTATCATTTGGTGTATTCTTGTGTCCCTCTTTCCCTTTCCCATCTGTGTGCCCGTCATCTTTCTGAGCCCAGATCAGGCTGTCTGTCTGCCTGCCTGCCTCCTTTACATGCTGGTCTAGCTTAGATATCTAATACAAAACTACTCAAGAAAACCCTTCTCCAATATGTGTACCTCAACAATATATCTAAATAAAGTAACTTCTCCTTCCCCCTCCACCTCAGCCCCCAATTCAATGTTGAATTTAGGAAACTGTCATTGCTAGGGAACAGATGCAAACAGCATTGTTTCAGGGGAGGGAGCTTCAAATTTAGTAGATTATTGTTTGCATCTGAAACCGCTTCGAAGTGCAATTTCCTGAACAGTTTTGAGTAAGCCAGAAAAATAATTTGTGCATCCTGCCCTTATTACATATGAATAAATGTTATGTTACATTGCAGGCATTTGTTGAGCTGGAGGAATTAACAAAGAATGGAGATCAAATGGAATGGAAGGAGACTGCTCGTTGGATAAAATTTGAGGAAAATGTTGAAGACTCTAACCGCTGGGGAAAGCCACATGTTGCTTCACTGACATTCCATAGTTTGCTTGAGCTAAGGAAAGGGTTGGGAAAAGGTATGATACATCCTCTTCTTTAGTCACCTTCCTTGGTGATCTGCTTTCCTTTGCTTGAAATCGTTAGTGGCAATTGCTGTGCTGTGGAAAGAGCTGCTATTGGCAGCGTTATAAAAAATAGAGACTTGAAAAGGTATCATTCAAATTAAATTGTTTCTGCTTAAATTAATGTCCCAGTCCAAGGAAAGAACCTCAGGAACAGGTGTATAGTACATGTAATTCTGGCAAGTTTGGAACTAGATAGTTGAACAGAAGCTGAGTATATGCATAGCTTCTAAAAGAGCAAACCATTCACAGAGATTTGCTGGCTGAAAAAAAAAACCAACAAGTCTGTGGAGAAGGTAAAAGATAGAGATCTAACCATTAAGAATTGTTTAAACCTACTTCAACTAAAATTTGTAAATAGGATGTAATGAATGAAAATTCCAAGCTTCTTCCATTCTTTAATGAGAAGGCTTTTGTCCATTGTTAGCATCACTGAGCCATGTAGCTTGCCTGTTATTCATGGTTTGCTTCTCTTCAACATAACTTAAACTTAGTGCTTATGCAAAGTAAGTACTATGGTATATTTGACTGCTGACTTGTTAGCTCAGTGGTAGAGCACCCGACTAGCGTGCAGAAGGTTGCGGGTTCAAAGCCCGGCCGGACCAACACTCAGGGTCTTTGAATAATTGAGGAGAAAGTGGTGCCTTTGTAGTAACATCTGCAAATGGTTAGACGTTCTAGTCTTCTCGGATAAGGACGATCGGATAAGGACGATAAACTGTAGGCCCCGTCTCACAACTCTTCATAATTGATTCTGTGGGACGTAAAAGAACCCACACACTGTTCGAAAAGAGTAGGGGACATAGTTCCCGGTGTGGTGGTCCATCTCTCATCTGATGGTTAAATGCTCGGAGATATTAGCTGCACAAGCTACTCTAAAATCCGAGGGCAAATAAAGTAATGTATGACTGTATACTGTAAACTCAGTTTATTATATGGTTTTTGCCCTCTAGGCACTGTACTTTTGGACTTGGAGAAATTTGATTTACCAAGCATCGCCCAAGCAGTAGTTGAAAACATGGTTCTCACAGACCAACTGAAACAAGAGGACAGTAAAAAGGTTCTGACAGCATTGCTTTTGCAGCACAGACATCAACATCAACAGCCTGGCATAGTACGCCGTTTGTCTTCCAAGAAAAAGAGAAAAATTGGAGTTGGTAGCGATAATTTAGGGTACAAGGCTGAGAGTGACGGAATAGGGAATGGGAACATTCGACTGAAAATGGACGGCTCAAAAGATAGTACTCCTGGGCAGGTTAGCTTAAAATTTAGTTCATCATCAGTAAATAAGTGAAATTGATTACTTTAATTTGTGTTTACTTATTGTATTATAGAAGGATCCACATGCACTTGAGTCTGCTTTGGATGAACTGGAATCAGATGTCAAGTGTAGAATTCCTGAGGGTGCAGAGGCTACAAATGTGCTTGTGGGCACACTAGATGAGCTCCAGCACTCAGTACTTGCGTTTGTCCGTTTAGCCAAAGGGTGTAATCTTGGACAAGTCTCAGAGGTGTCTATTCCTGTTAGGTTCCTGTTTGTCATGTTGGGTCCAAGCTCAAATAAGGAATCATATCATCAGATTGGTCGTTCTATTGCTACTTTGATGTCAGACCAGGCAAGTGTATGGCAGTAATAATAAATTCATTACTAACAATGCTAATTTGTTTGTGGCACTTCAGGTGATGTTGTTGTTTGACTGAATATTAAATCGTGACCTTATCTCCTGCAGTAGGTGACACTGAAAACCCACATCACTGTTTGTACAGTGTAAGATTTAACTTTGTTGTGATGAGAGCTGTTCATACCCATTGGTGGATTAGGAGAATCCCAGATTTACAGATGAACATCAAACACAGCTAAAAACAGAAAAGCGCTATAACTTAAGGAACGCTGATTTTATTGTACCACGTTTTTAATACTATTAAGTATGGGAAGCATTCCTTGAAATATTTAGGGCCTATGTTGTGGTATAAGCTGACAAAGGAGGAGCGTGCCTTGAGCAGTTTAAACTCTTTTAAACGACAAATAAGGAAGAAAGACTTGGCGATGTTGATCGAAAATGAAGGATGCAAGAATTTTAACTTATGCACAAGCTGACGTTATATTTATGTTCTTAGGATATGAATAGACTTTTATCTAGATTTCATTCGCAAATTTTATAGGAATCTTAGTCATTTTTTTAAATCGTAATTTGTATATAGATGTATTTTAGTTTTTTTTTAAATCGTGTCACCAATTAGCGAAAGCTAGAACGACTGACTCATGAATAAAGTTACTTACTTACTTACGTTATTAATCAAATGAAGAATGATCCTCGCAGTTGTGAACGCAATTTATGCAATTGCGAAAAGAAGCCTGAAAAAAATTCAGGACTTCAACGGGGTTCGAACCCGTGACCTCGCGATTACCAGTGCGATGCTCTAACCAACTGAGCTATGAAGCCACTGATGTTGGGAGCAGGTCAATTGTGGGTTCTTATGTTCCCGTGAAAGAAATGAGTGTGAATGATATATGAATTGAATCATATATGAACTGCGGAAATGAAATCAAATGAACTTAGGAAGTAAATGCTTTGTTATTAATTACTCCACCATTGTTCCCAACCTCAACACCAAGTTCTTCCTTAACAATATTTTTGTTTTAGGCTTTTCATGATGTTGCATACCGTGCAGACTCTCGTGAGGAACTCTTGATAGCCATAAATGAGTTTCTTGAGGATACAGTGGTATTGCCACCTGGCAACTGGGATAGAAATGTGCTGTTACCCATCCTCATTGCACAAAGCAGAGCCATAGCACTCAGGAGAAAGATGTCCAAGGCTGGTAAGTATGTGGTTTTTATTTTTTTCATCAGCAGTGATGCATCATCCCACCAAATTTCCCTTCCAATGTTTTTGAAATTCGAGTGCCACATTTGCTTTCCCATAATTTAATTACAACTCAACAGTTTCCTTTATTTCCTCTAGCATCATCCTCTCACTCAGAGGGAGACACTGCCTTGTTACGAACAGGCACCTTTTTTGGTGGTCTATTCCAGGACATCAAGCGCCGTGGCAAGTTCTACCTCAGCGATTTCAGAGATGGATTAAATCTGCATAGTCTCTTTGCATCACTCTTTCTTTATTTTGCCCTGTTTGCCACAAATATCGCATTTGGCGGTCTCCTTGAAGACAAGACAGATGGCCATCTGGGGCTGACGGAAGTGATTGTTGCAGCTTCTGCTTGCAGTATAATATTGGGACTGTTTGCTGGACAGCCCATGATGATCATAGGAGCCACTGGTCCGATACTGGTCTTTGAACAGAGTATTTATGATGTAAATATCAGAATCAAACTTCTCTTTAATATAACATGGAAACGAGGGAACGGGGTTGATCACGAAGTAGAATTCCAAGCTCTCCCACAGTAATCAATGATAGCTTGTTTGATCCAACGAGGACGATGCGAGATGTCATAAAAAGTAGTGTTTGGGTAACAAAGTTTGGCTAGGAACACATCACTGGCATTTATTTACTTCTTTACTTTTCTAACCTAACTTTAATTTAAATTGCGTAACACTGCAGTTTACGGAGAAAGCACAAATCGCTGAAAGCGCGAACTTTCAAGGTGCGCCCAAAACGTGGATTCTCGCGAGTGCTCCTCGCACGCGCCTAGGTGTCTCTCCCCAGTTGACCTCGCACGTTACTACGACAGATCAAATCAAATAATAAAAGAGTTTTGCCACCAATCTTTACGTTTGTGTGGTTGATTGCTGGCTCATTTGATGTTAACAACCCCCACGCCCCGTGATACTGTACTGTGTGCTATTGTGTACCATGAGTTGGATCACACCTTTATTCTACACTACCTTTCAGTTTTGTAAGGACTATAATGTGGAGTTCCTGACCTGGCGCTGTTGGATTGGTTTCTGGGTCATGATCATTCTGTTTGGTGTGGTTGCATTGGAAGGCTGCTTCTTGATCAAGTATTTCACTCGCTTCACTGAGGACATCTTTGAGCTTCTCATATCTGCAATCTTCATCTATGAACCAATTGCTTTGCTGATCAAGGTGAGCATTGAGATGGGGGAGGGGGGGGGGGGGGCTGGAGGGTTAATGGAGAGGGGGTAAAGAAGTGGGCGAGGATTGGGAGAAATTAGAAAACAATCGCATTATTTGATAATAGTTTGCAACAGAAAGGTTACAAAAATGGTGCGTATCACTGAGGAAGGCGTAGCCTGATGGAAGAATAAACCTTCGTTGTCAGTTTAATTTTCTAAGACCTGTTACGAAGTGGGCAACACGTTACCTGTTATTCAACTAAGTAACTTAACCACGGCTTAAATCTCAACTATACCAATAATACAAAACTGGTAGAACAGGCCGCTATTGTGTGGAATTCACAGTTTTTGCCGTGGGTCTTTGAGTTCTGAGACTTCAATTATGGTTAATACTTGTTTTACAGTTATACAAGAAGAATCCTCTTAGCCGCAAAGGGTCCGGGAAATCTTACGGGGATGAAGTCAAAGGAGAGCCTAACACTGCTTTGCTGTCCACCATCTTGGTTCTTGGAACTTTCTTTGTGGCTTTCTACATGCGCAAGTTTCGAACAAGCCACTTTTTTGGAAAACGGGTTTGTTCAAGACTTTCTTATTTGTTTTCTTGCATTTGGACAACTAAATAGTTTTGATGTGAATGGCCACATATACCTATACCTATACCTATACCTATACCTATACCTATACCTATACCTATACCTATACCTATACCTATACCTATACCTATACCTATACCTATACCTATACCTATACCTATACCTATACCTATACCTATACCTATACTTTTGCCCAATTCATACACACAAATAACACTGAGCATCACAGGAAAGTACTGTTCAGTACCTTGCAAATGAATGGTCACACTTTACGATTTCGTCCACGTAATCAATCCCCGAATACCACACAGTGTAAGAAGTAAGACCGAGTTCTAAACAATGTTTTGAATTACTTTATTGCAGTCCAGAAGACTCGTCAGTGACTCCAGTGTTGTGATCGCCATGGTTTGCATGGCAGTTCTTGACTTTGCTTTGGGAGACAAAGTCATTACACCGCATGTCTCCATTAACAATCCGCTGACCGATGGCTTCCATCCAACACATCCTGACAGGGACTGGTTCATTAACCCTGGGGGAATGAAAACCAGCATGTCAATGCCCTGGATCTTTGCGGCCATAATTCCCGCCATCTTCGTTGGCATCTTGCTGTTCATGGAAACTGAAATGACTGGTGTCCTTTTGAGCAAGAAGGAGCATAAATTACAGAAGGGTCCTGGTTACAATCTGGATCTTGTTGTGGTGGGAGTCTTGGCATTTGGCTGCTCACTGATGGGGTTGCCATGGATGTGCGCAGACACTGTACGTTCAGCTTCTCATGTGAATGCCCTGTCCATATGGAGTACTTCTCATGCACCTGGAGAGAAGCCGCGTCTTATTGAAGTGAAGGAACAGCGGGTCACAAATATCATTATACACATCCTGACAGGTGAGTATAGCCTCAATTACGATGTTGTAGTGTTTATAGAACATAACGCAGTTGAACCTTCCAGCCCTGCCTATTAGGTCAGATCAGTTTTCTTCTTGAATGCTTCTCTTTTAAATGTATTCTCCTCGCCTTTCTGTTTGGCAGTTTATTGATGTCGATAAATTAGACCATCGCAGTGATATTTATGTAGGCAACTTATCCAGTGAGCATTTGCGAAAAGAAGATCTGGACTAAAACTAATTGCCGTATCTCTATGATGCGTGTGCAGTGTTTTACCAATCTAACTGGGAGCTGATTATTTTGTGAGCACGTTGATGAAGAGATGCAAATACGAAATGTCACGAATTGCCCTTACTGTTAGCGCTAGGGCTTTGTCTCCTCCCATTTGAATCTTTAATTTGTGTTTTTATGCTAAGCTCAAATCACCTTTTAAACTCAGGGTTAGACTTTCTCAAAGCCCGTTTCCGGTTCTTTCTTTACTCCACATGATGTTTTGCGATGGACTTTCTACTCATTTACAAATTGACAAATCAGTATCTCACAGACTGTTTGATTATTTATCGTTTTTCTCATCTGTATGTACTGTAAGTAGAAAGGAATTGTTGATCCTATCATCTTTCTGCTGGGCCTGCATCTCATCCCTTCTCGCCTTTTGCAGGTCTATCCATTCTGCTAGCGCCAGGCCTGCATCTGATCCCCATTCCAATCTTTTTCGGTGTTTTGCTGTATCTTGGTATTTGTTCAATGTACGGACTGCAGATGATGGACAGATTTGTCATGATGTTCATGCCACCTAAGCATCACCCTGATGTCGGATATGTGAGGAAGGTAAGTTAAATAAAGCACATACAAACTACTGTTGTCTTGCTGGGTGGGTTGTTACAACCATTCCCATTGTGTCTGAGTATGCAATTAGGAGGGAGAATAGAACAGACACAAACAAGGGCTGCGAGGGAGGCTTCGAGACCTTAACCACCGAAATTTAAAAGTCACGATGTGACTGGTCAGTTCCTGCTCGGTTCAGCAGACGTTGGCGGGGAGGGAAAAAAGGACCGACACAAACAACGGCTGGGTAATGCGGGAAGAAATATCAACTTGCAACGCATTTTTTGAAGGGAAGGTTGCATAAAAATGAAGCCCCTATTACCAGTTTTTTGGCTTAAAGTCGAATGTCAGTTCTTACACCCACTAAATCCGACTCTCTTGCGCTGTCATTGAGATTAATCTGTTTTTAAAACAAGTTGGTCATTTAGGGCTTATAAAGTGATCAGTCTACCCAGTCACAAAAAGCATAAACGGCACAGTGAACCAATCAAAACTCGACGAAGCCTCCGTCATCGGGCACAAGCGTGAGGAAACACCGGCCAGAAAATTACGTCCTTTAATTAACCACCGGCAATCACAAAGCGCAGTGAAGCAAAACCAAAGGATGCGCGAAATTACTGGTAAAATATATTCAATTAATTGATGTCATGGATGAACCAAAAGTAAGCTGAGATGATTTATATCTTGCGTCGTGTATTGGCAGCTCTTCCGAAACTCGACTTCTTATCTCTGAATATTATCCCAGAAATACGAAAAGGTGAACTGAAGTCCTGCCAAACTTTCTGGTTTCTAAGTCTTTTTCTTTCTTGTTTTCATCTTTTACTGTGTTCAGGTGAAAACCAGAAAGATCCATGTCTACACAATCATTCAGATACTGGCTTTGGCTTTCCTGGTGGCGGTCAAGTTAACCTCGCTCGCACCATCTTTCCCTTTCTTCATTATCTGCCTGATTCCTCTGCGAAAACTGCTGGCGAAATTCTACACCGAGGAAGAACTTGAAGAGGTAACTTAAGCGTTGGTTTAAAAAAAATACTTAACTTTGTAACAACATTTATACCTGAGTAGTTGGCAGTTCTTTTGGTATGAGTCCGCCAGTTAAAACGAAGATCAACAATAGTTATTCTTGCGACTGTGGTTCGTGACAGAAACGTTTTCCTTACTGTAGCGCAATTTTTGTTAGGTCTACCTTGGTTTCAGCTTTTTTTTTTGCCCTTTTTTATGCAATTGCAAAAAGAAGCCTGAAAAAAATTCAGGACTTCAATGGGGTTTGAACCCGTGACCTCGCGATTACCAGTACGATGCACTAAGCAACTGAGCTATGAAGCCACTGACGTTGGGAGCAGGTCAATTGTGGGTTCATATGTTCCCGTGAACATCGCGATATCAAAGATATAAAGAACATCAAGATATAAAGCATCGCACCGGTAATCGCGAGGTCACGAGTTCAAACCCCGTTGAAGTCCTGAATTTTTTTCAGGCTTTTTTTCGCAGTTGCATAAATTGCGTTCGCAACTGCGAGGATCATTCTTCATTTGTTTTCATTTCCGCAGTTCATATATGATTCATTTCATATATCATTCACACTCATTTCTTTCACGGGAACATGAACCCACAATTGACCTGCTCCCAACGTCAGTGGCTTCATAGCTCAGTTGGTTAGAGCATCGCACCGGTAATCGCGAGGTCACAGGTTCAGACCCCGTTGAAGTCCTGAATTTTTTTTTCAGGCTTCTTTTCGCAATTGCATAAATTGCGTTCACAACTGCGAGGATCATTCTTCATTTGATTTCATTTCCGCAGTTCATATGTGATTCATTTCATATATCATTCACAGTATATATTTTTTGTCGTACGACCAGGCATTCCACCTTTGATTAAAACATGTGGATTAGAAATGTAGTTTTCTGAAGAAACTATTGAAAAATAATTTATGTTATAGTTTCCCTGTATCTCTTTATTTTTGCAGCTTGACAATTCAGAATCAGAAGACGAAGACAGTGATTTTGAACTGTAAAGTTTCCGTCCTTGGTAAACAGTTCTTGCAACCTCGTTCCCAGGGTCTCTCCTCTTCCTGCCTCCTGGAGCTCCAGGGGGGCGGGAAGAGGAGAGACCCTGGGAACGAGGTTGCAGTTCTTGCGTGACCTGCATGGCGTGACTAGACTTGCGTGACGCGATTTGTGTCAAATGTGTGACTTCCAACACTACCGTTGAGTTCCGTTGAGTTTGTTTCTCCATTGTGGCGAAGCGCATTATGATGAGGATATGTGCTCGGTGAATCAATTTTTATGTTGGTCGTTTTTTATATCTAGAACCGTGTGTTTTAGCAAAAGACGGACAATTTGTATCATACGCCTTCCAAAACGGACATTTCTATTTTAGATTGTTATTTCCAATTTCAATTTCTACCTGGAAAGTTATATTACAGGTCAATCTTTTTTTTTAATTTAGCTGTGAGTTTGCATTTTACAAAAGTAATGTTAAATGAATACGGGCAGTTGTTTTTAAAGATGGGGCTTTATCGAATCTTTCTTACGTTCTTTTGAAAAAGCAAAAGAACAAGTTTGCAGTTCACCGAATTAACAAGTGCTTTTGGTTTTGAATAGCAAGAATTGAAAATGGATTGCAAGATCAAAACTTTCCGGAGTTGTCAGTTGAAAGTCTGCCAGTGGCACCAAAAATTCGTTGAAACTAAGTGCTTTCCTCTGTCTTCAGTTCATGTCTTTCTTTTTTGCGGTCTTTTGTGTACGAGTAACATTAACCGATAAAAGTTGAAAAATATTGGTGGAGGTGTTTACTTTTTACATTACTTTGGTTGCGGTTGTACACGTACGTCTACAGTTAAATTCCTCTGGTTAAATCTTTTTGCTTTAGATGAAATTATTATATATGTACAATAACTTTTATTGATTCTTCTCGATGTTAAATAAAGTTGGAAGTTGTCCATTTAACGATTGGTGTTGTTTCATCAGCTTTTCTATCATTTGCACAATCTTTCTCCTCCAATTTTCAAGTACAATTGCATATGGTAAACGTCTGTCTGCTTTATTCGAATTATTTCCTTCATCAAACTCATTGACATTATTCATATTGTGTAAGCCAATCGGACTTCCCATTTTGGTCCGGTGCATGTATCTTCAATCATGGCCAAAAGTGTTGACACATTTGAGCAAAATAAACGCGTTCTATCAGCGTCCTTCTGTAATGTGGTAATTGGAGATTGGACACATTTTTTGGTTGGGGAGAGGGGGGCATTGTCCATGGTTGTTGATACCCATTGAAAATACGGATCAAGGTTTTAATTAGCAACCTCAAAAAAGTATGAGCGTGAAAATTACCATTCTGGATAATCCTGACCTTCTTTCATGCCATTCTTCATCTCCTTCATTTAAGTTTGCGCTTCGATTCCGTCATGACTGCTGTCTCGATTCAGTTTTGGAACTTGGCAGTGTATTTCGATGGGCTCTCACGTCAAACTCCATCATGCAATTGATATACAAATTTTCGCGATCCTGGGGAAAAAACCTGTTTCGCGTATTTCGTTCATGGGAACTGGATCAAAAACAAATTTCCGCTTCTTTACTTTATTTTGGCAATGGGATAGGAAAAAAATTCCCCTTGCAAAGTAAATGGCTTGTCCAATAGACCAGAAAGAATATGGCGTTCTAGTTGGATAAAAGCTTGGTTACGCTGATTTGCGATTAGTAAAAGTTTCAAAAACCTGTTTAAACTAGCCTGCGCGGAAGGTGCTGAAAACAGGAAAAAATTGACGTGGGAACATGGACGAAGGAGGGAAATAGAGCAAAGAATTAATTATAATTACACAAATGTAAAATGAGGTTTCTGGGACAGCTCGCCCATTAACAGTATAAATAACCAAAATAAAGCTTATTCGTAATACTTCGTTAACATATATGGTTGCTTGTCGTTGTTCGGGCAACCCTCACAACGACAAGCAACCATATATGTTAACGAAGTATTACGAATAAGCTTTATTTTGGTTATTTATGCTGTTAATGGGGTTCGCAGTCGCCAGAACCCTCATTTTACATGTGTGTGTGTATTTAGCCAATGAAACCAGTCAAACAATGCAATTTGTCCCACCCCATCACCCCATTTGAAGAAAAGTGCACACATGTATAGCCCAAGGATGGCAGCAGCACGCGTGGGGGAAGAGGTGCTTGCCGACTATTACGGAGAAGCCGCGCCAGCGGGGGAAACGCCGGCCCGCCCGCCCAAGCCGAGATTAGAAATTCTATTTCAATGGAGGAGTTGTGTTCCCCTCTTTCTTGTTTTTCCGATGAATGCGACCAGTTGGAAAATGAAAATTATATTGAGACAGAAGAGGAAAAATTGGAGAGAGAAAGGCAGCTGCAAGAAGCTCGTGAAGAAATGGACAATTTAAACTCTCTTTGCAAATGCTGTTTTGTTCCTGAAGAGTTCTGTTCAGCCCAAAATGATTTAATTCTTCCACCAGAGATCACAAGCAACCACTTGCTTTGTGAACCCATCCTAAAAATTGTAATAAAAAAAATTAAAGAACGGGAAGGAATGGGTTGGGATGTGGTTAATGAAGTTTATCCGTGAAGCCCCCGTTTGTGACAGAAGGCAACGAATCACAAGAATATTAGTTTCAAGTAAATATAGACCTTGTAACTTTGATGGGCTTTGTGACTTATGCCCCAAACAAGGAGACAAAAAAACACTATATTGAACCACCTTGGTTTAGCCCCGAAGACTATGAAGAAGAATTTTTGAAATACTGGTGAGATACATCAAAACATTTTTGAAAACAGCAGCGACAGCACACACAAAGCTGGTTTTTGTGAACTGTCTGACCTTTACACAAATAATTAGCATATGAGACAGAAAGTTTGTTGGGGGATTTCCCTTTTGAATTAGTCATAATCTTGTTTTTGTTTTTTTGCTTCTTTCATTGCTTCAACAAATTCAAGGGTAATTTGTCTTACCTCTTTTTGCCAAACAGGCGTAAAAACGTCTGAGAAAAAACAGCAAATCCCATGGAACAAGGCGATCATTGTGCCTTATATTTTTTTCATATCTTTAAATGGTCATACACAAGCGCATGCGCATAAACCCGAGAAAAAAGAACCACAAAAGAGTTACCACAAGCGTAAAAAATCAAAGCGTTTTCAAAATATATTGGAAGTTTGAATGATATTAAATTAGTTCACATCTGGTGAAGTCTAGGGGGGTGAAGTTGGCCACTTCTGAAACCTGTACGACTTGCGCAGATGAGTGAATTAGGAGTATAGGGGGATGTCTTCCAGTGCCTGCTCCGGCCCTACTGGTAACAGGGGAGGTGCTCAGAAATCTCCTCGGAGTCCTCAACCTCGCTCCCAGAGGTAAAATGGGAATGGGCAGCCGTCTTGCCAGCGGCGGGTAAAAGACCTAGCCGGGGCTAGGCAAGAACAGTCACCGAGCACCCCCCGACAAGGGTTTTGTTTTTTTTTCGTGGCACGTCACGCAATGTCTCACGCGTGACAGTTGTAACGCATTCTTGCCTAGAAGTTGGATTTCTTCAAGAAACTTAGATAAAAACTCACATTTTCCCCCTCAAATTTTAGTTCAAAGCTGCGCTCGCTGCGAGTTTTTTTTATTACCTCCTCGCGAACCTCTTCCCTTATTTTTTTAAGGTCTGGTGGCGCCGGCGCTGGCTGTTTTTTTGCGAATTTTGCACGCAAAGCCTCTTTCATTTGGTTATAGCTTTTAATTTCACCCATTGCATGTTTGAACTCAATATCCGTTACCCGATTATCATTGAGTGCCTTAGAAAGAAAAGCATTTATTGTGTCATGCTTTTCAACGGCCAAAGCACTCAGTCTGTTGTGTTTGTTAACTTTCCTTTCAAGCCGTTTGTTGACACTAGTTAAAACGGTGGAAACCGCACCGCAAACACCCCCCACAGCACTGAGAGGAACACTTACCACAATTCCAACGCCAGTCAGTGCAGAGGCGACAGCTCCAGAAGACAGCTGTTGCAACGCCAAGACCAGTAACAGCATAGCTGCAGGCCTTTTGTGCCTTTTTGTATTTTTTTAGCACAACTCTGTAGTGCTCTGACTCATCAGAAATTTGTTTTTCAATTTTGCTGAGCTCAGTCAGCCGAAAACTTTCGGCATTGGGAAGAACTGGATATAGTGGTGTATACTGTTGTTCTGCCACACTTTCTGGCGGAGCAGATGCCTCGGGGACAAATGGCAACACATCCTCATTCGGCATGATTTAATTAACCACATTTTTTTGTTTAAATTATCAAAGTAAAGCCTTTGTCCGCTAAAATCAAACAGTTCTCCATTTTCATCTTTGACTGAAAGCGTCACACTGTTCACACAACTGCCAGTTGAAGCTGCACGAAAGTATGATCCATCATCTGTTTGATAGTTGACATTTTCGAAAGCTTTTCCTTTGATTCCGACTTTTGCAAGAAGGTTTGACTTTTTTCCATTCATCATATTTCGGGTTGGGTCAACCAAATCACAATGAACAAAGTAACTAGTTGGTGTTTTTAGCTGTTTGACATATGTTATGAAAAGTAAGTTCTGGTTAATACCAAGAAACCCGGCAAGGTTTTTATCAAGTTGTATCTTTCTGTTGTTTTCATTATAAATAACCATCGATCCAACAGGTGTAAATGTTTCGGTGGTCAATGGTTCCGAGTATACTTTGAAAACTTCAATTTCTTTTGCTATTCTTTCAAGTGTATAATGCCCCTGGGATATTTTTTGTTTTGTTTTGAGCCTATTATCCGGATTAAACAGGCTAATTGTCCCCTCTTTTTTCAAATTGTGCCACGAATTGCAAAGCGAGCAGGAAATAAGCCGTACATAATTGGCTTTCGGAACCCGTTCGTCAAAATGGACGGTGCAGGGGTTGTCAGTTGTTGAAATGGTGATCATAACCATTGTATTTCAAGGAAATATAAATATCCAATTGGAAAATATCACCCTTTCATAAGATGGCAAATTTTTTTTCAATTTTTTTCGCCAGAGGCCAACCAAATTGCGAAAAGTGCGTATGGGGGTCTTTTCTCGCAAAATACCCACATGCCGACAAGAGCAAATTTGAGGCCACTGTTGATTTTACACCCGACCACAAGGCAACATCGGAAGTTATGTACAAAGCAGGGCCTGGCTATCTGAAAAGCGTATTTGGTTCAGACAGCAAATATTGGCCTCAGGCAATGAAACAGGCTCTGGGATTAAATGCTGCTGGCCATGGGGCAGGTCTTCCACCACAGCTTTCAGCTTTTTTAAAAAAAAAAACCGCCACAGACAATCCCTGCGGTTGATTTCACAGAAAAAAATTCAATCGCAAATTGGCGAAAAGCTGAATGGTTTGCAAAAAAATTATGTCACAACCACAGACTTTTTCACAACAGAGTACTAACCGCAGACCGGTTAGCTCAGTGGTAGAGCACAGGAGTACCATGCGGGAAGTCGTGGGTTCTAACCTCGGCCGGACCAACACTTAGGGTCTTAAAAATAACTGAGGAGAAAGTGCTGCCTTTGTAATGACATCTGCAAATGGTTAGACTTTCTAGTCTTCTCGGATAAGGACGATAAACCGTAGGCCCCGTCTCACAGTACTTTAACTTAATCTGATTCTGTGGGACGTAAAAGAACCACTAGGGACGTAACAAAACTCTGGCTGTGACCACCCCTAGTGTCTGTCCTAGATATCTACATTACGGGGGCACTCCTTAGTTACCTCATTAATTGTAAACTGCACTAGCAGTCTGGTCAAGTCCCCCGGCCAGTGATGTAAACTATCCCTGAAAAGCCCCGGCCGACGGGGAGAGGATAAGTATGTATGTATGTAGTACAGGCAGATTTTTAAAGACACAAAGATTACATTCAAAACATCAAAAGTTGCCAGGAAATGGCTCGGCGGTCCACACATGGGGTTTTGGCCTCAACAGCTGAACTTTGCGTTTTGGTGTGCAACAACAGGCTGCGGGGGTTTCAAGAGAGATTTTGACTGGAGACGTTTTGGGGAATTCAACAGGATCCGAGCAGCTCCGCTCCTTTTATCTCTTTCATGTTTATTTCACAACAAGGCGAATTCTTTTCGAGATGGGCGGTATTCAAAGCATAAGCTCTCTGCCCGACGGCCCCAATTTCAACCAAAAGGATAACAAATACGACAAGGCTTCTTTCAGAAGGATTTGCGCAGAATTCGGTGTTAATCCAAGCTCGGACTTTCGTTTCACACACGGTCAAAACCACGGCCTCGGTTATGTATTCATTCAGTATGACAACGGCGACTTTGCGCAAAAGCTCTGGCAGTACCCCACACCTCTTTCAAACCCATCGAACCAAAGGTTTTCAGACGAAAGTGGAGCCAACACGGGTGAAGACGGCGGCAACGTTCTTCATTTCATCAGAAACGACCAGGGCGCAGATAAACAGTTTGAGTACTCTGTGCCGGATGCCGCGCACGGGCTCACTCAGGCCTGCATGGCCCGCCTTAACCAGTCAATAGAAGCGTTTGTTTACTGCATTCTCGGCGCCCAGGTAAACTTCAGAAGCAGCATTCTTGGAAACAGCGGGCGGGCAAAGGAGGCACAAAGAGAATTCCTTATTCTTATGGAGGACGCTATCCATACACCCGACATTTCGAAGAGCGTTCAGCGCTATCAGCTTGTTGTGGACCAAGCAAAGGTTCGTCTGAATCTGGCAGTGGCGCCGGGGTGCTGGCTGATGCCGTCGAATATGGTTCTTAATTCAGGAAGCGTGGTTGGTTACAACAATAAGCTCAAGCAAGCCCAGCTGGGGATGAAAATTGGGGTAAACAATGATGTGAATCAGGGCACAAAAAATGCGGCCCCTCACCTGATGGCGCGCAGGCCTTCAAAGGTAAATTAGCCAAATAGCCATCCTTCAAATTCAATTCACAAGGCAGCAATGAAAACCCAAAACCCAACAAAAACACCAATTCTACAGCCACAACAAGAGGAAAACACAAATCTGGAAACCGAACCAACCCTGCCGGCAGATTCAACCCACAACGTGAATAAAATAGTTGTCGTGATAGGCGCCCTTATTATTGCGGGGTGGCGTTCTTTTCAATCAGGCGCAGCAAATCTGAAAACTAGCGCTTCTTCTTAACATACTTACCTTCAACAATATGTAAAAACTAGCGCTTCTTCTTAACATACTTACCTTCAACAATACGAACAATCTCAATACACCCTAATTTTGCCAAAATAGGGCACCATACATCATTACAATGCGAACAAGAATGTGGCACCCCCTAGTCTGTGTAAACTTCTTTATTAATTTCTACCGTAAATCTTTCCCTTTTGTCGGAATATATATTCAAGTTAGAATAAATTTTCGTGTCCGAGTCCGAGTCCGAGTCCGTGTCCGAGTCCGTGTCCGAGTCCGAGTCCGAGTCCAAGTCCGAGTCCGAGGCCAAGTTCCAGTCATAATACTTGTCAAATCCTGGAAGCCGGTGGTCTATACCTTTTTAACCAACAGGCAAAACAACGATTCTTGCATAAACAACCAGCCTCCACGATCATGGTATAGCAGTTTTCAATTTCACAATAAGGAATGTCCTTGAAAAAGGAATGCAACTCATTATGTACACCACTCCATAGCCTTTTTTTCCTGGCTTTGAGCTTTTATAGTTTCACGAAGGATAATTTCCTTCAACCCTGGCGGTAGCTGGTTGACCATGAATAGCAGATCCATTATATGCTGGGGCAACATTCTTTAAAAGGGCAAGCCAACTAGCGATTTTTTTTAACATTCCTCTCCACCAGAAAAGCTACCACAGCCAGAATAATCAGCCAAGTGTGCTCGGCCAGAAAACTGATGGCCTGGCCAGCGGTTTTGAAAAGAAAAGAAACAATCGAGCCGATCAGACCCGGCAGTAGAGAAGCCGTTTTTTGGCCGATCTCTTTCAGGCCGTTTCCCAACCTTTACCGAGGGCTTTCAAAGAGTTTGTAATGGCCCTAACCACAGCACCAATCGTTACACCCGCAGCTAAAACAATTGCTGTAATGGTGACGCCGTATTTTTGAAAATGACCTTTATTCTTTCGCGTAGTGGAAGCTCTCCCTCTCTTTCTGCAACATCTGCTTCCAAAGTTTTAAGCCTTTCTTTGTATTCAGCTTCCCTTTCTTATGAAGCTTCTTTTTCAGCAATTCCTGTGTTAAGGTTTTTTTGCAGTTCTTCCCCATTTTTTATTTTTTATTTTAGCTCATCAATTTCTTCATTAAGATCAGCAAGAGTTTTTGTTGTATTAAGCCTTCTTCGAAGAACGGCCGTTTCTTTCAGCTTTTCTGACAGGGCGCCTCTTAGTTCATCAATCTTTTCTGCAACATTTCTTTTTGCCCCGAATTCTTTCTGTATAGCCGCAGCCTCCTTTTTTTTGGCAGCAAATGTTTTTTCAAGACTTGCTTTTTGCAAGTTCAACTCGCGAACATTTGCCTCAATTTCAACATTAGTGCCGTGATGTTGGTCGTATTGCGCGATTTTCGAATCAAGATCATAGATTTTGTTTCTTAGACTTTGAACTTCTGTTTCAGCTTGATCTTTTTTTGAAAGCATCACATTTGATTCAACAAATTGGGATTGCTTATCTTGTAATTCTTTCCGCAGATCACGAATTTTTCCTTCTTTTTCGTCAATAATAGATTGTGTTGAAATTCCAAGAGCTTTTGTTAAAGTTTTCGGAAGACTCGGATTAAGATGGCGTTCACCAGCGCTACCCCTTTTTTGTGTGTAAAGGTCGTGCCATTTACCGCCCGGGATTCTGACCATAAGTCTGCCATTTTTTGGGTTGTAATCAGATTCAACCGCAAGACCGTTTGCATCTGGAAACATGGCCGTTATGTCTATCCAAGACCGTTGTCTTGGTGTTTCATCAAAAGATGTGTCCGGCAGCCCACTCGTTTCGTGCAAATGAGTCTGCATCGGAATTTCTTCGCCACCATGATATGGTGTAGATGTGTATCCAGGTTGATAAAAGGGCTGCGTTCTGTCAACCTCTTTTTCGTCATCATCATCATCTTTCTCATCCAACAAAGGATCAAGATAATCGTCGCCGGGCACCCCACCTTCTGCCATTGCGTATTACTCTACGGAATTAATTTTTAATTGAACTTTTAAACTCCAGGTATATCATGGCAGCTGTAAATGAAAGCCTTCTGCCGACGCACGAAGAAAAAACGCAAGGCGCCATGAAAGCCGAGCGCAAGATTAACCGAATAACGTTTGACAAAAGTGAAGCCAGCCCTGGCGAGACTCTTTATGTTTCAGTTTCCAAACTTAATAAAGACGAGGTCCTTGTCCCAGGCTCGCTTTCCCTGTTGTTCGACATTGATTTAACCGGCGGCCATGCCAACAACCATCTCGTGCAAAACGTCTCACGGGCACTGGTTGAAAAGCTGGTCTTGAAGTACGGAGGCACCATTCTGCAGAATACGGATGGCTACGACATTTTAAAAATCTGGGAAGACCTTTTCCTTTCCCAGGAGGAGCGGGACAACATGATTCTTGAAGGAATCCAGAGCGATAACCTCAACAAGATTCGCTCAAATGCTGGTGACAAGCCCACCTCAGGCGTCGCTGCTGAAACCAAGCTGGAAAGCATTTACAAGAACAAATACCGCATCCGGCTCGACCACCAGAAACTTTAGCAACCCAGGCGGAGAGTGTTTATACATCCGGGAAAGAGTTCCTGTATGATCATGTACATCACGAAAGGGTTGTTACATTTGCAAAAGGATCCGAAACGCGTATCAACCTCCGTGTAAACCCACAAAGAAGGTCTTTGAAAGGTATTCTTCTCCTTTTCATCGAACCTTACACCTCGGGTGCCAGGGACTCGGAAAAGTTTTTCAACCCCGACATCAAAAAAGTAAGCGTCACGGTTAACGGCTCGCCCAGCCGGCTGTACAACAACGGCATCGAAGGCAAGGACATTTGGGAGGCAGTCAGCCGCTTTTTCATGAAAAAGACGAGCAAAACACAACACATGAATTTGACGAAGTTTTACACAGGCGAACGCTTTGGGCTTCTCATTGACTTGCGGTCAATGGCATCCTAGGAAATGCACGGAAGAGGGGTGAGGCTTGTCAACACACGGGATGGGGTGCAGCTTGAGATCGAGAGGACAGCTAGCGGATCTGGAAACGTCAACTGCCATGTTTTTACAATCAGCGACTCGCAGTTCAACGTGATGAATCAGCAATTGGAATCTGTGCAATACTAAATATGAACCCGGATAATATTTCATTCAACGCTCTCATAGTGGGGCCGACAAATTCAGGCAAAACAAGGTTCGTGGTTGACCAGCTCAGGGGCCCTTTCCGAGGCAAGTTCGACTTCATCGTGCTTATTTGTCCGACGTTCGCTCACAACAAGACCCTCTTCCGATTTGGGGAAAACGACCCTCGGGTGTATGTCGTGATTTGCGAGCAGCACGAGGTGGAAGCTTGGTTGAAGATCGTGACTTTTGTTTTTGAGGGAACTAACACACTCATAATCCCTGACGACTGCGCTGCCTCGAAAGAGGTAAAAAAAAACGCACCGGCCAGCTGGTGCATCTCGCCTTTTCTGCAAGGCACATGGGAATCAGCGTGTGGGTGCTGACCCAAAAATACACCAGCATAACCGCGTCTTTCCGGGAAAACATAGCGGCAGTCGTTATTTTTTACAACCCCTCGGCCAAGACGATGAAATCTATATTTGAGGACTATGCAGGCGATTTTCCCCCTGAGGAGTACAAAAGCATGATTTCAAAGCTGAAAGAGCGAAAGTTTTCTTTCCTTGTGTTCTCGCTGCGGTACCCATTCGGTGTGCGGTTGCATTCTGCCAATTAAAAAAAATAGAGTTGAAGTATAGATGGCTGAAGGGCAGCAGGCAATGGACGAAGTTATGGATATGCTGGAAGCAGAAGCAACGGGCGCGCCAGCCGGTGGTGCCCTGACTTTGGCCTCCCCCGGTCCCGATATCCCTGCTCTACGCGAGCAGCTGGCCGTGCTGGTGACGACGGGTAAGACCAAGGAGGCTATCGGCGTCCAGTTGACGCAAGACCAGGTGAAGCGCCTCTCCGACAAAGATGTCGAAAAGTTTTTCAAAAGGTATGAATCTTACGTGGGCTCGAAGACAACCGAAAGCTTGATCGACGGCTTCATTTTTCTTGTGACCAGGGCCGCTGGGTCGGTCGTCAAAATAAAAGACATTGAGTCTTACCAAAAAGAGATAAAAGAAGACTACATAATCACAAAAGAGCTCTCTTGCTTGGCTGGCAGCCTTGCTTTGAAGTTTGGCCGTTGGCTTGCTGTAGTCAACACGGCGCTGATCACCGCAAAACACATTGATTTTACCGGCTCAGAGGATGTGCAGCATGAGCCGGTGACGTTTGCTGAACAAATTCCTGAGCATTCCTCAGCAACTGCTGAATAATTGCTGACATTTACTAAGCAACTGCTGCCTATTGAACAATGGTGGTCGTGCTGTGATGGGGATGAACCTGTCTATTCCCAAAATTGGTTCTGCCATTGAGAGTGCAGATTACTCTAATAATATGTTTATTGATTTGTTGTACATTTCTAAAAGGTGCCATATAAAACTACACGGGCTTGGTATAAGAAAAATTCTTCAAGAATATGATGAAAAAGAAGTTGAGGAAAAAAAACCCGAACTACACGAGCTTGATATAAGAAAAATTCTTCAAGAATATGAAGAGGAATTATTTACAAAAGTAGATGATGAAAAAGAAGTTGAGGAAAAAAACCCCAAACTGGTTGCAGCTGGGAGGGAGTTAGCTGAAAGAAACAGAAAAGCCCGAGAAGCACATGAAAAGGCAAAGGCAGCATTAACAAAATTGGATGATGAAATAAAAGTTGAGGAAACATTTACAAAATTAGAAAAAACCCTTGAAGGAAATATAAAAGAATGGAAAGACAAGACAATTATTCCACACTTTGATTACTATTTAGACGACGAATATACGCTTGACAAAGCGGCTGAGGGGAATTGAAATTTCAGATGAAAACATTAAAAAGTATTGCCCTCGTTTAATTGCATGCACTAAGCCAAAAACATCTTCAGTTTTTGCGTGATGCAGTTGAATATTGTTGTTAAAATTAAACAAAAGATGTACAGGTACTCGACTTCAAGCAGGCAAATTGAACTTTTATATATATATTCGCAATGGCAGATTCACAGACCCCGGCTGCCGAAACACAGGCACAGCAGCCTCCCAATGGACAACTTACTTCTCCTGCCCCAACCACACAGCGCGAAAAAAATCCAAAACGGGTTGCTGTGGGCAAGATGGTGGCTGAAAGAACCAAACAGGCTCGAGAAGCGCAGAAAAAAAAACCAGGCAGAGGCAGATAAAATAATTGCAGAGAACAAATTAAAAAAAGACGCTGCTGCGGCTGCTGCGGCTGCTGCTCCCGCCGCCCCTATACAGGAAGCTTCTCCCAAAGACACAAGCTCAATTTCTTTCGGCACTGTTCTGACTGTGGGTAGTCTTATTGTTCCGGCGGCCGGCGTTTATTATCAGCGTGAAGCGATACAAGAAAGGCTTTAGTTTTTGGCTCCACGAAAAAGGAAGGCGCCCCGAGCCCGCCTACAGTTGCCAGCGAGCCCGCTCCCACGCCGCAGAAGAAAGGGGGGATCAGGAAAATGGATTAATTTTCTTTTGAAGGTTTGCAAGCATATATACAGTGATGTGCTTCAACTGCATGGTCAATCATCCGTTTTTAACCAGCATTGTTGTTGGTTTTGACGAAAATAATAGACTTAAGGATCGAAAATTATTTTCATAATAACCCACTCTCAATACCTGAAGGTCATCATGAGGAGAGTGATGAGAGTGATGAGAGTGATGAGATTGATGAAAATCCTAAAGATGATAAAAGAAAACATCGTTTTGACAAATCGGCAAAAAAAACTAAAAGATGATGAAAAGTTAAAACCACAACGACCAGATTATTTCATTTGAATTTTTTTTGCAAAGAATATTGGCATGGCTGATAACAAGCTTGTCAAAACGTTAATGGATGCGGGGACTATCATGGTTCTTGTTACTGGCATTGCCGGTTGGATCGCAAAAAAGGTTGTGAAAGAAAATTTCATAACCGACCCCACCAGCAGTTTGTCATCCTTCGGTGAGTTTACTCTTGTAATGGCGGGCGCCATTGCATTGAAAAACTATCTCCAGGACAAAAAAATCCTCCCCGCCAACGTTTGATTTAAAAAATAGGCTCTTGGTATAAGAAGATGGCAACGATCGCAATCATGGTTGGCGGCGCGGTTCTCAGTGCTGCAACATTCATCGGAGGCAATTATCTTGCTAAGGCTCTTGGCGGCGACGCCGCCGCGCTTGACGAATAAAAGCGCCACGACAAAGCTCTCGAGGATTACCAGGCGGCTTACGCGAAATACAGCCGTGAACGCACCCAGCTCCTTGACTGGATTCAGACCAACTCGCAAATCAAAGCGCAGGCCAAGCAGAACTTCACCAACACCGACTATGCTTTCAAACTTTATAACCAGGCACATCCCAACCGACTTCTGACTCCGCTGAAAGAACCCAAGTTTTCCGATTTCTACCAGCCTAGCGAGCAGCAAAAAAAGGGCGAGCTCGTTTTTTTGGGCGCTGGGACTCTCGCTATGGGATATGCTGCTTTTCATTTCCTTTGAAGACCACCGTATTGAACAAATATTTTTCGTTAATATAATGGCGCCACCACACGCGGGCGGAATATCACCGAAAACAAAAAAGAGATTTAAAAAAAGGGTTAGGAAATCCAGAAACCCAAAGAAAATGTCAAAAAAAACTAAAAAAAGAGCTGAAAAGGTCAGTTAAGTATTATTCCTAGCTTCCCCAGATTGGTTTGAAGCTTTGGGCTATGCTGCTTTGAAGTTTAATATGTGTTGAAATATGGACGCCAAACTCGCAAAGATTTATTACAGCCCCGGTCTCGCCGCAATTAAAAAACTGGCCGAAGCTGCAAATGTATCTGAGGATGTTGCAAAAAAGTGGCTCATCAAGCAGGTGCTTTGGCAGATTTATCTTCCGGCGCCTTGGCGCATTCCTCGTCCGAAATTCGATGTTTTCACGCCCAACAAGGTTCACCAAGCTGACCTTCTTTTTTTGCCACATGACAAGCTCCCCCGCGGGCGCAAGGTGTACAAGTACGCTCTGACGGTTGTTGACGTGGCCAGCCGCTACAAAGAAGCCGAACCCTTGACCTCGAAAAACTCTGACGAGGTCGCCGCGGGGTTTCGCAAAATTCACAAACGCTCGCCTCTGAAATGGCCAGAAATGCTGCAGGTGGATCCCGGGCGTGAATTTATGGCCGTTGTTACGAAAGAGATGGAAAACCACAAAACATATATCCGGCGCGGGAATCCCGAAATTCACCGCGACCAAGCCATTGTCGAACGTTTCAACCGCACGCTGGCGGAGCGCCTGTTTGGTTACCAGTATGCTGTGGAAATGCGTTTGCAGGAAGGCCAGCGGTCTGCTGCATGGGTGAAACGGCTTCCAGAGGTTGTTGAAGCCTTGAACAACGAGGAAACAAGCCTGACTGGGAAGAAGCCAGCTGTTGCGATCAAAGAGAAGGCGTTTGTTTCTAAGCCTTCAACAGCATATAAAAGACCTGTGGGGAAGCGCGAAAAACAGCTCCCCCCTCTTGTTAATGCCCGCTATCTTTACCAACCTGGCGAGCTGGCGGGTGGCAAAAAAAGAGCCACAGATCCTGTCTGGTCTTTGAAAGTCTTCAAGATTGAAAGAACTGTCGTGAAACCTGACACGCCTGTTTTGTACTATTTGCAGGACGGGCCAAAACGCAGCTTCGTGCGCGAAGAGCTATTGGTTGTTCCGCCAAACACAGAGCTATCCCCCGAAAAGCTCACCTAACCACTCATCGATGCTTTCCATTTCAGCTTCAGTCGGCATGGGTGGCCCGAAGATCCCATCAAACCACTCCTCGATGCCTTCCATTTCTGCATCAGTCGGCAGAGGATTGTACCCGAATGTGTTTGTGTGAACTCCATCCTCTTCTATCCATCGTTTCGTATCAAACGCAGATATAGAAGTCTTATTCACGTCCATTCCAAAGATGTTGTGCCTTTCGCTCCGGAGAATGTTCATTCCGTGTGACAGCTGCTTCTTGCCGAGTAGGGTTTCTTTGTACTGTTCGTGCAGGATTTCTTTTTTGACCACGTTCTTTTTCCCCCCTTTGGCCTTTTTCATGTTTTTTTCGTTGGGCATCATAACTGAATACATATTTGGCTTCAAACCGACATACTCTGCTTTCATTTTTCCCAAAACCTTTTTGTTGGTTTCTGAATACAGCGGGTGGGTTTTCGGGTAGTCGCTTGTGTCAAAGAGAGTTTGGCCGAGGCAGCCTCCTGGCCCCATGTCTTTGTAAATGTCCTCTGTTTGAATCAAAACCATAAAACTGTCTGTATCTGTGTACAACAGTTCACATCTGTTTCCTTACTGCTTTTTCAAGACGTTGTAGTAAAAGTCATCCATCAGAATTTTACTGTTTTCCAAGATTGTCGCGCCGGTGTAAACAGGTTTGTTAAGGCAGAGTTTGCTTTTGTGCATGCTTATACCTGCAAGATCGTTTGCAAAGAACTCGTGCCCTGAGTACAGGGGATTTGCAATCAGTTTTCTCATCCTGGTTGTCTCGTGGGGACGCACCAGTTTCACATCCGTGCGGCTGCGCAAGTTTTCCATCGTTTTCCCGAAAACAGAGTTGTTCATCAGTTTGTAAAAGTCCTTTTTGGCCTTCTTTCTGAGCTTAGTGTTCATCGTGATATATGGCTCCATCCAATTCTTTTGTTCGAACTCCAACACTCTGTGGACTTTCGTCAGCCGCATGCCTTGTTTTAGGTAAAACTGGAGGTTTCGGTAGTGTACAACGTCGTTCTTTTTGTCCTGCAACGTCAGCAGGAGCTTCTGGCAGTCTGGCGGGTTTAGATTGAGGTCTTCTATCATTTTCTTTTGGTATGGAGACAGCCATTCTCTTTTTACGGCCTTTTTCTCAGGTGCAAGTGGATAGCCATTTTGCGCTTCGTGGAGTTCTTGGGGGTACTCGAGGTCGACTTCAAGGAAATAACCTTTTCTGCCGTCTTCTGGAATCTCCAGAATTTCTTCCTCCGAGGGGGCCCAAAAATTCCATTTGAATTTTCCCACTGGAAGGGCTTTACTCATTGCCCAGCCATAAAGATTGTTTGCATCATAATACATGATATAAGTGGTTGGTTTGTTTTCATCATAACCTGGCACCAGTGGGTTGTTCGCTTTGGCGTACCTCTTGCTGACCATTGAAATGCCGCCCCGCATTCCACGTTCTATGAACAGATGCATGTCAACGTCTGTCAGGAGTTCCCGCTCGGCACCTGTCTTTTTCAGGAGCGCGTCCCACGACAGGCCGGGAGATGTGTAATAGTGGGCTGGATCCAAAAAAACCGTACTGCTCTTGGAAGAGATCCCGGAAGTTTTCGAATACATCTGCCAGAAGTGCGACGTCTGTTTTCACATAAAGGTCGTGGTAGTCGCCGAGGGTTTTGCATCCGAATGTTTCCCAAACCTCTTGTGCGTGGTGGTAATCACCGTCTGAGATGTGCTCGCCGGAAAGGTTGCTGAAGAAACGTTCTTTGGCTGGAAGCTTTGTTTCGTTGAATCTTTCCCACGAATCCATGTACTCGTAGGGGTGAATTCCCTTTTTGCACAGCAGGTCGAGTTTTGCTGCTTCGGGGCAAAGCCTTTTCGTTATTTTCAGCGCCTCTTTCGGTGTGGCTTTCACCAATGCGTCGAGGCTGGCCAACAGAAATGTGTTGCTGTCAATGAAACGCAGGTTTCCAAGAGAAAATGAGATGTATTTCTCCATGTTTTTAACAATGCAGGAGAGCTCGCCGGCTCCTTCCACCTTTGACATCGCCTGCATCAGGTGGTGCGCGTCGTATCCTTTCAGGTTGTGGAACACGACTGGGATTGGAATGGTTTTGGGGTTTATGCGCAGTTTT
>JAEMWC010000905.1:85000-112500 GCA_016490735.1 Pachyseris speciosa
TACCTCCACAAATGTTATCTATTGCATAACCTGCACATTATGCAAAAAGTTATACATCGGCGAAACAGGAAGACGACTAGGTGACCGATTCCGAGAACATCTTAGTGATGTTGAGAAAGATGACAAAGACGCATCCAAACCTGTCGCTCGGCATTTTAATCTCCCTAACCATTCCAAACAACACATGTCGATCTCCGGCCTTTCCCTACATCAAGGTACCACGGAAAGCCGTAAAAATCTCGAGCAAAAACTGATCTTTCAAATTGGCACTCTTAATCCCCACGGTATCAACGAGCGCTTTTCATTCAACTAATTTATTCCTGTTTTTCACGTTACCATGTTACCACCAATAGCGTAGCTCCATTTTCTGTATATAAACCATACACAACCCACAATTCCTCGATTCGCTCCGACGAAGGGCTAACGCTCGAAACGTCAGCTAATCGAATCCCTGTACGGTGGTCAATTTACATTATCAACTCCGTTGATAAACCCAATTTTCGTGTTTCACTCCCCCACCGACGCAGCACCACAGTTTCTTTAGAAACTAATCCCCTTTATTCATTTGTTGTTTGAGTGGGGTTGGAAAGTCAATGCCTCCCCAGTTCAAACCATCTTGAAATGGATACTTGCTGGGTCTTTCTGCATGTACCTCTATAGGAAATCTTGCAGCTTTCAAGGCCCATTTCAAACATTCGTTATCTCGGTTTTTCACATTGATAATTGCCTTTTTGCTGGCCAGTTTTTTTGGTGTTGGAATGAAAGTACCACCTATCAAAGGTTGATATCTTGCAACATTAACATAGGCAATTGTAATTTTATCAATGGCCCATTCTGATCCTCGTTGTGACCAATTATCTATGTCTCCGTTAATGTCTTCGACAAATAGGTCAAATGCATGGTCAAATTCTTGGTTAAGGTTTGCCTTTGTAAAACACGGGGCAAGTCTTAAAAGTAGTGCCTTTGTGTTTCTTCTTCCATTTCCCCGTTTTCATTTTGCCTTTCCCTTTTAAAATGTACCTCCAATCCAAACTGTACTTTTATGCTGCCAATTCTATCAATTTCACTCTTCACAACATCAAAAGCTTTGTCATGCATTGTGTTTTGTGTGAAATTCACAATGCTCTGCCTGTTTGGGTTTTCGGGATTAACATCCATCCTCCAAACATTCAGCCAACCGTCAAAATCTGTGTCTGAAATTTTAAACTCATCTCCCCAAACACGGGCTTGGGCGGGCGGCCCGGCGTTTCCCCCCGCTGGCTCGGCTTCTCCGTAAAACTCGGCAAGCACCTCTTCCCCCACGCTGCTGCTGCCATCCTTGGTATATACATGCGCGCACTTTTCTTCAAATGGGGTGATGGGGTGGGACAAATTGCATTGTTTGACTGGTTTCACTGGCTAAATACACACACACGTGTAAAATGAGGGTTCTGGCGACTGCGACCTCCATTAACAGCATAAATAACCAAAATAAAGCTTATTCGTACTACTTCGTTAACATATATGGTTGCTTGTCGTTGTGAGGGTTGCCCGAACAACGACAAGCAACCATATATGTTAACGAAGTATTACGAATAAGCTTTATTTTGGTTATTTATGCTGTTAATGGGGCGAGCTGTCCAAGAACCCTCATTTTACATGTGTGTTAATTAATTAAAATTATTTCCCTTCAGTCCTTGTCATTTCTAGCGCCTGCCACACACGTCAACTTTATGGTTCAACCATGTGGATTAGTTTTGTACTTAAGACGATAGCTTGGGCAAAGAGGATTTTTTCATGCGAGCTTAAAGAGAAGAAATAAATTATGACCGAGACTGCCAAATTGATTGCCAAAAACTAACCGGCGCAAGTTTGTGCATGAAGACTCCAAACTTTCTCGACCGTGTCAATTTTGTGAAGTTAAAACTCGTGTCTAACAAAACAAAGTAAGAACAAGAAAAACTGACACGGAAAGTTAATGCTACTCTTTACTGGAACATTTACAATAATACCCGTTAAATTTTCTACATTAAACTAGTCTAATTTTATTCTAATAAATATATTCATATTATGAAAGGTGTTCGTCATCGTGGTTTCAAATGATAGCTGAGTTAATCTTTTGTCTCACGATTGAGTCACAAAGATGTGGATCGCGACGTTTCGACCGCTATACTGCTGGTCTTCATCAAGCGATGGTGTCGACTGGCTGCGTGTGAGTATAAGAAGCACCGTGGCTGGTGGTGATTGGTGCGTTTCGATCCTCGCTTAGGCTGTTGTTGATTGGAGGATTTCGATCCTTGTCGTTCATACTAGAAATTGTTCCCTCAGCGGTTCCCTTTGGTACTGATCGGCTGTTGTGGTGTTTGATCGTGGGCATCCACGCTTCATGAATTTCAATTCCACTGTCCCTGTTGATGTTGTTAGGGTTGAGTCTTATGTGAATAGCCTCTTTAACCCTACGGGCGTACCAATGTGGGTCTCGGTCAATAAATGTAACTTCGTCCCAGAGCGGATAATGTCCGGTCGCGTTGCTATGTTCTGAAACGGCGGAGGATTGGGTTCGAGCAAGTCGTATGTCTCTATCGTGTTCCTTAATCCGTTCATTCATAGATCTTCCCGTCTCTCCAATATAAACCTTACCACATTCGCAGGGAATCTTGTAGACTACTCCGTCTTGTTTTACTGGATCGACAGTGTCCTTAGGTCGCACTAGGTGTGATCTAAGAGTTGTGTCAGATCTGAAAACAGTCCGTATGCCTTGTTGTAGGCAACGGGGAAGAGCCTCCGATGTGCCTTTGACGTATGGCGGAACCACAGTAGATTTAATTTCGGGTTCAGGTTCTTTAGTGGTTGTTCGTCCCTTGGTTTTCGTAAGATTTTTCACAAACGAAAACGGATAACCGTTGGAAACAAGGACCGATGAGAGGTGTTTCTTTTCATGAGAGATAACTGATGGTTTTGTTATGAGGTGTTTAGATCGATCGTACAGGCACTTGACAATACCGCGTTTTACAGATTGTGGGTGGTGTGAATCAACCTCATCGGTCCTTGTTTCCAACGGTTATCCGTTTTCGTTTGTAAAATTAAAAATCTTACGAAAACCAAAGGACGAACAACCACTAAAGAACCTGAACCCGAAATTAAATCTACTGTGGTTCCGCCATACATCAAAGGCACATCGGAGGCTCTTCGCCGTTGCCTACAACAACAAGGCATACGGACTGTTTTCAGATCTGACACAACTCTTAGATCACACCTAGTGCGACCTAAGGACACTGTCGATCCAGTAAAACAAGACGGAGTAGTTTACAAGATTCCCTGCGAATGTGATAAGGTTTATATTGGAGAGACGGGAAGATCTATGAATGAACGGATTAAGGAACACGATAGACATACGACTTGCTCGAACCCAATCCTCCGCCGTTTCAGAACATAGCAACGCGACCGGTCATTATCCGCTCTGGGACGAAGTTAAATTTATTGACCGAGACCCACATTGGTACACCCGTAGGGTTAAAGAGGCTATTCACATAAGACTTCACCCTAACAACATCAACAGGGACAGTGGAATTGAAATTCATGAAGCGTGGATGCCCACGATCAAACACCACAACAGCCGATCAGTACCAAAGGGAACCGCTGAGGGAACAATTTCTAGTATGAACGACAAGGATCGAAATCCTCCAATCAACAACAGCCTAAGCGAGGATCGAAACGCACCAATCACCACCAGCCACGGTGCTTCTTATACTCACACGCAGCCAGTCGACACCATCGCCTGATGAAGACCAGCAGTATAGCGGTTCGAAACGTCGCGATCCACATCTTTGTGACTCAATCGTGAGACAAAAGATTAACTCAGCTATCAAGTATATTCATTTTACTTAGACATAAATAAATCGACGTGGAACTATCAACAGTGTATGTTATCTGTTTTCATTGTGCTTAATAAAGACGGAATTATCATTACGTTTTACAATTCTTGATTCGTCCTTAGTTAAAATTTTTTTAAACCGATTCCATTAACTTTCATCGATTAAATTTCTGTTCTTAACTTCCTTTCGGGCATAATCTCTTTTTATCGGTTTCGCGTTGTTTTTCGTTGTCGTTATGGTTATCAACACTGTCGTCATCAAAGTCATCATCATCTTCATCCTGATCAGCGTTGTTTTCCCCTGTTGTATTACCATTCATCTTGTTATACGCCTCAGTAAACTTCTCGTCAATAAAACTCTCCACCAAACCTTGGACCTCTTCCTCATCCGGGCATTCCAGGTCACTCAGAATCTTCCTGATATCTTCCACGGCTTTTGACGTGGATCCGCGATGCAGCTCCAAAGAAGATTTCACGAGCAGCGTGATATCCAGTGGTAGGAGAGCTGCACCTACCACAGAACCAGCGATATGCGCCGCGCGCGAACCCGCGAGAGCCGCGCTCCGCGCCACGGCACCCGCAGTGGCGACCGCAGAGGCTGATATTGTAACAGCAGATGTGGCCGCTCGAAAGAACCTGGCGCCAAATTCTACTTTCTCTTCTGCTGACGAGCCGATATCTTCAAAGAAAATCCGGTCGCGAAGGAACCCGAATCCACTCCCTTCTAATTCTCTGATGAGCCTGGCGTCATCGTGCAGTGGTTTAAGGAATTGTGCCAGCTGAGAAATGAAATTTTCTACGGAGTCTAGCAGCAATGTAAGGTTTCTGGAAGCTTCGTGGTCCGCTTCAATTGCCGCCTGCACCTCTTTGAGTCCTAATTTTTCCAGGATCATCTGAACTACTTTGGACCCTGACATAACGAGACCTCCCGCGCCACCAATTCCGGCTCCCACCAGTGACACAACAATTCCGGCCCCAAATGTGAAAGGTGCAGCAATGAGGCCCGCTACTGACAGGATCCCTCCCACGGTACCCATGGACGCTCCTGTAATGGTTGTGATGTTCACATTCCTGTGGTGCTCGTGTAGTTTTGTGGCCAGTTCCTCTAACTGTTCCATTGTACGCCTTCTTATGGGTATCCAACCAAGAAAGCCATTTTTTAACTCCTCCCGAAGTCTGCGTAACTGTTCAAACTGTTCAGTAATTTGGTTCACAATAAACGAGTCATGGTTTTCGAGCGAATCACTGCTATCGTCATCTTTGTCCAGTGCCAATGGGTCATTCACTGCAAAATATTAGAAAGCGTAGAGAATAACACTTAAAATAACAACATCATCAACAACAAGGGCAATGATAATATTAATGATAACAACAATGATAATGAAAATGATTTGGCTAAAAAGAGCCATCAAAGGAGAGCTGCAATGATACATGGGTGGGACATCAGATCAGAGGCTTAGAAAAGGTTCTACTGGCTGTGGCAACATACATACCTACCTACCTACCTACCTACCTACCTACCTACCTACCTACCTACCTACCTACCTACCTACCTACCTACCTACCTACCTACCTACCTACCTACCTACCTACCTACATACATACATACATACATACATACACAGATATAGGTTATAAATACCATTTAACAAATACATATCTAAAATAACTCTAAAAATATGTAAAATCATCAGTGTTTTTAAATGTAATGGTAGAACTACAACCAAAAGATATTCTATCAATAGATTTAGTGTTTTTTTAAGATTTGCTTTAAACAATGCAAAAGAAGGTAAAGACTTGATCTTAACGGGTAGACTGTTCCAAATTATGCTGGCTCGATGAGTGAAGGAATCATTGTTTCCTTTCCAGTAAGTATGGGTTAGATCGAATTTAAGGTTATCTCTTAAATTGTAGTTTGTTGCATGTTTAGTAAAGAGATTTGTAATACTAGGTGGACTGCTAAGTTATAATAAGCTTGGTAAGCTATGCTTGCCAGTCTCTTTTTGTAAAAATACGCTAAGGGGTGCCATTTTACTTTAGATAAAACTTTATGTTTTGGGATAGAGGGGCTGAGATTATGAATAAGTCGAGCAGCACGGATATGATACCTGTAATGAACTCGAGCAGCCCCACAGAGAAAATAATACAATAGGTTGTGCTTGGTAGCATGCCTTTAAAATAGATGGATTCTAAGGTGGGGAGGTCAAAAGACTTAATCTGTTCAAGTTTGTTTATATTTGCATTAAAATTAGCAGCAATGGATTTAATATGGGGTGTCCAGCTAAGCTTATTGTCTAATGTGACTCCCAGACTTGAAGATTGAGTTGTACAGTTGATCAGATGATTGTCCAAGGTTATAGATGGAATTGGTCCAATGAAGGAAGACTTGGATATAAACATAATTTCCATTTTAATAGGATGAATTGACATGCAGTTGAGTCGTGCCCAGCTATGTAGTTGTTGCAAAACTTTTTGGATGTGAACAACAATAGAGTCAACAGAGTCACCAATCACAAAAGCAAACATTTCCATATTTGAAGAGTTGGATGAATCCAGACAGCTTGGGAGGTCATTTGTAAAGATGGTAAAAAGTCTGGGACCTAGTAAGGATCCCTGTGGAACCCCCGAGGGAATCTTCATTGTTGTAGAATTGTAGCCGTTGATAGAGACATATTGGTTTCTGTTACAGAGATAATCTAAGATCCAGTTTAGGGCATTATTGTAGATACCAGAAGCTTGCAGCTTGGAAGGTAGGAGATGATGGGAAACACAGTCAAACGCTTTCTGGAAATCTATAAAGACTACGCCAATAGATTTCCCTTGATTTAGAGTGTATCTCAATTTTTCTTTCATGTGAAGTAGTAGCAACTCTGTAGATCTGCCTTTTCTAAAACCCCATTGTGAGTTGCTTAGCAGGTTATGGTGCTCCAGAAAAGCGTCTAGTTGTTGGCAGACCAGCCTTTCTAATAACTTGCATGGTTGGCTGAGCAAAGAAATCGGATGATAGTTTCCACAATCCAACTGGCTGCCTTTTTTGTGGATGCAGCGTACTTTTTTTACTTTTACTTTCCACTGTTGAGGAAATTTGCAATCAACAAAGCTCTTTTTTGCAATTATGTAATAGCTATCAATGAAGGCACCTCCAAGTAAGCGAAGCACTTTACTGTCAATGTTATCAGGCCCACAGGCCTTACCCTCTTTGGTATAGTGTTTTGCACAATGTGATAAACGAATATTAGATAAAATATGATAGACTTTCATTTCTCCATAAGACCTTTCCTGAACAGCCTTACGCTTGTCAGATATAACGAAGTAAGCTCATTATGTTCTTTTGCCCAGTGCAATGAATAAACCTTTAAAGGAGCTCGGTAATGATATTTTGGGTCATTATCAGAGCCATAAATAATGCATGTAAATAGTGGGAAACAGTGAAATAACAATTTGTCAGGGAAGATAAGATAGATAAGCACCAAAGAGACAAGAATATGCAAATATGGCGAGAATGGTGAAGGATGGAGAAGATTGAAACGGATTACAAATGACCTTTTTGAAAAATTGAGGCGAAATTTTTCAAAATCCAAAGACCGTGACGTAGCTCCTTTAATTTCTTGTTGTGAGAACGTTCGTCGCACGAACTCACATTTCGCGCGCGTACTCCACGCTCGCTTCGCGAGAACTTCGAAAGCGTGACTGTTCTGTGACAACGAAAAGTTCGCTCAGGAGCGCCCCATAAATGGTTCGCTTCAATTTGCATATTCGACTGAATTATATTCAATATGTGAATGTATCTACCTTGTTAAGAAATTAAAGCTATTCGTTTATTACCATTTGCTAACATTACTGGAAACAGAAATTATTTGAAGTTATACAGGTTTTGCAGGGTTTTGTTCAGTACACGGAAGTGAAATAAGCAAGTGTTCAGTATTTTCTTTCTTCAAGATGTTGAACGTAGTCAGATGTGATCTATCAATCGTTAAAATATAATAGCGGTTTAGATGTGATGTATCGCGAGTTGACCGCTGTTTATGTGTTCAACATCGCACATTTTTTGGTCACAGTAAGGCTTAACTCACACTGATGGAAATTGTATACTGAAATCGCAAATGAATAGCAGTTTTGCTAATGTGGCCGTTACTTCGTCTTCATTTGCTACACTTTTTATGAGGCAAAGATCACCTTTGTTGAGTCAATTTCATAATCTTTTTTTCAAACTTAAAATACGAGTACAAAACTTTTGAGAGACAAAGCGCTGTGCCGGGTTGAATTTACTGTAAACAATGCCTATTTCCCTGTTGTAAAACATGGACACATTGTATCCGACTTCGTATAGTATGTTCCCCAGAAATCCATCGTACACTTGTTTGCTGTACAATTTTACACATAAAATGATTATCTAAACAAACCTTTTTCAGCCATGGCTTGGAGCCAAATCGCTTATCTTTTGATGAGGGAGATGTTGACACATTTACCGAGATCGGTTCTTCATGTAAGCCACCGTATATTGTCCTGACATATGTTGTATACACTACAACATTAACACTACCACCTTAAAGTGTCTATATCGTCTTCTATTTTTTTTGTGGTTCTGGTATATACATAAGGAGTAGATAGCTGTTCAAAATTTTTTTTCGAATTCCGCAGTGGTTTTGCCCTGAAATCGTCGTTCAAACTTCCCGCTTGAGCCACGCCCATCAAACTTGACCGAGCTAGTAAGGGGCGTGGGTCTATTCCTGATCTGACGTCACAAACTTATTTGCACCTCATTAAGTCTTTGTAAACATGCATGCAAAGCAGTTTGTGACGTCAGATCAGGAATATATGCATGCCCCTTACTAGCTCGGTCAAGTTTGATGGGCGTGGCTCAAGCTGGAAAATTGAACGACGATTTCAGGGAAAAAACACGGCGGAATTCGAAAAAACCTTTTTGAACAGCTATCTACTCCTTATGTACATATCAGAACCACTAAAAACCAGAAGACGATATGGACACTTTAAACATATATAACCTTAAACTATGCTATACACGACTATACCAACCTATACGAACTACAACAAGACTATACACACCTATACAAACCTATACAAAACTATACAGGGATACACTATACACCACCATACACAGCTATACAGAGCTATAGACAGCTATACAGGGCCCGGTTGTTCGAAAGCCGATTAACTTAATCCAGCATTAGCGTAAACTTTGGTTGCAGTTTTTGTCTTTTGGATGAAAGTTTCTTTTGTTGATTTTTGCTTTTCAGGATTGACGTCCTATAATCTAAAATTGTGTAGGATATCAGCGTTTAACAATGTTTGTGGATAGAGAAATAAACTCCTTGGTTAATTTTTAATCTTGGATTAGGGTTAATCGGCTTTCGAACAACCCGGCCCAGAACTATACATGGCTATACACAGATATATAGGACTAAAAGCTATACAGGGATGTACAAGACCATACTCGACTATACAGGCCTGTGCGGGGCTATACAAGGCTAAAACAGCTATACAGTACAATGCCTTACAGGGCTATACAAGGCTACAATGAACTATACACAGCTATACAGAGATATAAAAACGTAAAGCTTGTGGGATGTGGCTGGAGTGACAAGGATACTTCACAAATTAATGTGATCAAGTAAGCTGAAGCCACTCAAAAGGCACTAAGGCCACAAGGTAGCGGGCATTACCCCTTAAATCTACCAAAGCAAAGATTGAGCCCAAGCATTAGCAGCCATGGACAGCTGTTTTGGCCTTGTTAGGCCTCATCAGCATGGCATAGCTAATGCTCAGGCTCAAGTACCCACATATCAATAAAACAAGCAATGAAAACGTAAAGCTTGTGGGATGTGGCTGGAGTGACAAGGATACTTCACAAACTAACGTGATCAAGTAAGCTGAAGCCACTCAAAAGGCACTAAGGCCACAAGGTAGCGGGCATTACCCCTTAAATCTACCAAAGCAAAGATTGAGCCCAAGCATTAGCAGCCATGGACAGCTGTTTTGGCCTTGTTAGGCCTCATCAGCATGGCATAGCTAATGCTCAGGCTCAAGTACCCACATATCAATAAAACAAGCAATGAAAACGTAAAGCTTGTGGGATGTGGCTGGAGTGACAAGGATACTTCACAAACTAACGTGATCAAGTAAGCTGAAGCCACTCAAAAGGCACTAAGGCCACAAGGTAGCGGGCATTACCCCTTAAATCTACCAAAGCAAAGATTGAGCCCAAGAATTAGCAGCCATGGACAGCTGTTTTGGCCTTGTTAGGCCTCATCAGCATGGCATAGCTAATGCTCAGGCTCAAGTACCCACATATCAATAAAACAAGCAATGAAAACGTAAAGCTTGTGGGATGTGGCTGGAGTGACAAGGATACTTCACAAATTAATGTGATCAAGTAAGCTGAAGCCACTCAAAAGGCACTAAGGCCACAAGGTAGCGGGCATTACTAATGGGGGCTGCTAATGCTTGGGGTCAATTTTTGCTTTGGTAGATTTAAGGGGTAATACCCGCTACCTTGTGGCCTTAGTGCCTTTTGAGTGGCTTCAGCTTACTTGATCACATTAATTTGTGAAGTAATCCTTGTTACTATACACAGCTATGCAGGGCTATACACCACTATACACAGCTATACAAGGCTATGCAGGACTATACACAGCTATACAGAGCTAAAAAGGCCTATACAGAGCTATACCAAGCTATGCAAGGCTATACAAGGCTATACAGGCCTATACGCAGCTATACAACGCTATACAGGGCCATACAAGGCTATACAGGCCTATACACAGCTATACAAGGTTATATGCGCTATAAGAGCCTGTACAGGGCTATACAGAGCTAAACAGGACTATACACAACTATAAAGGGCTATGCACAGCTATACAGGACCATACAAGGCTATACAGGGCTTTACACAGCTTTATATACAGGACTATACAATCCTATACAGGGCTATACAAGGCTATACAGGGCTCTACAGAACTATACAAGGCTATAAATGGCTCTGATACAATGCAACAAAGGGCCGTTATACATAGCTACACAAGGCTATAAATGGTTATACATTACTATACACAGCTATTAAAGGCTACTCATGGCTATACAAGGCTATACAAGGCTATAGTCAGGGCTATAAAAGCCTATACACGTCGATACAAGGCGATTTAGTGCTGCACAGGGGCGAGCACAGCTATGTAATGCTATACAAGGCCATACTCCGTTATACACAGACCACAAAAGGTTTCTTATTCCCAAATCCTGATTTCAAACCAGTCCACCTTGTCAACAGTAAATTAAGTTGTTCATCTGTAAATTTAATATAATTGTACATTTAAATTGCCAGCCTTCAGCGAAAAACGCCTTGCTGCAACGCGTTTTAACTGTTGGCGAAACACAAGAGGAACGCTAAAATAGAGTGCCGTATAGTAGACTTTTGCAAAAAAGACTGACATTTTAATATCATTCTTTTTTCAGTATTCAAATTAACCCTGCTAACCTTACTCGGGGTAAAATATTCTTTTTGGGAGAAGGGAATTTTAAAATGTCACCCATTTGTGCATAGAAAGTATACCCCATTCCCCATAATGACAGCTCTCGAGCTGAACTTGGTGTCACAACACAAGGAACACAAGCGCAAGAGATGTAAGGAAATGGCAAAGGAAATTTATCCCCAGTAAGGAGGACGTCCTGAAAGTATCGAGGAAGCAAAATCCTGTCGTCTCTAACTACGTCCTCATGGGAAAAGTGTTAGATTCGGTCACCCCACCACCCCTATCTAGGCGTAGAATTGACTAGAAACCTCGATTGGGGCCATCATGTAAATAACAAAGTAATGAAAGCCAATCGATCACTCGGGTTTTTTCGGACGAAACCTGAGCGGTTTCCCTGAGGGAGTAAAAGAGGCAGCTTACAAAGTCCTTGTGCGGCCCCAACTGGAATACGCCAGCTCAGCCTGGGACCCACACTTGAAAAAGCACGTTAAAGAAATAGAGGGAGTACAAAGAAGAGCCTCACGCTTCGTTAAAAACTGTTATACGCGTTTCCTGTTCAAGAGATTGCCGATGCAAAGGGTGCAAGAACAAGCACGCGTACCAAGAAGTAAACGAGGCCGAAAGCCACGTGTCTTGTAAATGTGGAGTTGACAAGGTGAAAAAAGATCCGGAGTACGTTGCCTGTAGCGACGGTAAACGAAAAACAAAGTGTCCTTGTGTGCGTTTTAAAACACAATGCGGGTCAAATTGCTCATGTATGAATTGCGGTAACTGTGATTAAGTCATTATGTTCACATAGCTTGACACCAGGCTCTCGCAAAAGAAAAAGAGAAAATCCTTCACCATACATGAAGAAAAGCAGCGCTTAATTTCTAGCTTCGAAGGGAAAGCATCCGTCAGCTGGGCCATGGACTACACATGAAACTTGCCTCCTGCTTAGCTGCGCATCTTTAATTGGGGCAACTGCAGTGAACCCGACAGTACAGTAGAAAACATTACATCAATGTATAACAATGTTATCCACACTGATGTAGGCAAACAGAGTGATTATCCAATCAGAGAAAAAAAATCAAACACAGGTTTCCAGAAAACTTGCACACTTAGAAGAGAAGCGGGCAGTTGTAACTGCTCTGGGTAATTCTGGTAACTGAAAACCAACGAATAAGGCTGCACGTGATATGCACCAGACTTGGACTTCTGTTTAAAAAAGTCACAGTGGTATATAATAACAGTTTTTGATGAAGCGTGAGGCTCTTCTTTGTACTCCCTCTATTTCTTTAACGTGCTTTTTCAAGTGTGGGTCCCAGGCTGAGCTGGCGTATTCCAGTTGGGGCCGCACAAGGACTTTGTAAGCTGCCTCTTTTACTCCCTCAGGGAAACCGCTCAGGTTTCGTCCGAAAAAACCCGAGTGATCGATTGGCTTTCATTACTTTGTTATTTACATGATGGCCCCAATCGAGGTTTCTAGTCAATTCTACGCCTAGATAGGGGTGGTGGGGTGACCGAATCTAACACTTTTCCCATGAGGACGTAGTTAGAGACGACAGGATTTTGCTTCCTCGATACTTTCAGGACGTCCTCCTTACTGGGGATAAATTTCCTTTGCCATTTCCTTATATCTCTTGCGCTTGTGTTCCTTGTGTTGTGACACCAAGTTCAGCTCGAGAGCTGTCATTATGGGGAATGGGGTATACTTCCTATAATAAAAATAATA
This sequence comes from Pachyseris speciosa, assembly GCA_016490735.1. Lineage (NCBI taxonomy): Eukaryota > Metazoa > Cnidaria > Anthozoa > Scleractinia > Pachyseridae > Pachyseris > Pachyseris speciosa. Next base: position 98,055 of record JAEMWC010000905.1, read on the forward strand.
ATAATTAATAATAATAATAATAATAATAGCTTTATTAATCTCCTCGAAAGGCTTTTCAGCTTAATTTACAATGTCAGATATCTCAAACTTAGTTTTCCAAAAATATCCTTAAAAAATGCTGTTTTATTTTTACTTTAAATACATCTAAATTAGTGATAGACTGAAACTCGTCTGGCAGACTATTCCACAGCTTTTGGCCTCTGAAGGTAAACGCGCGCTGACCTACAGCCGTCCTACAGAGTGGTATATGTAGGCGGTCCCTATTCCTAGTGTTGCAGTTGTGCACTTCCGATCTGGCTTTAAACTTCTGATAAAGATATGGAGGGGCAAGTCCATTTAAGCATTTAAATACCATGATGGCATCCCTAACCGCAAGTTGGGTGACATTTTAAAATTCTCTTCTCCCAAAAAAGAATATTTTACCCCGAGTAAGGTTAGCAGGGTTAATTTGAATACTGAAAAAAGAATGATATTAAAATGTCAGTCTTTTTTGCAAAAGTCCACTATACGGCACTCTATTTTAGCGTTCCTCTTGCGTTTCGCCAACAGTTACAGTAAAACGCGTTGCAGCAAGGCGTTTTTCGCTGAAGGCTGGCAATTTAAATGTACAATTATATTAAATTTACAGATGAACAACTTGAATTTACTGTTGACAAGGTGGACTGGTTTGAAATCAGGATTTGGGTTTGAAATCAGGATTTGGATTTGTATAGCATTACATAGCTGTGCACGCCCCCGTGCAGCACTAAATCGCCTTGTATCGACGTGTATAGCCTTGTATAGCCCTGACCATAGCCTTGTATAGCCATGAGTAGCCTTTAATAGCTGTGTATAGTGATGTATAAACATTTATAGCCTTGTGTTGCTATGTATAACGGCCTTTGTAGCCTTTTATAGCCATTTATAGCCTTGTATAGCACTGTAGAGCCCTGTATAGCCTTGTAGAGCCCTGTTTAGGATTGTATATTCCTGTATAGCTGTGTATATCCCTGTATAGCCTTGTGTGGCCCTGTATAGCTGTGCATAGCCCTGTATAGTTGTGTATAGTCCTGTATAGCTGTGTATAGCCCTGTATAGCCTTGTATGGCCATGTATAGCTGTGCATAGCCCTGTATAGTTGTGTATGTAATGTAATGTAATGTAATGTGAACTTTATTTAAGACAGGGTGGCCCAGTCAGCTACGGGGCTGTTATCCTGAGCATTCCAATTTTTATGGCCCTGTATACACCTAACTCATAGTATCAATAAAATGAATAATAATGAACACTTGTAATCTGAAAACTAAAGGTCTAAGAAAAGAACTACAATATATATGACTCTAAAGGCTAAGATGTTACAATATTACAGTTGCACACTAATAATATAAAAACTATACAAAATCGTGTTTCATCCATAGTCGCTTAAAGGCCTCCAAGGACGCTGCCCGTTTGAATGTTTCAGGTAAGGAGTTAAATAAAATCGCTCCAGAGTATCTAAAAGTTCTCTTTCCGAGGCTAAGCTTGGGTCTTGAAGGATGAATATCTTCACGCCGACGTGTATTGTAACTATGGAAACTGTGGTTTCTACTAAAATAATCACAAAGATACTGGGGCACTAAATCATTGAAACATTTATAGACTAAGATTAATTTATTCCTTTTCCTGATAGTTTCTAAGTTAGGCCATCCAAGTGTATTGAGATTTTCGCTGGTGCTATCTCGTCTGACAATTATAAGTGCAGCTCGATTTTGTAGGCGCTGTAATCTACTCTTGCACTCAGCAGACAATTCACCCCAGGCCGTGTCGGTATAGCACAGGACTGGTAACACGAGACAGTTGTATACGCATTTCGCTGCCTTAAGCGTTAGACATGATCGGATACGGCCGAGTAGACCCAAGCGCTTGTTGACCTTGGTACACACTTTACTAACATGCTCTTTCCATGAGAGATATTCGTCAAGGACGACCCCTAGGTAGCAGAAATTTCTCACCCTATCGATGTCACTGCCATGAAGCTGGATCTTAAAAGAAGCATTTGCAAGTTTCTGTCTAGTACCAAAGAGCATGCATTTGGTCTTCGTGAGATTTAGAACCAGCTTGTTGTTTTCCATCCACTGTTCAACTCTTTGGAGATCTTCTTGGATTTCCGTCATAATACAGTCTGATTCCAAGCCAGTGGTATATATGACGGTATCATCTGCATACATGCTAATATTTGATCGTAGTAAGCACCGTGGGAGATCGTTAATATAAAGCACACTGAAAGAGTAAGGGGCCTAAAAGTGAACCCTGAGGTACACCATAATCCAGGGGAAGGCTAGATGATATTTCCTTCCCAAATTTAACTCTCTGTGAGCGGGTGCAGAGATAATCCCGGAAACAATTATAACTTGGGCCTCGAACACCATAATGTTCTAGTTTATGGAGAAGGCACTTGTGATCGACAAGATCAAAGGCCTTTTTAAGGTCAATAAATACAGCCCCGGTCATTTCCTGCTTGTCCATGCGTTCCAGGATGAAGTATGTGAGATACGTAACAGCAGTTTGTGCAGAGTGTCGTTTTCTGAAGCCTGACTGATGTTCAGATAGAACATTGTTTGTAGTTAGGAAGGAGGCCAGTTGTACTTGAACCGTAGGTTCCATTATCTTTGAGATAAGCGGAAGCACGGAGATCGGACGGTAGTTGTTGACATCATCTTTTTCCCCGGACTTGAAAATGGGCGTCACTTTTGCCTCCTTCCATTCCTGAGGGATAATGCCCGTCAAGATCGTTAGATTTATGAGATACGCAATCGGTTTGGCTATTTCAGGTGCTGCTCCTTTAGAACCCTAGCAGGGATTCCATCGAGACCGGTGGCTTTTGATGATTTTAGCTTGCACAGCTCCTGTTTGACAAACGTTGGGCTTACATCCTTTAGAGTAAAATCCCGATCTACTCTAGGTGTAAGCACTCTAGGTGTTAGGGTATAAGAAAAATGCCTACATAAACTACTAGCAATGGTTGTAAAGAACTTATTAAAGTTTGTAGCTGATAGGTTCACAGTTTCATTTGTAGTTTTTGATTTCCTTGGCAGGATCTGGCTGAGTGTTTTCCACATATCTTTATAGCCTTTTCTCTTTACGGAGTTTCAGATTTACTGCATTACGTAATCTTTTATATCTGCTCCAATGAACCTCGTTGTTTGTTTTGATGGCCTTTTTGTGATGGTATTCTCTCTCTCGCATCAGGTGTATAGTCCTATTTAGCTCTGTATAGCCCTGTATAGGCTCTTATAGCCCGTATAGCCTTGTATAGCTGTGTATAGGCCTTTATAGCCTTGTATAGCCCTGTATAGCACTGTATAGCCCTGTATAGCAATGTATAGCTTTGTATAGCCTTGCATAGCTTTGTATAGCCCTGTATTGGCTTGTATAGCCTTTTATGGCCTTGTATAGCTGTGTATAGGCCTGTATAGCCTTGTATAGCACTGTAGAGCCCTGTAAAGCCTTGTATACTCCTGTATAGCCCTGTATAGCCTTTTATGGCCCTGTATAGCCTTGTATAGCCCTGTATAGCTGTGCATAGCCCTGTATAGTTGTATATAGTCCTGTTTAGCTCTGTATAGCCCTGTACAGGCTCTTATAGCCTGTATAGCCCTGTATAGCTGTGTATAGGCCTGTATAGCCTTGTATGGCCCTGTATAGCTGTGTTTAGCCCTGTATAGCCTTGTATGTCCCTGTATAGCTGTGTATAGCTTTGTATAGCCTTGCATAGCTTTGTATAGCCCTGTAGTAGCTTGTATAGCCTTTTATGGCCTTGTATAGCTGTGTATAGGCCTGTATAGCCTTGTATAGCACTGTAGAGCCCTGCAGAGCCCTATATAGTGGTGTATAGCCTTGTAGGGCCCTGTATAGCTGTGCATAGCCTTGTATAATTGTGTATAGTATAGTCCTGTTTAGCCCAGTGTAGCCTTGTATAGGCTTGTATAGCCCATACAGCCTTTTATAGCCTTGTACAGCTGTCTTTATAGCCTGGTATGGCCCTGTATAGCTGTGTATAGCCCTGTATTGACCTGAATAGCCTTGAATTGCACTGAATATCCCTGTGTAGCTTTGTATAGCCCTGTATAGTCTTGTATAGCCCTGCATAGCTGTGTATAGCCTTGCTTAGCTTTGTATAGCCCTGTGTAGCCTTGTATAGCTGTGCATAGGCCTGTACAGCCTTGTATAGCCTTGCATAGCTTGGTATAGCCCTGTATAGGCTTGTTTAGCCCTGTATAGCTGTGTATAGTCCTGTATAGCCCTGCATAGCTGTGTATAGTGGTGTATAGCCCCGCATAGCTTTGTATAGTGGTGTACATCCCTGTATAGCTGTGTATAGTCCTGTGTAGCTTTGTATAGCTCCGTATAGCCTTGTATAGCCTTATGTGGCTCTGTCTAGTCTTGTATCGCCCTGCATAGCTGTGTATAGTGGTGTACATCCCTGTATAGCTCTGTATAGCTGTTTTTCGTTATAGCCCTGTATAGGTTTGCATAGCCCTGAATAGCTTTGTATAGCCCTGTATAGCTGTGTATAGTGGTGTATATCCCTGTTTAGTGTTGATTGGCGCTGTAAAACAGTGTATAGCCCTGTATAGCCTTGTACAGTCTTGTGTGGTCCTGTATAACCATGTATAGCCCTGCATAGGTGTGTATACTGGTATCAATCCTGGGGGTAGTGTTAATGTTGTAGTGTACAAATACAACATATGTCAGGACCGGTTTCAACGCACAACGTCGTTAGCCTTAACTTACATAAATACCCGGCACTGTATTAATTCCGTTTCCAAGAACGCTCTTTTAAGGAGCTGAGCTGGTGAAAATCCTTCAAAACTATGCCTTGTAATACTGTTTACTTCTTTATGTATCTTATCCTGTTCACAAACAGCTGACTATCAGTTGCACTGAAGGACTTTGGTTTCTGAGAAATTCACCAACAATCTCTGAGCGTAAGCAGCTTACCTCATTGTCATGTCACCGCGACGAAATGAGATTTCGTGACGCAGGGGCAGGTGTTACTTTAGCGGCTGTGTGTGGTCTGTGCGAAGTCTTACAATGTTTACTGGAAAGAACACTTGACATGTTGACATGAAGTTAGTATAGATACCAAGACTGAGCATCATCTCATAAGGTGTGGTTAGGAGGTAGGTCTCTTATGATGGGTCTTATTTGAGTACTAGTGTACTGAATGTTTGGCTTTAATAAATAGGATTGCCTGATGTTGGACTCAAGAGGTGCTAAAGTTGAAACATTTGAAGAATGCAAAAGAAAACCCTGATTGTCTCAAAGTAGGGGGGTAGATTGGGTAGAGGCTTATTTCTAGCTGGTGTAAACAATCAAAAAGACAACATTTCTTTGAGGCTATGACAATTAGAACTCTTCACAAGTAGTTGCCCTTGAAAGTCTTTAATTGCTGTAAATACATTAAGAGTGACAGTGTAGTTAGGACATTTCATTTGCAACTATACAATCCACGCAAAACTTAGAATGCATCTTTCACAACATACATTTTGAAAACAAATCTCATCCATACACTTACTGTTTTACTAAAGACTTGCTTTAGTTTTTCGTGAGGTGCTTGGAAAGCATGTTACCTATTACTTTTCTCTCATTTTGTCTGAATTCTTATTTGCTCATGTTTAAAAACAGTTTAGCAGTTCTACTTTGTGTTGTAGAGGACCGGAAAAAGCCTTTAGACGACAAGCATGTGGTCAGTGCTGTGGTCACGGATCTCACGAAACCGTTTGATACCATACATCATGACCTACTTCTTGCAAAGCTTGCTGCATACGGGATTGCTTCTCAGCTCTTGGTTTCATTTTATTAGTTTACTCCCCAGATTGAAAGGCACAGTCAATAAGAAGGTTTAGTACTTTTAATATTGTTTTGCTCTTTTCTTTTTCTGCAGGGATTTGGCTACATTTGTAAGTTTTTACGAGAAAAACACTTCTGCTGTCATTATTTTTCACAGGACTGAGTATTGGCAATCAGAAAATGCTTTTCGCCAAACCAAAGGAGGACAAGTCTGACAAAAACATACTGAGCAATGTTTTAATTGTGATTAAATTGAAAGTCCACATGAAAAACTGTATAGCTAACAGTAAACAAAAACAAACAAACAAACATCCTTGTAGCTCAAATAAATGCTGGGAAAAAGTCTGCAATGTGTTAAAAATGTTCCACCATTTTGATGCAAAAGTAAGTGATGAATTCAACAACACCTGGCATCAACAGTAAGTTCAATGAGTGCAACACTCAAGACTTCTTAGCTTCCTCCTGTTTTCCTTTTTCTGTTTTCTCTTTGTCTTTTTCCTTGTCCTTATCCTTCTCTTTACTCTTATCCTCTTTCTTACTAGCTTCGTCTCTCTCTGCATCTCGGTTAGCCACCTTATTATTGATCAGATTGTGAAGTGCAATAACAGCACGCACGAGAGAAGCCACATATACAACTAACATCTGATCATTGGTTTTTTACTGATAACGACTTGACAAATTCCTCCAGATTTAAGTTTGGCAGCAAATTGAACACATCTTGTAGTTGATAGATAATAGTGTGATTTACAGGAAGCTTCCAGTTGCCACTTTGTCTAGATAATCTCTGATATCTTGAAGCCGTGAATTGAGACCTTTGAGTGACAAAAGTTGGTTTGTTATGCGCTGGGATAGTGTTCCTGCAGTAAGGTTCTTGATATCCCTAAAAAACAGAACAGATTTATTATCTCTCCAACTCAAAGAAGACTCGCAAAGATCAATGTAAAGAAATTACTGCCTGAGAGGTACTTCACAACAAACAGTGCCATCGGAAATAGGTTTGCTAAAGAGCTTTCACTTAAAGGTTGCACTTAGTGGGCATAAATTCAATATAACTTAGTTAACGACTAGGAGCAAGTTTGCTCAGTTATTGGCATGGTGTGGCATGGCGTGGTGTGGCATAGCATTAGCATAAGTGTCTTCTGGCTTGTTTGTGTGTTCTTTTATGTTTTTGGCTTATGTCTGATGTCTTCAGGCAGTCAGTGGTCAGCGGTGGTTCCTGTTAGTAGTTTCATGTGTTGCGCCTTTGCATGTACTCCTAATTTGTACTTCTGCTTTAGCATACAGGGTGCTGTAGTTCATTGTGTCTTCTGAGTATTTCCCATCCTCCTCTCCCTTTAGCATACAGGGTGCTGTAGTTCATGTGTCTGAGTATTTCCCATCCCTCCTCTCCCTTTAGCATACAGGGTGCTGTAGTTCATGTGTCTGAGTATTTCCCATCCCTCCTCTCCCTTTAGCATACAGGGTGCTGTAGTTCATGTGTCTGAGTATTTCCCATCCCTCCTCTCCCTTTAGCATACAGGGTGCTGTAGTTCATGTGTCTGAGTATTTCCCATCCCTCCTCTCCCTTTAGCATACAGGGTGCTGTAGTTCATGTGTCTGAGTATTTCCCATCCCTCCTCTCCCTTTAGCATACAGGGTGCTGTAGTTCATGTGTCTGAGTATTTCCCATCCCTCCTCTCCCTTTAGCATACAGGGTGCTGTAGTTCATGTGTCTTTGAGTATTTCCCATCCCTCCTCTCCCTTTAGTTTTCTTTGCACTAAATTCCTAATTCAGTGGCTCTTTTAAATCCTCTGTTAAAAAATATTTTTTAGTCATGAACTCTTAGCTTAGTTTTCAGTTGTGCATATCTAGATTTAGATTGTTAAAAATTTTAACTTTTATCTTATTTCAAATTTTTAGCTGTATTCTATTTTGTAATCTTTTATTATCTCACAAGTGTAATTAGTAATTTAATTTTTTAACTTAAGATAGAGGGCCACTGGTTTGTCAGTTTTTAACTGTTATGTGTTACCGTCTATAAATAAAGTTACTTACTTAAACTAGTGTGATGAGTGATTGGTCTGCGGCTGGGTGTGGCGGGCAGGGCTTGTGGCTAGGTTGTGGAAAGGGCAGGCTTATGGGGTGTTCTACACTGTACCAACTTGGGTTAATTGGGTTGGCGGTACCAGCCCCCAAGTCCCTGAGCACCCAACCTCCATTTGCAATGCACGGGTTAAAGGATTTCATTAACAGATTAAAGAGTTGGAACCAGCCCAATAAACAATACCACAACAAAGAACAAAACCAACAGCTCTCAATTGAATGGTCACAGTATTTCTTTCACAATCAGTTCTCAACAAACAGAACTACAGAAAGGTAGTGCTCAATAGTATGTGACAGACAAAAGGTCTGATTATTACCTAAGTAGATGCTCAACTCCAACTTCTTCTGCCTCTTCAGCACCAATCTCACTGGCAATGTGCTCAAACGTTTTTGTTGTAGGAGTTCCATCCTGAAAAAAAGAAAATAAAAGTAAATGTATTACTGTAAGGATGGTAATGGCTTGCTCAGTTGTTATGATTAAGTGGGCAGGTCAGACAGTACAATACCTGACCTGAAGTCATGGTACATGGACTATGCACAATATTTTTATGCAAAAAAGAAACATCCAATTATCTTATTGTGTACTTACATCATGTACTTCTTCGACCGCCACATATGCATCTGTTGGCAAACCAAGGTCCTTAGGCTTGGCATCAATAATAACAAGTACCTAGTAACAACAATATGGAAAGCCATAACTTTCTTATGTGATCATTTATCTTTTGATGTTGACGTTTTGTAGTTTTACATTGTCTTTTGTCGTATTTTTATTGTAGTCTTTCATTGGTATGAATACTCGAAGGAACTGCGGCATGATGGAACCTTACAACAGCATCATAAAACGCAGTTAATGGTAATTTAATCTTAATAAACTGAAATTTCGCTGAATTTGATTTTTAACTAATAAGTAAAATATTAACCCCATTTAATGTTTAGACAATTCCATAAAAGTCAACCCAGAGTCAAGTCCAAAGTCCAGTCCACAGTCCAGTCCAGTTTTCCAACTGGCCCCACATAACGTAATGACAAAAACACACCACATAATGAAGTAACCTCATGACATAATGCTTAAACCACATAATGAAGTTACCACACCACATAATGAAGTTACCACATCACAAAGATGAAACCACACCACAATGATAAAACAGCATCACATAATACTTAAATTAAGCCACATAATAAAGTTACCACATAATGAAGTTACCACATCACACAACGATGAAACCACACCACATAATGATAAAACAACATCACATAATGGACTAACTACATAACATAATGCTGTACCACATCACAACATGACGAAACCTCAACACATTAAGACAAGACCTCACCACATAATGATGAAACCACACATAATGACTGATCCTCATAACATAACGATGAAACCACACCGCATGAGAATGTAACTGCACTACAAAATAATGAAACTACACCATAAAACTACAAAACGTCAACATCAAAAGATAATTTGATCACATAAGAAAGTTATGGCTTTCCATAAAAAATAATGTTCAGTGGATTCATTAAAAATAATGGTCAGCATATAGTGTCAGAAAATGTGACTGTCAGCTACCAGCAGGCATAGAATCCATGATACACCTGTATGTGACAAAGTTTAATAATAATAATAATAATAATAATAATAATAACAATAAATACTACTACTACTACTAATAATAATAATAGTAACAATAATAATAATAATAATAATAATAATAATAATAATAAATCCAGAAAACAGCACTTCCCGGGAACAGCACACATTCTGAGAAAGGTCCTCTCAATCAAGTAAATCGAACAAACACTCCTCTAGTGCCTTAGAACCATGGTTTGGTTCTGGCCCTAGAAGGCAAATGTAGACAAATTGAATAATAATAATAATAATAAATTTTTTTTCATAGTTGTGAATGTGACAAAGAGACATATAATATATATAGCGGTATATTGTATAAAAAAAATGAGTCAAACTAAAAAAAAATCTAAAATATCATTATTTTATTATGTATAAAAATAATGTCGACTACAAAAAAAAAACTACTAAAAATACTACTACTACTAATAATAATAATCATCATCATCATCAATCATCTCCTGTTTATCAATCACCTCCTGTTTATGGATGATTTAAAATTATATGGAAAGAATGAGAAGCAAGTAGACACCCTGCTAAATACTGTCCAAATTTTCAGCAAACACATCGGAATTGAATTTGGAATTAGCAAATGTGCTGTGCTAATTATGAAACAGGGAAAAGCATGTGAATGCGAAGGTATTGTTTTACCGGATGCCCAAGTCATCCAAGGGCTTGAGGAAAGTGATGGATATAAGTATCTAGGAATCTGGGCGCAGAGTGACATGAAACAGGCAATATCAAAAGAATATTTGAGGAGGATTAGAAAGATTCTTCAATCAAAATTGAATGGTGGAAATATTGTGAGCGCAATTAATTCCAGAGCAGTTTCATTGATATGATATGGTGCGGGTATCATCAGATTGAGTAAGGATGAACTAAGGGCACTGGATAGAAAAACAAGGAAGCTGTTAACAATGTACAGATCGCTTCACTCTCAAGCAGATGTAGACAGGCTATATGTCAAGAGATCACAGGGAGGCAGAGGCTATATTAGTGTTGAAGATTGCATCAACATTGAGGTTGATAGTTTGTGTCAGTATGTGAGAAACAGTCCTGAAAGGCTGCTTAAGGCAACAAAAGATGAAAATGTTTTGGATGAAGGAGCAGATAAGGAAACTGTAAGTCGAAGAAGGCTAAGTAGTTATAGAGAAAAGACACTGCACGGGCAGTATGCAAGGGGCACTGAAGGAATTAGAGACCCACAGACATGGGATTGGCTGAAAAGAGGAAGGCCTCCTAACTGCTGCACAAGACCAGGCCCTTTGGACTAATTACATCAAGAATAGGATTGACAAACAAGATGTTTCACCGATGTGTCACCTATGTGGAGAAAGGGAGGAAACTGTCAGCCATTTATCAACAGAATGTAAGAAATTAGCCCAAAAGCAGTATAAGACCTGGAGGCATGATCAAGTTGCTAAAGTTGTTCACTGGAAATTCTGCCAGAATTATGACCTGCAATGCAACGATACCTGGTACAACCATTCCCCAGAGGCAGTGATGGAAAATGACCAAGTGAAACTACTGTGGGATTTCAGAATTCAAACAGACCACCAGTTAGATCATAACAGGCATGACATAGTAGTATTTGAGAAGGCGGGCAGAGTGTGCCACATTATTGATGTGGCGTGTCCTTTTGATACATGCATAGCAGAAAAAGAACAGGAAAAGATTGACCACTATCAGGACTTAAAAATGGAAATAAAAAAGATGTGGAATTGCAGAAGCGTGTCTGTCATCCCAGTTGTAGCTGGGGCACTTGGGGCAGTGACTAAAAACTTGAGGATGTGGATTGCTAAGATAGGAACACCTGGAATCTTCAACCTACTCCAGAAAGCCTGCTTGTTGGGCACAGCAAGAATTTTAAGAAGAACCTTAGACATCTGAGGCTATGGGAAATAGTACTTCAAGAACAATCTGGACAAGCATTTTATTTCATGCTTCTGAAGGTAAAATGCAAAGGCAATCCATCAAAAATAATTATTGCCTCCAGGATTTTTCTACTCAGAAATTAAGAGTTGGATGGAAATGTATGCAGAATAAATGGAAATATGGGAAAAGTCAACATTACTGGCAAATGTGTTATGTAGATGGAGTTATTCCCAGCTCTTCCCAGAATAAAAGGATAATAATAATAATAATAATAATAATAATAATAATATATCATATTTCTATTGTGTATTTTCTATGCCCTGTGATGTCAATATCAAATTAAGACAGACACTAGGGGTGGTCACTGCCAGAGTTTTGTTACATCCCTAGTGGTTCTTTTACACCCCATAGAATCAGAGAATTATGAAAAGTTGTGAGACGAGGCCTACAGTTTAGCGTCCTTATCCAAGAAGACTAGAAAGTCTACCCATTTGTAGATGTCATTACAAAGGCAGCACTTTCTCTTCAATTATTTAAAGACCCTGAGTGTTGCTCCGGCCGGGGTTTGAACCCGTGACCTCCCGCACGATAGTCCGGTGCTCTACCACTGAGCTAACTGGTTGGTGGTCTCTATGTCTCTAACCAGATTCATCTGATAAATGTTTTTCCTCACAATGTTTTATTTCAAATGACTTTCTATTCTATTATCAACACCATTAGGATCATTAATTTTATCATTAGTTAAAAAGAACATTGTCAATCAAAAATCAACTCAACGTAAATGTTTGCTTACTGAGTTGGAGCAGTATCTCCGTATTAACTCATTCACTTTAACATCATTATGATGTAACTTTGGGCCAGTGTGATACCAACCAACAATCCTTTCTCGAGCTGCAAAAAATATATATTTATATTAACAAAACAAAAAATGGTACTTGATCCAGGATCGCAAAATTTGTGTAAAGTACAAGCTTTTGATTCAGTCTCAGAATCTTTATCAAGTGATGGAATTTGACGTTTGGACAACATAAGAAGAGTATCGACAACTACAGTGGGTAATCACCTCAGGGACACAGGGCATATTTCATCCTCTGTGATCAATGGTAAGATGACTCACTCAAGAGAAGAAATAGAAAGGCTACCTAAATACACTGCCAGACCCCATCACTGAATCAAGGCAGCTGATATTAGCTCCCTGTGATCTACTGGGACATTTTGTGACATGTTTTTTTACCATCCTAAGTCATGTGACAAAATGTCAAAATCTCAGAAAGAATCCAAGTAAAGTTTGAAACTTTTACATGATTTTGTATTTTTTCTCTCTGATGTTTACATATACTGTTGTTTGTGGTCACCATGAACTTTTGATTTATGATAGTATATATATGACAGTGCAGACTTGTAAAGACAGTAGTTAGCATGTACTGTATACAATGTAGAATATTGTGTCTTTTATGTAAGTGAAAAAAAAAGAAGAAAAAAGACAAGGTAAAGAGTTTTGTAACTTGGGATACAGTAGTGAGATATAATTTTTTGACACAAGAAAAACCTATGTATTTTCTTTTTTTGTTTTTTTTTGGTTGGGGGGGGTAGAGAAGGTTCCTGTATATCCTTTCCATTACCTTTTCAAAAGCTTGTGTATAAAATACTATGATCTTATCTACACTTCCTAAACAATTTTTTAGATTTGAGTTCCTTGTTAGGATTCCACATTGTAGCAGCAACAGATTGCAAAATTTGTTTAACTCTTTCCCAGTGGCCATTTTGTAACTCATTTTTTGTGATTTTTGAGGGTTGATGGCGAAATCAATTTCTTTCTTCCATATTAGGGGTTACCACGGAGATTTTGCTGGTCCACAAGACTAAAGACTCTATCTTTGTTGTCGCGCTTGTCATGCTAGCTGTCATTTATTTCTAAATGATTACTGCAGCTACAATTTGTTACTTATTTGATTTATAAGTTTTTTAAGCCATTTTCCACCTCAGAAGCCCCTTGCCTGGCATCATAAAGCTGGGTAGAGGCCATCCTTTGAAAGAAAACAGAGGTGAGGAGCAATTTCACATGAATTGGGCCACTAAATGTATTCGAGCAAGTGATGGCAATTCATGGAGTGAAGTTGTGTCTTTAGTCATTTTGTGAGTGGAATCCGGGACCTGGCATGGCAATTTTGGCACGTTTTGACTTGTAGATAATGCAATTGGTGCAATCTTTTGCCAGCAGAACTAGGTGGCTCGACACTTATAAAAAATATGTGAAATGGAAATTGGCAGAGTTCCATGCTGCTGTTAGGCAAGAATATCCCAGAATTCCTTTGGGTCACAAATGTGAAAATTACAGACCATGAGAGCAACTGCAATCAAATAGCGTTAACCACGTCACACTAACGAAGTGAGCAGGAAAAGTGGAACAAATTGCAAGAAGTGGAGTCGAAGTTTGCTGCCAATGTGAACTTTTAGCTTAAAGAGGAATTTTTGTCTGAAAAACTTCAAGACAAAGTTGTGTATTGTTTGGTGTTGTCCTACAGCATTTTATGGTTTTGCAACAAAATAAACTTTCGTACTCAAGGAAACTCGAGAGTTTTGGTCATTTAAACGGGTTTAAAGTCTAAGCAAATGTGTATTTGGCAATAATAATGGCTCATTTCTAACATAGTCCCAGATTTAAGAAAGTTGTAGGTTTTCAAAGCACCGGTCTTCTAGGACGGGTAAATTACAGAGCCTGCTGGGAAAGAGTTAAAGTGAGGTCCCAGAATTAAAATGTTTCAGACCTGAAAATAATGAACCCTCGGTGTTTTATAGTCTTTGAAAAATGATGGTTACCCAAGCCCTGGCCTTTTCCCTGGTTTTTCTAATGCCTTATCCTACTCCTGGACAGTCAATATTCATAATGTAGATGTATATGTATAGTACATATCACTGTAAAACACCTACCATTTACTTTCTTGAACATTCCATACATGTTCTCTAAATAATCATGATCCAAAAACCATACACTAGGATCTTTCTCATCTTCATCAAATGGAACTACCAAAAAAGACAAT
>JAEMWC010000905.1:122500-127500 GCA_016490735.1 Pachyseris speciosa
TGGAGTTTAAGTCTTCATTTCTCATAAAAAAGTTTTTATTTCCTCTGAAAAAAATTTCCGGGAAAATGCCACTAATGTATTAAAAAAATGCTAGCATAATATACAAAAGGGAGGAACTCTGGGGGTCGAGAATGCGTACGATAGTTACGATCAGAAAAGGATTACCCGTTCCCTGCAGGGTGTGGCGAGTGTCATTTAGGACCTAAGCTGCCAAAGATACGACTTCCATCAAGAGGGGAGGCAAGGAGAAATCGATCCCTGTAACCTGCACCATTTATTGAGCATATCGACCTCCCTTCTTTAGAGCCCCATGGTTTAAACACGCATGATGAATTGTAATCTAGAAAGATTAATCTTGCTTATTTTATTTTATTGTTTTTGTATGGTCTTGTAATCGTCATTTGCGTTCCGCCCCTCCTATGTATTTGCGACATCCTCCATAAAATAATATTTCATTTTTATAATTTAGTAACATTTAAACCTGAAGAAGGCTGGTTTGGCCAGCCGAAATATTGTTTTCAAATAGATTACGTTGTATCAACCTTGCAGTAGTCTTTGGACTTCTAATCGTCGTTATATATACACTTTCAAATACTTGTCTCGAATGTCGCTTCAATACGGATCGAAAGTAATTTTAAACCGATTTACTAGTGAAATGAACTACGGTACAAGCCAGACTCCGTGGCGCCAGTACGTGACAAGAAAAAATTTGCCATTAAGTCAAGCATTATTTGTGTTGCAGGACGCACAACAAAGTCAGTGTTGGCATCGTTCTATTATGACTATTATAAATTTACAGTGGCTTAACATAATTTTTCCTAGGTTTTGAAGGAAACAAAGATGGTGCATTAAAAGTCCTTTCGTGACATGCGATGCTGAACACGTCTAGATCCTGAAGACTTTCATTGTTTTTTACAGTGCAAGATATGCAAAATTACTGAATCACAACTAAATTCCAGCCGACAAAGAATATTTGTGTCACTTTGTCGAAAGAAATCGACAAGCTGCTCTGCCTAACTACTTCACCTCATGTTGCAAACCTGTATTGAAATCGCATCAGACTACAGCAGCAATGAATACCCGAATGCATCACTACGTGAATGAGCTGGCTTCAAGGGCCCTTTGATCAATTTTCGAACCGATAGTCGGTTTTAGCGTACGTCTACTTCTGCACTTCGCAAGGTGTTCAAGGTGTCCCAGGTAAAAGCTCATAGAGCGTCTTGTTTGCATTATGTTCTTTGGCTTAATTAAATATCGGTACACTTGAACCCCGCCAGTTCGAGCCCTCAAAGAAAACAACAGTTCAAAATTGCGAAATTTACGGCTTCCATTCGCGGCCTTCAACTTCCCTCTATGGTCTAAAGTTTCCTCTACCGTCTACAACATCCGTCCGCATATTCCGCTTGCGCACGATTGAGAAAAACTCGCTAGCGAGAATTTAAAATCTCGCTAGCGAGAAATTGAAAACTCGCTAGCGAGAAATTAAAAACTCGCTAGCGAGAAATTGAAAACTCGGTAGCGAGAATTTAAAAACTCGCTAGCGAGAATATAAAAACTCGCTAGCGAGAACTCAAACTTTCAAAATGCAACTCAACCATGGTTCTCCAAAACTCGACCATGCAATTTCAAAACTGACCATGTAACTTTTCTAACTCGATGATATTGAAAGACATTTGGACCAGGATTTACAACTCGATAGGCTTTTGGCAGCAACGGCTTGCCATAGGAAGGCTCATTTTTCCGGATGTGTCGAAAACGAAGACCCAAAAACGAAGACCGAAGACCGAAGACCCTGTGGTCTAAAACGAAGACCCTCTGGTCTAAAACGAAGACCCTCTGGTCTAAAACGAAGACCCTCTGGTCTAAAACGAAGACCCTCTGGTCTAAAACGAAGACCCAGTGGTCTAAAACGAAGACCCTGTGGTCTAAAACGAAGACCCTGTGGTCTAAAACGAAGACCCTCTGGTCTAAAACGAAGACCCTCTGGTCTAAAACGAAGACCCACTGGTCTAAAACGAAGACCCACTAGTCTAAAACGAAGACAGCCTGGTCTAAAACGAAGACCTTCTGGTCTAAAACGAAGACCCACAGGCGTAGGTCAAAAGATGACGTATCTTTAAATTTTTGTTAAATGGACAGTCCGTACATTAGAATATGTGTTCATTTCAATGTGTCGGAGTTATGTCGCAGAACGAGTCAACCACGAGCCCGAGTCAACCACGAGTCACAAGTCAACCTCGGGTCAAATTGGAGTCAGGTACTGAAAACAAAAATTATTTTTTGGCTTTCTCTTCAATGCAAACTACTGCGCACGTTGGCAGTCCAGTTTCGTCGGTAGGTCGAGAGCATCAAGACGTCAAGTCTTCGAGCCACTTGGCAAAGTCGTTGAATAATAAATGAAGTGAGACTTCATTTCCTTTCGAACTCGCCGACTTCAATTTCCAATAATTAAAACAATTGGGATGTAAATGTAGTCCTTTCTTTACTCATACAGGTACGGTAAATTTTGGTCGAAAGCGGCAAAAATATTTGCGCTGCTATACTTTCGATCGGGCTACATTGCGAAAACGGGTACCAAAAATGCGTCACGCAAGTCCCGTCTGTGACAGAGCCTTTTGCAAAGTTCGGGGCGACAAAATAGCTTCTGAAGGGCTAAATGAAAACCTTTATAAGAGGATCGCAAAGTCATGTGAGTGATTTTTACAGCAGTAGATAGCAAATGCAAGCGACGATCGATAAAGGTGAGCTTTTGAAAACTGCGTTGTCTGTTGATCGAGTTATAAACGTAGATTTGCGTCGGTTTCGGGGAGCTTAGAGAAAGCTTTTAGCCTGATATTCCCGTCTGATATTTTTGAATTTTCAAACACGGAATGAAAACGTTTGTCTTTGGCTATTATACTCGACTTGAACTTTGCAACCAGATGTTTGTGACAGAGATGCTCAATTATAAAAGGACCAGTGAGCCATCAGCCAATTCGAAGTTTGTAACGTGTCACATAACTTAGCTTCGTACTTAGCTCCGAATCAGTTTCTTCACCGCTCTATCTGATCACTGTGGGTAATGCTAGCTTTCAAAATGTAATTACTTGACATAAATTTGCGTTTTTTAACTCAAAAATTGGACCGAAATAACTTTTTTTCGCATACGCGCATATTTAATTTTCGGCCGTCTCGTCCCGAGTAGGCGAGACAAAGTGTTTACATGAGAAAAAGTTGTCCCGCTTGCCAGGGTTACCCTACCTGCCGAGGCGAGACAACTCGCCTACCCGAGTTGTCTCGCCCACCCGAGTTGTCTTGCCCATCTCATGTAAACGGTTGGTAGAACTTTTCAAAGAAATAAGTGGAAAAATAGCTCGCCCAGGGTAACTCGGGGGAGGGTTGTCTCGGGTACCCGAGACCATATAAACAGGCCCTTAGATTTGGAATATAAATAGCAGAAGGATAAAGGAAAAAGTTTGTTTCAGGATGAAAAATCCTGCATTTGGACCATCGCTGCTAATACGATTTTGACAGCTGATATGAACACAAAATACAACCGCAAAGGTCACGAAATAAGCTTTATCGAGCGGTAATTTCAGTGCCTGATAAGACGCAATACTTTAGAGAAATAATTTTTTAGCAAGCACTCTCGGGGAAAAAGAACTTAGTGCGAAGCTTACGTGTAGATAATGAGTTAAAAGACACTGGGTGTATACTGTTTGCCTTGTCTTGACAAAACTGCTACCATGCGGTCAAAATTTCCCTTCGCCAGTAGTTTGGATCCTGGACACGCTCGAAATTTGTGTCCATTTATCATGTTTATAAATGTCTTTTGACGCATGATTCGCATATGGTGCGATTCGCACCCGGCCAAAGTTTTCAATTTCTCGTATTTTTATGATTATATTAAAAGGTGCAACTTGGCACACAAAGCGTGAAAACTCACCAGTCATAACAAGATCACAAAATCGCAAATTAAAGTTCTCGACTGAAACAAACAGTCGAACAGTAACAGAACAGTGACAGTGACCGGAGAACGTGCAGCTCTGCGAAAACGAAAAATTTGTTGTCCGTTTTTGAAGCCCTAATTAAGTTACTTTCAACTGCCCAATAGAGGCTCTAAACAACTCTTTACTATTACCCGGCTCAAGCGTTCCCTAATAATCACATTCTTGTAGCACATTGTGAATAAATTTGCGAGTCACGCACAGTTGACCTTTGCGCCTTTATATGAGAAGGACAGTATAGCAAAGTAACGAAGTCATCTTATCATAATTTGCTCATATGCATTTGAAAACTAGAATATTGGTGACAACAAAATACACTAAATTCGTCAGCGACTAAAACGTATATTTCTATACTGTTGGAATTTAATTGCGTTACACAGTTTGACACATGTTGTACCGACTGAGATAAAGTAACCGCGCTCAGATGACATTTTAATTAGACCAGTGGGTTTTCGTTTTAGACCAGAGGGTCTTCGTTTTAGACCACAGGGTCTTCGTTTTAGACCACAGGGTCTTCGTTTTAGACCAGAGGGTCTTCGTTTTAGACCAGAGGGTCTTCGTTTTAGACCACAGGGTCTTCGTTTTAGACCAGTGGGTCTTCGTTTTAGACCAGAGGGTCTTCGTTTTAGACCAGTGGGTCTTCGTTTTAGACCAGAGGGTCTTTGTTTTAGACCACTGGGTCTTCGTTTTAGACCAGAGGGTCTTCGTTTTAGACCACTGGGTCTTCGTTTTAGACCAGAGGGTCTTCGTTTTAGACCACTGGGTCTTCGGTCTTCGGTCTTCGTTTTTGGGTCTTCGTTTTCGACACAACCCATTTTTCCATGGAAGACCTATGACGTACCGATTGCCCACTCTGGTGCGGGAGGCTTCAAATAACTTCATTGCCTTTCGATCGTCTGCCGACAAGGCTACCTTTGGACAGGAACAGACACGTCCTTGTACTCCAAGTGTTTCAAACTCATAAAACCGCTCCATGTTGATCCTTTGGACCAGACTGATTGAACATATCTGTAG
>JAEMWC010000905.1:132500-152500 GCA_016490735.1 Pachyseris speciosa
TCAGAGTTCCTGACCAAACGAGAGCGAGACTTCCAGCTCTCGTCAACTCTCACCGACTCTCGCTCTTTTTTGGCCGGGGCTTAAAGTGAAATAAAATTGGCCAAACGGACTCGCAAGTAGCCGCAAGTTGAATTTGCGTACAGCCTTGAGTTGCGGGGTGGCCAAAGGACTCGCAAGTTTCCTCGCAAAACACCTCAAGCTACATATCCTGTATTTCATTGGCTAATAGGTTGCTAGAACAACGAAAGGACGTCACTCGACTTGCGTTAACTTGGTGAAAAACTGGCGTCGATTTGCGTGCAAATTTAATCTCGACCAAAGTGAGCGCAAGTCAACGCAAGTGTACGCAAGTCCTGGCCAAACGGAGTCGCAAGTAGACCCAAGTCGAAAACTTGCGTCTACTTGCGAGTCCGTTATTTGGCCAGGGCTTAAGACCCCGGATTGACTACACTCGGCAAAACAGCAAATTAACCATAGTTAGTAGAATGGATGAAGTTTTCGCACTCTTTCAAATTTTTCAAGCACCTGTTATTTCTTTCTTTAACCAAACATTTATTTTTGTTATTCAAGTCCACATCGTATCAACTCTTACCTGCTCGACCTCTTTTCTCGCGCTTTGCGTTGGATTGGTGGTTCATTGTAATTCACTCTAATTGTTAATTGACTAAACGTGGGATGACCGCTGACATATTTCTAAACAATTTCGCATAATATTTCTGATCTAAGGCATTTATAAACTTGTATAGCCAAGGTTTCAACTTGTTTACATTCGTCATAAGTAGTTTAAACATGGTAATCAGTTACAGATCCTGGACAACTTGTAAAAAAGCGACCTTGATCAGAAGTTGCGCAATAAAATGACTAATTAAATCGATGTAATGATTAAATTAAACTGCTATTTTTATATATATTTTTTTAACCAAATGATAAAATGTAGCCGGAAAAAGGACATTTATGTGACCTCTAGATCAAGAAAGCTATAAATGATTCTTCCTCTTGTGTTCTTCATTTTCTTTAGTTCACTAAAATGTCAAATCGAGCAAACGTTTAAGGGCCGCATGACATTATCAATATGCAACTCTTTTAAAATTTCGGATTGTTTTGGTGAGAGGCCACCCCTTGCTGAGTAAATTCCACTGACGATAGTTAACGGGAAACTTATAGGTTTCTTAAAGCCACCGCAAAATCATCCAGACTAAAGGGATTTGAATTGGTCCAAATTATCCATTAAAGCTACTTTGATGCACTTAAAACTGCACAATTTATAACAATATGCGCGTGAATAGTAAGTACCCTGACCATACAAAATTCAGGTGGGCGCTAGAATTGTTTGACGCAATGTTGTTTAATTTAGCAACGAATTTCTTCTTCCGGTCACGTTTATTGTTTCTATTTTTAGATGGGATCTGATGAAATATCAAAGAGGAAATTCTTAATTTCTCCATGGAAAAGACCTGTCATGTCAGCTCGAAACTGGCGTATATATCTTAGAAATTCCTCAAAATTGTCGAGTTTCGAGTCGAGGCTGTGTCCAACGACCAATCAGGGACAAGGTGGCGGTTACGTCACAAGATGCTAATGAGAAGCCGCCATCTGCTGAATGTGTCTATGTGGTTCTGCTTATAACATTTTATATTCATACATTGCCTCAAAAGTTTATTTTGTTGTCCAAGATTCGTGCAAATACCTTCTTTCCATGGCATGATTCTTCTGCTAACACCGAGTGATGGCTCAGAATCCTAGGGACCCGTATGATGGGGGCTCTAATCAGTCGGTGTCAACTGCGAGCGATGTTCCTGAGCAGGTTAGTTTTGAGAGGCTATGATCGAGCAGGCTTATTCCCTTCAGCGCTTATTCATGACAGTCATGAGCGAAACGAGAAGCGTTTGACGTTCGTTTGGTTTATTTTCTACTCGGCGGACTTCTAAACTTGGTGTTTCTCGTTTTACAATTTAGGGTTGGGATCGGCCGTACCCACGAAGGAATATGCCAACATACAAGTCGGATGATGGTTTCCCTAAGGTATACATGTTCTCTATTACCTCGACAATAAGTTGAAATTGGGCCTATAGAAAATGTTATAATTTACCTGGGTTATATCGCCTTAAATGTACGATAAGTCTTAGACGAGTTTGTTTTTAAAATAACGCGAGCTTGCCTGAATTCACCGTTCAGGTCGGCAGACTTGCATGTTAATACGTGAAAAGAACAGACTGTATGCCTTTCAAAACAGTCAGATTTTTCGCGTTCTTGCATAATTATTCTCCCAGCAAGCTGTTGTACATAAGAATTGAAATTCTGTGCGATTTTCTTTTGTTTTATGTTTGCCTTGCAACTGAGCAGTTGGGAACTGTAACGCCGTGTTCGTCGAAGTTGTCCTTGCGTGTTTACAATCGAGGACATTTCGTTGGCTTTTACACGGCAAAATGGTTCGACTTCCATTTTCATTGCTGTTGTGGGGAAAATTGATTCTTACATATATATTTAGGCAATAATAAAGCAGCGTCAAGGCCTTAATCGCTGTGACTTGATGGCCGTTACCTCGCTACAATCCTTCTAACGTGGCTAACCTTTCCTTTCGTCCGTCATTTTGCCTGATAACATTCTTCCTGTGGGCATGACATGACCATCTGATGGAAAGCGAGCTGTAGATTGTTTTCAGAGTATCTGCAGTTTTAACCGATTCTATACCGCTGTTAGTCTGTGGTGCATGAGCACCGCTGGTGAACTGTCTTGACCTTTTTATAACTTATCGTTGTAGCGTTACACTGTGACAAGATATGCTGTGTTCTCTCTGGGTCATTTTCAGTTCAACACAACTTACGTAATAAATTTGTTTGTGTGTTTTCTAAACAGTGTCTTTCTATGGCTTACTGACTTTTAATCTTTGTAAGTCAACTGAGCATTTTATTGACCTCGACTTTCTGAGTCAAACTCAAGTAATATACTGTACAGGCTGTAGTACAAATAAGATTTTAAAAAGTTTGTAAGGGAGGAAATTAGATTGGTCATCCTAAGTAAGCTAAAATATGATGAAATATCTTCATTTCGTGAAGGTGTTGTGTCGTACTGACAGTGGCAAAAAGTAATGCTTGAAGAAGTTATTTTTGCATATCTTAATAATTTACAAAGATGTTTTTTTGTGGATGAATATAAGGCAGAGTACTTTATGTGCCATTTTACTTTTGATGAATATTCCAAATTTATCTACATGTATTTTGAGTTGAGAGATGCCTTTTTCACATTTACAGAAAATCAAATCTTAAGCTGGTTTATTTTTGTGATCGTTTTGAATTGTTCACTTTTCACTGGTTTCTGTTGTTTTGCTTTTTGTGACTGTCAAATGTCTATTTTTGTCTGAATTTTAATTACACAATTAACATGACTAAAATAGCTAGACAAGTATGACTATGCATTGGGAAATATTGTAACTTTTTGTGATAAACATATATACATGCTTATATTTCTGTCTTTGTGGATTGCTCAGTGTTAAATCATAAGTCCAATATTATGCCTGAAAGCTATGGTTATCACTTTCCAAGTATACATGTATGTCTTTTTGTACTGTGTTTTTAGTTAAGATATAATAATATATTGCATATTTAGTTGGATTCAGTTGATTGGGGCTAGTTTGTCAATGATCAGTTATAAATGACTTGGGCATTCCAGTCATTTCTCTTCTATTTTAACAGTTCACAACTGCTTTTAAAGAATTTTAGGTCATTTTACCTCATATTTTGAGAGACGTTTGGACAAATAACCAGTTATTATATTTATTACATGGAGGTTTCATAGTCTAAGGGATCTAGTATTATGTGTAAGTTGTAAATATTTCAAGTAGCTAGTTTAACCTAAAAATTAAACTTGGTACTACAGGGCTCGGAATTAAAAACAATTTTAAGTCGCCTTTTGGCGACTAGCAAATGTAGTCGACAGATACGTGTAGTATAAAAACAGGAATTTCGGCTAAGGCCTTGAGTCAGATCGAATTACTTTGTATTAAAATGACCTAAAATATGAAAACCCAAAAGAAAATAACACTGAAAGACCTCTCCTAAATGTAAATTCTCTGGTAGCTGGTTAAGTCTTATTAGAGAGCTTAAACAACGACAGCAACGGCAAAGAAAACGCCATTTCAAAATGTAACTTCTCGTTATTTGTTCTAAATCTTTTGCAATTTTTCCAACTTGTTTAACTTGTAAAAAGCTGGCGATTATCTTGGAGCTAAATTAGTAAAACCCGGCATTGAAGTTGAGAAAAAGAAGTAAGAGTTCACTGTCATACACTCACGTTCTACACAAAACCTAAAATTTGGTCATTTCACATTGCTGTTTTGCAGATGACGGCAAAGAAATCTACCAAAATGTAAAACGCATGTGCAGAGCAATTGTTTTTGCTCATTAAACCTATTTTGTGACATTCTCGTTGACGTTCCCTCCTTGTTTCTTAAACTCCCCATATCACGAGCATGTGTCACTATATCACCGAGATCAAGTACAAAGCCTGAAGTATTACATCCATCTCGAAAGAATGTTTATTGCACCATTATCTTGACGTTGTATTCTGTTTACAATCTATTCAATAATAATTGAGGGAGCCCTTTACTGTCAGAGAAAGTTCTTGCATCCTAGTAATTTTGTGAAAGTAGCAAAGTATGAAAATTACTCAGGGTTTCCTTGTTTACTAAGAAATCATTCATAATTTATGGAAAGCCGCATGTGCTTTATGAAAGCATGCAGAAAGGCCAGTCCAAACACCGGACGGTTTTTGTGCAAAACCGTTGCCATGGCTTCAAATTGCGGGTTTGAGATTTGAAGTCGATACTTGAGTCCCACTTATTTGCAGCAAAAGAAAAACAAGACTTCGTTAATTGTTTCTAACCTTTAGTCTTCAATTTCTCGGAGAAATATAGTCGCCAAAGTGGTGACTAAACCAGAACTTTTAGTTGCCAAGTAAAAAGTTTTAGTCGCATTGGCAACTGTATCGGTCGCAATCTTGAGCCCTGTACTAACAGTACAAGGCTAAAAACCTTGAATTTATGAAATACCCAAAAATATGGTAACTGAAAAAGAGAAACTTTTCTTGTTTACCACATTGAACAGTTTGTGAGCCCTATCATTATGTGTTAAAACAATTCCAACAATTGAAGGGCTGAGAGCATAAACTGCCTATGTGTAATTTTAGGTTGTTTTTCGATTTTCCTCCGAAATGAAACAAATTTTTGCATGTGACTTGCAAGCAATTCGGTTCAAAAACATTGTCTGGTCTTTTTATTAACTGATTTTTGTTTCATTTCCGAGCAAAATCGAAAAATGACCTAAAATTACACATAGGCAGTTAATGCTCTCAGCCCTTCAAATTACAGACAATTGTTGGAATTGTTAGAGTTTTTAAGAGTTATTAAGCTTTTTTCATAGTTCCACTTGATGTATATCAGCATTCTCTTAGATTTATTCTGTTTACTAAAAATTGAACAGAAGTTTGTGCCTGTTGATAGTGATTGTTTTGTCTTTTGCTTAGTAAAGAGTCAATTATGAACCAGGCAGAAGGTTATCCATCTGGAATTTGAGGTGTCTTGTTTCTGCAACAGGTTTAGAGAAGCGATATTTTAGAACATCTTAAGGTTCCATGTTATTTTTTATGCTGAGGTCAGAGGTTGCTCACCTCTTGAGTATTATTATATTTACTGGTATATAGCTTTTATTATGACTACCTTTTTGGTGATAAAATTTTAAATTTTCTATTGACTCATTGTTTTGGGATTTGTTCTTCTTCTCTGTGTTAATAGTGATCATTATTTTATTGATTAAAAGTCTCTTGTTATTTATAGCTTCGTAAGCAATACCAAACAGAACGTATAGTAAACTGATACTTGTGAACTGCAAATGGGCTGCATAGCTCAACTGTTCAATTGATAGGTTGATAAGCAAATTATTTCAGTCTCAGAATATCTAAAGGGAAAAGATTGCAGGCATAAGTGTCCATTTGTCTGTTGGGAAGTTTACAAACAAGGCTAGCATAGAGTTGGATTTTTGGATAAATAGACAATGTTCCTTTTCTCCAAGAAGACACAGGTGAATTTTATTACCAGTTAAACTTCCATTGACTTTGTGAATGTGTTGCTGACGTACAGTTTGTGATTTGATTTTAGTTTTTACTTGTAATTTATTTGTTACTACTAAACTTTGTTCTTTATGCTTTAAATGAGTACTTTTTAAAAGTCTGCATGCTGTTCTGTCAGTAAAATGAAAGCAAAAGGTGATGTGAATTGACTGCTGAAAAGGACTGTTGTACAGATAAATCCAACAAGTGCTGTTTGTATTTTACACCATTTATTTGCCTAAAAACAAGCTATTGTATAGGGAGCTATGCCTTCAAATGAAACTGTGTAGAAATAATGTAGGACCAGAACTTTGTGTTTCCATAAATCATAATTAATCAAACAAGACAATGTTCTAGCTGTGAAATGTTTATGATATGAAAATCTGTTCACTGTATTCACATTCCCGGTTCATTAAATTCCTTTGGTTATTCATATTTAAAGATTTTTTCGAATTTGCTTTGGAAACATTTAGAAAATTTGCTCTTTTTGCCCCTAACTTTTGTAGTTTTCCATCTTATATGTCTTCGGCATTTTCATGACACTTCTCTTTGTCTTATCAATGCCTTCATTTCCATGGACATGCTGATAGCAAAAGGACATTGAAACTTGAAATGATATTTATGAAGTGATCACAGTTTTTCTTTTTCTTATAAAGAATTTTCTGGTGTCTCACAGCATCATAGATTTTTACTTTAAGAAAAGACTGGCTTCTAATTATTATTTCATTGAGAAGTTTGTGGAATGTTCTTTGGGGTTAGACCCGACTTGTGCACATATAGGTTGAAATTTTGTGGTTCATGTCCTGTGGCTTGTGTTCATGGCGATGACTGATTCAAACAGACTAGGTGTGCCTAAAATTGTAAGTGACTTTTCTTTTGTTCACATAGAACCGAAGTTGATATATTTTGAGTCCTAAATGGGACAAAGTGAGTTGAATAAGATTCATTGGAAGAATGTCACATTAGAGACTTAATTCAAATGCTGAAAGGTTTAATCAAATTTGTTTTGACTGTGAGTGCAAATAAGTGGAAACTTTTATCTGAACTCTATTCTACAATGAACATTTAAATCAAGATAAAAAAAATGGATGCATAAAAGGGCTTATTGACTTGTGTGTTTGTGAGTATCTGAAATTAACTATTTCTTTGTAAAAAGTGGGGTTTTCATAATAATTGCAGATGGCTGATGCTTGAAAGAGGAAAAGTGATAAATTTCATCTTGTTGATTTCTGTAGTATGTGAGGAAGTCAAGGAAAATGTTTAGCTAAGCTGCAATAATGATTTATAACTACTGGTAACAAAAGTAGCTACACGTAGGAGGCAAGAGTTCTTTACATGTCAATGGGATGCAGTGTTCGTAGAATGCATTGAAAACTAGCAAAAGATACATGTATTTCAGCAAGTGCGATTGGATGAAGTTCTTAGATACACATTATTTTGTGTTTTTACAAGCACTGTATAACGTATTTCAAAGAGCCTTCTGATTTGTGATAGAGTAGAACTTTCCAGTGAATCTTGTACAGTCATGGCTGCCATAAACATTTCAATATTATTATAAAGAAGTGAGCTTTAAGTAACAGTTTTAAGCAGGCCATCATGGGAAAAGTTAAACACTGATGTTGCCAACAATAGCTTTTCACAACATGCTTGCATGTATTCAGTGTTTTTACTTGAGCCATGTTTAAGTGAAAGAATATTGTATAAATCATCTCATAATAATTTGGAAAACTCAAATTTTAGTAGTAAAAATGGGATTGAGAAATAATAACCATTGGGAAAATGTCTTGTAATTGCTTGACTATGAATAAGTAGTTTCTTTATTGAAAGTCTAATTGGTCAGCTGAGAGGAGCATTATCGTCAGTAAAAACTGCTTAGACCATGACCATGTCCATTTAACTGGAGTTTTTAGCTGGAAAAATTGATATCACTGACAATGTGTTTACGTTCATCTAGTATACATATCACAACCACTTTTGTGCTTCAAATTGTGGTACTTACACCACATACATACATACATACATATATAAACTTTCTTGCAATTAGGTCATTTTCGCAATGGTAAACTTAGGTCTTACACATGTAACAAACAGAAACTTAGTATTTTTGTCTTATATAGAATTCTACCGTCAGCTCAGACAAACGGTTACAAATAGAACCTGATTTTGAAATTGTGTGTAAAAAGCAGTTACCATTCTTCAAATATTTGAATAGTTGGTGTCCACTACAAGGAATACTGTACAATTACAATTTTTTAGAATTTCTGTGAGGGTAACTAGTGCAGTTGTGGTTGCATTATGAATCTGTTGTCATGATTGTAAGAACTCAGTGAGTGTTTCCATGAATGTTTTATGTAAGTTGTGCTAGCAGGTGGCTGCTTAAATATCTATTTCTTGCATAATTAGTTCTAATATTACTATAATGTTTTGTTAGCATTTCACATGGATGTACATTAACACATTACTGCCTGTCCCTGTTTCCTTGGACTGCAATGTTAGATCTGGTATTTAGCTTCTTTTCTGTTTTTGTTCTTGATAACTTTGCTGCTTAACTGTTGCTTGGAAGACTTGCCTCTTGTTGACATACATATTTAATGAGAGTTTTCTGGTGGTTCTTGGTTGTTAAAATTGCAAACTGTATCCAATGTTTTACTGCATTTCCGGCCCCTTTCTCTCTGTACTACTTTAACCTTACTTTGTAACATTGCTTTACTTACACCCTAATTTAAGACTGTCCTTAAAATTGTGATGTTGAAATTGTAAATTATTACCTACGCAGAATTGACTTTGATATACATGTACATGTCAGTGTAACCAATCACAACTGTTGAAGCATGCGTTAAATATAAACAAAATTTGTAAACTGCATGTATTTCTTGCACCTGTAACACCATAGGATCTATTGAAATGCAGAATGTCTCAACATAGCAAAATATTGCTGTGATGTTAATACTGGCTCTTCCACTTGAAATTCTTGAATCACATTTATTATTTTCAAAGCACTAACATAGAGTCAGCTAGGAAACATTTTACAGAATTTTCAAGCAACATTAGTGTAACCTTCAGAGGATTATCAGCAACACAAGTGGGAATATTTATAAGGGCATATAGCAATTCGTGAGCCAAGGCCGGAGGAACATTCCTTGACGTAATTTGTTCTTTTGCTGCAAGCACATTTTGCTTATTGGTAATGGTAAGTTGTTTTTGTCCCTTAAGTAGGTATCGAATATAGAACAATGAGAATCATCGTATTACCAACGTAGATCTATAAATTGTTGGTTCACAATAGTTATAGTATAATTATTAGCAAAATTTCACTCAAAGATAGATATTTGGTTTTGACATTGTTTTCAGTTGTGGAAAGTAATTTGCTGTTTCAAAGGAAGGAATTTAGTACAAAATATATTAATGTTAAACTTGCTGTGATGTTTTTTCACTATGCTGCCCAATTGTATGTATGTTCATAGGTGTCTGAATTAGCATATCTGTGTAAGCTGACAACCGTGTAATTGTTTGTTATAGTAGCAGGTATGATACCTGCTTTAATCTGTGTTTTGCATAAGTCCCTTGCCTTCCATAGTGCATCAGAAGCAAATTTGTTCAGCTTGATTTTTTTGTCAAATTTCTATTCTTTCAGCAACAGTTTAAATGCTGTTACTTTTAATTACCATTTGATGCTCAGACTCATAATTTACAACTTCCTAGTACTACACTGTGTTGCCCACCAGATAATTTATTTACTGGCCCATAGCTTTAATTTGAAAAGTCATATTTAAGGATTTCACACTCAGACTCAAAAATTTAGAACCATAATTGCATGGTATATACATGTAATAAACAGTACCACAGGAAAGTACTGTTTAAGAGCTGTCACTTGCGTTGTTTACAACACTTTAGGATTTCATCCACGTACTCAAACTTACATTCATCTTGCATAGCATAAATATAATGAAGTTGTATAGTACATGAGGAAATGTCTGCTCTTGGGCTTTCATTTGAATAGTCAAATGCTGGAATCTAATCCAGAGACTCAAAAGTTAGGCCCACCTTTGTGCCTGTACAGGAATGCATGATATTAAACAGTGCTAGCTTTCATTTGACTGGTCACACTTCAGGATTTCATCCAGAGATAAAAATTTTTAGAACAGTCCTGTAGCATAAATTAGTGCTTATTTTGTTACCTTTTAGTTGAATGATCATACTTTACCATTCATCCAGGGATTCAAATGTTACACTGTAGATGCAAGAGATAAGAAACATTATCAAAGGAGAGTATTAGCCAGTAGCTATCATTTGAATGTCAAGGCTTTCATCAACAGACTTAAAGGAGCACTGTCACCGGGATTTTTGCTGTTTTTGGTTCAATTCTGCCAAAATTACCGCCTTTTACTTGTTATTGTGCAAAAAATGCTCCTACATAACCAACAAGATGAACTCCAATGAAATTTTAGCAGGAAGAGCTAACTATAATAATTTTTTGGGTGATTTTTTATTGCATAGCTTGAAATTTTGAAAAAACTGGCAAGTTTTTTCAAAATTCAATCCATTTCCATCCTCGTCATCTTAGATGGAATACAAAAGTTTATAGTGTCAATGCAGTACTACAGTCTTTGGCAACAAAAGTAGACCATTATTTCAAGATTTCCACTGATGCATTGGCAGTTTTAAGCTTTTTAAAGTGATGGTACAATAGCGTGACACTGCCCCTTTAAGCAATATATGCAGACCATGCTGGAAACAGTTCCTGTTGAGTATACAGTGTAAAGTGGACATCAATCAGCAAGGTTTAATTAGAAATTACTTTATAGGAGTACAATGGCCTTTTTTATCATCAAAAACTATAATTCATGAGTTTGCTGGTTTATATTCCACCTTTGTTAGTTTGGTTATTTGCTTGTTTTTTGCTAGCACATCTGTTACTGAGTGCAGTTACTATCTCCAGTGATTTGAGACATAATTTTAACACCCAAGCATTCACTGGTTTTTTTGTTAGAAAAAGTATGTTATTGTATAGTTCAGGTTTATGAGTCTGTCACAGAATTTCATGTGTAATAAAATTATGCTAGATCAACAGTTGTGTATTTACTACAGATTAAGATACATTAGTACTTGGCATGCCTTTGTGAAACGTACAATAATAACTAATAATAGACTCGAGAATACTGTTAAAACCCTCTTGTGGTTGCCTACATGTATACATGCACGCATTTGCACTAACGCATTGCACATGGAAAACGCGCATACAGCAAGCTCATTAGTATGTATGAGATAGCTTGTTGTTTTCCTTTAGTTGATGTCTCACTGTTTGTTTAAAATGGCCTTCAAATTGTCACAAAACTGAAACAACAGCGAGCATGAATTTTCGGCGTCACGGCAAGCATAAAATAGTGATAACTCTGGTTTTACAAGGCGCACAGAGACGATTAAAACGGCAAAATATTTCTTCAAGGCTGAAATTCAATATAAAGCTTATGATGCGCCGTTTGAAAAGAGTGATTTATTTTCAAGCAAAGTCTATTGTGTTATTTTTAACTTGCATGAGCGAGCGTGAATTTTTGGCGCACAGCAAACATAAAATAGTGATATCTCCGGTTCTACAAGGTGCACAGATACGATTAAAACGGCAAAATGCTCTTTCATCAAGGCTGAAATTTGATATAAAGCTTTTTATGATGCGCCGTTTCAAAAGAGTAATTTCTTTGCAAGCAAAGTCTCATGTGTTGTTATTTTTAGCTTGCACCAGATTTTCGGCGTCATGGCAAACATAAATAGTGATATCTCCGCTTCTACAAGGCGTACAGAGATAATTAAAACGGCAAAATACTCTTTCTTCAAGGCTAAAATTCGATATAAAGCTGTTTATGATGCGCTGTTTAAGAAGAGTGATTTCTTTTATATAACTCGCACTAGCGAGTGTGAATTTTCGGTGTCATGGAAAACATATCTCTGGTTCAGACAAACTTAATTTGAATTTGGACCGACCCAAATTAACAAAATTATGCCTGTTGATTCAGATGTCGAACTGAATTTGCTGTGTTCCAGAGACATTCCTAATGTAGTTCAGGAAGCTATAAAGTTAATCGGAACGCCAGTGATCTGACAACTGGTGGAAGTTTTTGTAATATGATGCACTTCGTTGTGATGTTTGGAACATTATGCAAATTTCAATCCACATGACTTGTCGGCGGCATTTGCGAGACGATGAGTAATTGTCTTTCAAAACAATGTCGCACAAAGAAAATTTACTGAAACACGCAGAAGAAATGCATTTTCTAATGCACTTTTTGAACCGTGTTAATGCAAGAAAATGTGCGCATGTTTTGCCTCTGTGTTGGCCGCTTATCTCTGAGCGGTACTGTAATATGAGCTGGAGTGTGATCTTCACTGATGATGATGTTTGTGACAATGTTATGTGAAAGTATGAAAATGGAAAATGACTGTGGGTAGCATGAACTGTGATAAAATCTAAGTGGAGTTAATTGGAGTTAATACCCACAATTGCTCCCAACATCAGTGGCTTCATAGCTCAGTTAGAGCACTGGTAATCGTGAGGTCATGGGTTCAAACCCCGTTGAAGTCCTGAATTTTTTTCAGGCTTCTTTTCGCAATTGCATAAATTGCGTTCACAACTGTGAGGATCATTCTTCATTTGATTTCATTTCCGCAGTTCATATATGATTCATTTCATATATCATTCACATTAATTACTTCAATTTAGGGAAAAAGTAGCCAACGTCTCTGATTGCAGTAGCTGATGCTCTTTTCATCGGACATTGGTACTTATTGAAACCCCTGTTACAATATTAAAAAATCATAAATGCCAATAAAGTTGTAAACTTGTATTTTGTTACTGATGTAAAATTATGAATATAAATACAGTGCCAGTAGTTTAAAATTGTATCTTAATAGTATTATGTCATATAAACTAATGTTATTAAGAAATAAATGAAAATCCAGAATTGATCGGATGTGCTCCACACTGTGCACGAGTAGTACTCATCATAGTTAGTAAGAATCACCTACTTATGCACCTAACATCGGCCATCCCCATGGGGGGGGGGGGGGGGACCCCAGGCAAGTGGGGGGACTTTGTACAGGGCCCAGCCTAGATGGGGACACAGAATAATAAAAAGTAAATAAATTGCCCCTCCCGGAGGGGCAACAGACTGAAAAGTGTCTGGCCAAGGTCTCCTTCAGCACATACACAACATGGTGTTGTTATTTTTGTCTCCTGAAAAGAAATTAATTTGCAAATTGAAAGTAAACATCCGCTGTTATTCAATGTTCTTCAATTGTAATGTCTAAAGCAGCATAAAGTGTGGGAACAACTGTCAACAAGGTGGAAATGGATTTTCGTAACAACACCTGATGAGTCTGCCATTTCTGCCATGAGGAGATAGAAGAGCCTGCATTCTTGAGCACAGTGGGTATTTGTACTTCATTTAAAAGATCTTGAAATGACTTGTTTCTCTCAACAAACTCCCCTGATTTTTTCCCACCTACAAGGGAAAATGCTTGTTCAAATGTCCCTATAAGTCCGCATAAAAAGTGTAATTTGCCCGGGTTCCCTCCCCCGCAGGGTATGGCTGGTTGTAATCTGTCTGTTTCTTCTCCATCCATTTCAGCATTTACTGTTGTCTCTCTGGTGCTTGTCTTCTCTGACAAATAATTGTTATTTCACTGTTTCCCATTATTGAAATGCATTTTTTAATGTCTCTAATAATGACTCAAAATATTGTGACCGAGCTCCTTTAAGTTCTATTTAGTTTGAGTTCCTTGGAGGGTGCATTCCAAATTTCCACTCTCTGAAATGCAAAAGAGTGGTGACCTGTGGTTAGCCTGCGTTTGGGAACAAGGTAAAAGGTTTGGTTTTGGGTAGTAACTGTTGTTCTGTCTCAAACATTTTTTACCAGTGTAAAAATTAGGTATTTGCATCCTTACTCTGATTTGTGAGCTGTATAATGACTTGATTTATGTGTAAAGCAAATGCTACAATGATTATGATGCTTATTAATTTACAAAAATTAACTGTTCATGACTTCAAATTTGCTGGGCTCCACTGAAAACTGACTAGGCGTGTGACCTCCCTGGTTAAATATCATTGGTAGAATTGTTATTATTTTTTATGCAGTTATCATAATCAATATCATTGCCATTATTGCATGTCATCATCGTCTTGCTGCGAACTCAGTTTTAATGGAGTAGTGGAAAATTTCCTTAAGAGTAGGTTACCATGCATAGTAATGTGGTCTTCTTTATATTTTCTGATCATATCCTCACTCAAGTTTTCTCAAACCACCTTTTCAGGCTGTTTTGAGATTTCTGCAATGACCCCCAGAACAACAGGTGTCACCTCTGCTTTTCTTGTGCCCTTATGGTTGCTACATGTATTGCATGCTTCGGGTCTTGGTACCTGTAGTTTCCCCTTTCCTTGGCCGTTACTCCGCTGTCTCCTGGTATT
The DNA here is from genome assembly GCA_016490735.1 of Pachyseris speciosa. Classification (NCBI taxonomy): domain Eukaryota; kingdom Metazoa; phylum Cnidaria; class Anthozoa; order Scleractinia; family Pachyseridae; genus Pachyseris; species Pachyseris speciosa. Next base: position 147,061 of record JAEMWC010000905.1, read on the forward strand.
GCTGTGTCAGTCATTTTTATCCACACTTTCTTCTATAGCTTCATTCACTGTGTTGCGTCTTCTTGCCCAACGAATTGATGTGGTCACACTGTGCTGTATGTACAACACTTAATTCTTACTTATATCTTTAGTTAACAAAAGTAGCGGGGAAAGCCTGGTCACACAACTCTAGCTACAAACATTTTATTCATGTTAGGGAGGATTATGAGGCCAATGTAGACTTAAGGAATATACCTTTTCCATAATTATATTTCTAGATAGAAAATTATTGTTGGAGTATTTTGAAACTCTGCTGCTTCTTAGAAGAAGCATCATTTATATTTTCATCTAGTTTATCAATATTTAACAATTATTCTATGAGGGCGCGCTGGATATGAAGTGATAAATAACCAACAAGGTGCGTAGCACCGAGTTAAAAACTCTACAACGCATAATTGAGAACCTGAACAAAAAAAAGGAACTCGGAGGAAGAGAAATTAAAAAAAAAGGAAACATTTGTCCATCACATGACTAAGCAAAAAGGGCGTGAAAACCTTTCGGCGTGTTGCTACGTTTCCGAGCAAAGTTGAGTGAATTCAATGAGAACTGTCTGAGAATAACGTTGAAGTTTCACTTAATACAAGGGTCCTTTTTGGAAAAAGTACAGAGTTTATTGCTCTGAATGGTTGTAAATGGCCAGTAGTTTGGTTAAAGTATTCAATCATTGCTCAAAGAGGGTGGAACGGCGTTCATGTAGATGTATGAGCCGAAGGAAGCGAATTTGTAATCCATAAAAAACAACAGTGGATGAGTGCGCCCTGTCGAGTGGCTGCATAATTGTAAGCTCCGTATTTTTTAGTTATTTTTAACCTTTTTCCCGTGTTTTGACGAGTTAATTTTTTTGAATGAAACAAGCACCTTACTAAAGAACGTCAATATGCTGGTTTATACAAGGTATGCACTTTTATCGTTGCGAAATTCGCTAAAGGTAATCAACAGGACAAGTCACGGACCGCTTCCTCGGCCATTATCAAGTGAACTTTGGCAGAGACTCAAATTCTATAATCTTCTGGCCCCAGCAAGAGGGCAAAGAGGCGGTAACCACCGACGAAGGATGAAGAAGAGCAGTGGTATAGCTATAACCGTGTTTGAATCCAACGCAAATTGTCGCACAAGACAGCGAGGTGAACGAAATGGTGTAAACTATTCAAACTTATTAAATATTCAAATTGACACCTCGAACGTGAATAGCAAGAGGGCGTCGACTGTTCAGTCTCTATCAGAGCAAACATTGGGCCAAGGAAACCAGCCGAAAAGCTTTCAAAGATCAAAAATCTTGATGGCTCATTTAAACATCAGATCCTTGAAAAATAGAGATCATTTAGTTCAGTTGCAGACGCTGGTGAGCGAAAAGAGTTTCGACGTATTGGCAATTTCGGAGTCATGGCTCAATTCTACCGTTTCCAATGTGGAGGTAGAAATAGGCGGATACAAGCTGTTCCGACAAGATCGACTAAGGAAGAAAGGAGGCGGTGTGTGTGTCTACATTCGAACTTCGCTCAAGGCAAAAGTCTTAAAGGAACTTTGTGCGATCTCCGATTCTGGTTTTCAACAATTTTGGCTTGAAATTCAACATAAAAAGCTGAAAGTTATACTGCTATGCGTTGTTTACAGACCTCCAGACTGTTCTGTGTCCTGCTTTGGTGACGATTTTATGGAAAACTACATGCATGCTCTTACGTTTGGCAAGGAAATATTTGTAACTGGTGACCTGAACTGCAATATGTTAAGTGACTGCCCGGAAGCCCACTCCCTAGGTGACCTGTGCGACAGCTTGAATCTTACGCAGCTCATCAAGACACCTACCAGAGTTACATCTCAGTCCTCATCACTTATCGATGTTATTTTAGCATCTGATGCTAGCTTGGTAGTAGATAGCGGCGTGGAAGAAACGCACATTAGTGACCACTTTTTGGTATATTCCAAACTGGAACTTAAACGACCAAAACCTGAGCAGATTTACATCACGTGCAGAAGTTATAAGCATTATGACGCTCACGATTTTGTGGAAGATCTACTTCAAGTTCCGTGGTATGAAAATTCACTAATCGGTGACGTTAATGGAAAGGTCGAACATTTCGATGCTAATTTCGGTAGTGTATTGGACAGGCATGCCCCTATCAAGAATATGAAGATCAGATACCGGCAGTGTCCATTTATGAACCAGGAAATAAAACACCAAATGAGGATTAGGGATGAATTGCATAAGATTGCCCATGTGACAAAGCTGCCCGTTGATTGGAATAATTTTTACCTGCAGCGTAATGAAGTAAAGAACATGCTTCGGAATGCTGAAAAAGCATACGTACAGGGTGAAATTAGAAATAACAACAGCAATAAGAACTCTTTGTGGAAAGTCATTAGGAAGTGTTTGCCGCGCAGAGAAGTTACACAGCCAGTATATTCGAAGGACGTAAAGACTCTGGCTGATGATTTCAATGCATTTTTCGCATCCGTTGGTTCCAATGTCTCAGAGGCAGCGAAGTCTCTCGTCGCTGAACATGATCTTTCTGTACTGGCCTCAACCACTGCACCTGAGGGTGTTGTCCCTGTGACGCTTGATGAGTTCTTTTTTCAACCAGTGTCATGTGGACAAGTACGTAAAGTGGTGGAATCCTTCCCATCTAACAAGGCACCTGGACGTGATAAAGTCTCCATGGCCGTTATTAAGGACGCCCTGCCATGCATTTTGCCTACTCTGACCGAAATAGTGAACCTTTCTCTAATGTCATCTGTTTTCCCAAGTCGCTGGAAGGAGTCCGAGGTCATTCCGCTTTTGAAGGAAGGAGATCCCGAAATAGCCACTAACAATCGCCCAGTTTCATTGCTACCTGCAGCCTCAAAGGTGTGCGAACATATAGCGTTAAACCAGATAATTACGTACTTGGAAGAGGAAAAACGACTGACGAACCATCAAAGTGGTAACAAGAAATTACATTCCACAGAATCATTGAACATCTTGATATCCGACACTGTGCTGGAGTCAATGGATCGAAAACAAATAACGGCATTGGTTCTGTTAGATCTATCCAAGGCTTTTGATAGCATAGATCATTCACTTCTCCTCACAAAGCTTCGATCGCTGGGATTTTCTAATAGGGCTGTTGAGTGGTTTAAAAGCTATCTATCTGGAAGAAGTCAGATTGTGCATATTGGCACTACTCTATCTGAGTCACACCTCACTACACACGGAGTCCCCCAGGGCTCCATTTTAGGACCTGCCTTATTCAACATTTACATAAATGATCTGCCTTTAGTGCCAAACATTTGTTCACTTGAATCCTATGTTGACGACTCGAAATTATACATCTCGTTTCCAGTAAAGGACATTGACATTGCTGCTGGACAGCTGACCGAAGATCTACGAAGGATCGCTGCCTGGTGCTGCGCTAATAGTCTGTTGTTAAATCCAGATAAGACCAAGCTTTTGCTGTTGGGTACGCGTCAGATGCTGCGTAAAATTCCAGACGATATTCACGTAACGCTTCTCGGCAAACAGATATATCCTGTTTCTTCTGCTAAGGACTTAGGAATTACAATCGATGCAAGTCTGACCTATGATGAACACGTGACTAATCTAGTCTCTTCTTGTGCAGCTAGTTTGTGTCAGATCAACAGAATTAAGCATGTTTTAGACAGGCAGACTCTTATTACTATAATTAAGGCCTTAGTTTTTAGTAAATTATATTATTGTTCTTCCGTCTGGGCGAACTCATCTAAGAGAAACTTGAAAAAACTTCAACGCGTTCAAAATTTTGCTGCTCGCATCATAACTGGCACAAAAAAGCATGAGCATATCTCGCCAGTATTACGGGAACTAAATTGGCTACCGATTCATCTTGCCGTTCAGTACAGGGATACTGTTATGGCCTTTAAATGCGTCAAAAGCTTAGCTCCGCCATACCTATGTAATAAATTTAGAAAGAGATCTGATGTACATTCCTTGGCAACGAGAAATAGTAATCTGTTAAACATTCCATTTTTCAAGTCGGCGTCCGGCCAGCGGTCCTTCCACTATCGAGCAACAACATTGTGGAATGCCCTGCCTGATGACATGAAAGACCTCCATTTGGATCCTTTTAAACAAAAATTGCAGAAACTGCTTTGGGATGATTTTTAATTTTTAGTTTTTAGTGGTTTGTAATTTTTAGATTATATATATAGCTTTTTGAGATAGGCCTTTGAATTATTGTAAATAGATACTGAAAAGCCCTGATGGGAGTATTTAATAAAGTTTACAATTTACAACAGCACCATGGGCAAATTTCATCAAATTGAAGGCACAATTTCAATTTATTTTGATGGACTGGAACATTGTCTCACCAGACGTGGTCGGAAATAAGATAATTATATCAGGGATAAACAAGACAAGTGTCCGGGTTCTGCTTCAAGAAATGGCTTATAGAAATTTGTCTTGATGCATGGAACAAAAACTGGAACCGCAGCCGAACAGAATAACAAAAACAACAAGAACAGCGATTCTTCTCATTTTTTACAAAACATCACATCTGTAACCGGAAAGTTTGAAGCTGTTAAGTTCAAAAACTCTTTCGGTATCTCCGTAAATAAAAGTACATTTTGCTATTAGCTTCAGATCAACAGCCTGGAAAATTTTCTTAGTGCTGCAAAAAAATTTTTAACACAATCCCAGCACTGTTTCTTGTCGTTCTAAAACACTCACTCATTTGAATTCCATTTGTATTTCGGTTCCAGTTTCAAAATTTCTACTCGTTAATTCTGCTGCGAGTCAACTAATGTTTTAATGGCTGCTATGTTGAGGGAAAATTTTATTGAGCTTTCTCTGTTTGCTGAAGCGTTCATTTACCATAAGGTAGTGCAGGTATATGAGCTGAGAGCCTGTGTCCGGCTAGCCAATGAAAATACTGGAAATCTGATATCCGTAGTTCAGTTTTTAATAATAATGGATAAAGGCCCAGCAGACATTAATACATACAGTATAATGCAGGTATACAGACAAAATAAGAAATTGTAAGTCAGAAGTGTCAATTTTGTTTAATTTTCAATTTTGTCATTTTTTCATACTTTCTATGAAGTATGAAAGTTACTAACATTCTGTTGTCTGTAATTGTGTGAACATACATTTTATGCAGTAAGAGATACAGTACTTGGTTCTATGGACATCTACATTTTATTTATTTTTTATTTAATACAGCTGTACATGTTTTTGCTTGATTGTATTGACCAATTGTGTTGAGTGCTGAGTGTAGGTTCTTAAGTTTAAACCTTGTTAGAGTACATCCCTGTTGCCACTATTTTGTAAGAAGTACAAGTTAATGCTGAAAAACAGAACTTTGTCCATTGCCATTTGTTCATATAATTTGATTCTAAGTAAGAGAATGGTGTGCAGATTTTGTTACTAACTGAAAATGCTCATATTTGG
>JAEMWC010000905.1:157500-167500 GCA_016490735.1 Pachyseris speciosa
TGATCTTGTTACTTTCTATATGAGCTGTGTTAACGTTAGGTCAGTGTGTGACTATGCCGTCCAAGTCTTTTATTCGTCCCTTCCACTTTACTTAATTAACGATCTCGAACGGGTTCAAAAAAGAGCGTTATCAATTATCTATCTATACGTGAGTTATAATGAGGCGTTAGTGCAGGCAGGCCTAAGTAGGTTAGCTGATCACCATCAAGACCTCTGTAAGTCTCTTTTCGACAATATTTTTGAAGACAAAAACCATCGCCTGCATTATCTATTACCACCTCAGTTCAGCACTATGTACTCACTAAGAAACCCAAGAACTTTTAACATCAAATTTAATACAAAGAGGGCTAAGAACACCTTTTTTAATACACAATGCCATCTTGTAAATAGTTTTAAAGCCAAGGACTTTTGAACAATTTTGTGAATTTTAATTAGTGATAAGTTTTCAATTGTTATTATTATTATAGTTTATCATAATTTTATTATTGTAAATATTATAGGACATAAATCAGCCTATTGGCTGCGACGTTTTATATAAATAAACTATCTATCTAAACTATCTATCTAAATACTGTATATTATATCAAATAATTATCTTAAAGGTAGATCACATCGATCATAATCAAATTTTAGCAACATTTCTTTATGAAACAAGAATATCCTTGCACAATGATTGTGCTGGTTTTGTAAAGTGATACTAAGCTAGTATATTGTGGTTCTTTCCAATGATTGATCACAAGAGTCTTCCAAGCTTTTTTGGATGGCATACTGTAGACCAAGTGAAAAGCAATAATAACTTTGATAGAGAAGGGGGGGGGGTGATTGGAATCAGTTCCTGCCCTTTCCTGGCTGCCAGGGTGGAGGGGTGGTACTCCAAGAAAGATTGGGTGGGGGTGTGCAGCCCACCTCCTGAAACCCTTACCCTGTTTCAGACCAAAATCTGTGATTTTCCCTACCCTATTTCAGACCTGACCAAAAATTCGATATCCTATTTCAGACGTGTTTCACCTACACAGTTGGCATATTACTAAACATAATTTCAAAAAGGCCTTTTGATGATGGTCTTGTTGCCTAATTATGGAGAAGTAGCTTCTTCTAATATGTACGTATATGTGTGTAGATGGGATGCATGTTATTCAAAGTTATTCATCCAATGTTGATACATATAATACTAGATTTTCTGATGCTGGTAACTTATATGTTAATAAATAAAGACTGAGTATTCGACTTAATTCGTTTTCCATTTTCGGAGCTAAGTTATGGAATTGCCTGAAGCCTGACCTGCGTATGCATAGGAAAAAACCTTTCAAAAACAAAATTCACCAGTACTTACTTGCGGTGCTTCGTGATGAGGATGATTTTGTTGATACCTCGACGTTAATCTTAAAAATTCTAATTATCATTAACCAAACTAGCTATTATTATTACTTCCTTATGTTCTATGTTGTCTTAAAGGTTCTTGCTCTTCTCGTGTAAATGCTAGCTATCTGTGAATGTATGTGTATACCTATTTATTTATTTATTTGTTTGTTAGATATTTAGCTATTTATTTATTTATTTATTTATTTTATTTTTATTTATTTATGTATTTATTTTTTAACTTGAATTACTAATTTTTACTAAATTTGATTGTAAGCTACACAACCTGCCTCGATTAGCTTTGCTACATGCGGGTTGTGTATTTTTCTAAATTGTATAATTGTAATATTCAAAATAAAGTGAAGTGAAGTGAAGTGAAGTTTTATCCTATCTAATTTGATACATGTCACAGGATATTGAAAACCCATACGGGACACCTGACACCAGTAGTCTAGAATCTGAGGAAAGAGAGACTACCAGACGAGACTTGCAGAGGAGAGCTTTAGAGGCCCTGGAAGCAGCACGGGTGTGTTGTCTAAACTTAGCACTTTGCAGTTTTGGGTTCACAGTTCGACAAAATGTTATTAATAATTTACCAAACTTAGTCAAAATCTTGTTGGAACCAACCGATGCTGAGGCTCATTTTAAATTAAAAGCACCCAATCATGAGAGGGAATAACATGAAGAGCACAGAGGAGCATGGCTGAAAATCACAGATTGATATAAAAAAACCTGCAATGTGCAATGTCTTCTTAAAAAATTAAAGGGACACTTGATTGGACATTTTTTGTTTTATTTTAGTCAAAACAAGTGGCATTTGCTGTGAGAACAAACATTCCATATGACGGAAGTGCTGATGATGACTCTCCTGTACATGGTGCTGCAGTGTCATTTGATGCCAAGGATTTCCTTCATGTTAAGGAGGTAATAGACACAATGTATAACTTTTAAGGAATGAATGGAAAAGCACCGTCCAGTAATGGCATTTAGAATAATTATACAGGTTTACAATTGTGTCTCTCTAAGTTAGGTTTCTTGGATAAGAGAATAATAACACCACTGGCTAAACCTATACATATATTTCTTTAGAAAGACTCTGACAATCATGCAATGGCTGCTTTTTGATGGGCACAGGCTGCTTACTTCTTCATAACAAGTGAACGTCACTCCTAACAAGAGAGGAGGCACGTGATGGGATAGCTAGCACCCTACCTTATTAACCTTTAACACTGCAAAATAAAATAAGATCCACTGGCTTAAACTTTTTGAAAACCCATAGTTCTGGATTTGCCGTGGCCGACGTAGTTTTCAAAGTGTACCTTCTTGCAGTGGGTTCATGTTTTGAAACAGTTTTATTGTCACATCACTTATGTTGTTCCCGTCTTTGACTAAAAATCCTTCTCATTTCTTGTTTTGACAGAGATTTAATAATGACTGGTGGATTGGGAGAGTTGTGAAAGAGGGATGTGATACTGGATTCATCCCAAGGTACTTGTCATTATCTTATCTTTGGCTCAATTATAATAGTTCCTTCTGTTTTGTACTCATGATCATACATTACCATACACAAGAACAAAAGAAAACAAAAATTGAACCAAGGATAAAATTGAACTACAACTGCAACATGTATACTTTTACATCTTACACAATGTACTTGACTTTTTACTTGGGATACTGTAAGTATACCGAGTTATAAAATGTGTCAGATTTCAGTCTTTTTTTTTTTTCCTGTGCAGCAAAATGCACAATGCAATTACGTTCCGGCGTTTTGGATTGGCCAATGCACAATAGCAGGCACGTGGCAGTGTGTTCCTTGGTTAAAGCAAACCACATAGTCCAAAGGTCGAAAGGCTAACATCACGCGACGGTTGTTTTGATGTTATGCAAATGCATCGTGTTTGAGTCATGAAGCTAGATATTTTAATACAGCACAGTCTGTCCCCTTGAAAAGGTTTGCTGAGTGTTAAGAAAATGTTGGAAGCCTCGCACGTGTAGTGCTTATCAGCTAATCGATATCACAAGTCGAATTCGAATGCTGTGACAGAAAAGTTACAGATTTGCACAAAGTTGTTTTCGTAATGTGATACCTTCCATTTAATACGTGACCGCAAGTGAACACTCAAGGTTAAATAGTCCACTTCTACCACCGGAACAAATTTTCCTGCACACATCTTTGTAAAGTTGTGAAGCTAGATTTTAATACAGTACAGACTGTCCGCGTGAAAAGGTTTGCCGAGTTTAAGACAAGGTTGGAAGCCTCGCACGTGCTGTGAGTATCGACTCGGAATTAGAACGTTGTGACAGTTCTATATTTAGAAAATCGCAAAGTTGTTTTGATGTAATTTGACCCGGATTATACCACAACTCAATCGCTGTGACAGTTCTATATTTAGAGACAAGTTTGTGAATTTTTGGTTTTCACATGACGTCAGAAAAAAAAACTAAAATTAAACATTTAGATTTTTTACCTTCATCAGGTAAATGACATTTTAAGCCAATTAACATGCTTTGTTTTGAAAATAGAGCAGTTTGAATTTCGAGTGCTTTTTACAATGCGTGACATCTGGATTGCTTCTGAGAAACATGTCACATACACGGAAATGATTAGCCTTGTGTTTTCGAGTTTTGAATATCCAATATGTTAAGAGAAGTGTCTATGTGAATGTTTTCAAGCTTCGCAGAGAGAAAAAATGTTTTGAGAGAGCCAAAGTAAACTCTAGATGTTGCCACTTAATTTAGAAGTAAACAACAACAGCTGACAACGAATATGGATGGCAACTCTCAAAACAGTTTAATGAGCTTTGCTCGTACGTGAAAAAAAGGCCTTTTGTGAACCCAAAAGCAAACCACTAGCCGGATAGTTTTCGAGAATCAGACTTCTGCAGCACAAAAGTATCCCGAGTTAACGCTCATAGAGCGTCTTGTTTTGTTAGAGACAGGGACATTGTCAGAAGAAGCATGCTATGTTATTGTACATAATAGTTTCATTTGCCAAGCCTCCTTAGCTGTCTGTGTAGCAGTATCAGAAACTAATTGCAAGTACACATAGCAAAACATATAATAATATTTCTTGTTTGCAGCCCCAGCAAGTTGAACTCACTGCAACAGATGGGCTTGAGTGGTGTGGGAGGCAAGGGAAGCAAAACTACACAAGGGTACGGCCACAATTACATAACTAACCGATGATCAATGCAATCAATGAGTAATCGATGAGTAATTGAAGCCCAATAATTTTGTGGTCTATCATTATCGATGACATCGATTTTTCATTGATGTCATTGATTATCCATTGATGCTATTGATTACTCGTCGACTATTATGCTGAGCAAGTATTACAGATTTCTTGCTTTCTTGTACCGATGTTTCTGTTTATGATTCTTTTATGTGTTTATTAATTGGAGTTCCTGTTTATGTAATTATGCCTATGCAAAAGGTCAAACAATGCACTAGCATGTCCAGGCATGCAGTGCTAATAGCAAATACAGTCTATTCTTTATTGGGCAACCATCAAGGTTTGGTTTAACAATGAATGGCAGCGAGACACCGGAGACAACACTACTGGCAATATGTCCTATGAAGCTTCAAAAGTCCTGTTAGCTAATTATAAAGCTAGAAACATCTGTTTACATTTCATAAGCTGAGACGAGATTATATCAATGAGTAATGAATGAAATCATTGGCTGATCAATGCATTCAATGATTAATTGATACAACAATGACTAATCGATGACTGAAAATTTTGTGGCCTATCGATTACCGTAAAGACTCGCAGATAAGCCGCACTCACAGATAAGCCGTACCCCGACTTTAGCAACTCAAATTTTGGAAAAAAAGTTTTTCTAGTCAAAGTCGAAAGAAATTCAAAGTCGAGTCTTAAGTCTTCTGTCTTCTTTGAACGTAAACTCACCAATATTGAAATGGAAAATACTTCGAATTTGTACCCACAATTTTAGCTCTTTAGTAGAATAAACATCACATCCACAACTATGACTTATGATTGATGTTATTCTTTTAGTTGTTGATAGGTATTTCTTCATTCAATAGACAGTTTTCATAGAATTTTGCGTGTTCATCGTTCTGAATGTTCGTAGCTTAGTAGCCACGCAACAGTTCGGACGATAGAAGACTGGACACCGCCGAAGAAACAGAGGGCCATTCTCCACACAAATACTCAAGAATAGCGTGTTATTTTCAATTTCTCACCCATAGAGGATCGATTGCCGTTGAAGTTACAGACCGTCGTCGATGCTGTAAACAATTTTGTGGGGGAATGGAAATTCCATGCTGTGTCACGTTCTTCTGTTCAAGAAAAGCGACCATAAAGTGTTCAATCTGTTAACAAAGGTTTCGCACTGTTTAAGAGTGACAGAAATGTGAGCTTGAAATATAAAGCTAATACTTGCATTACCAACGGCTCTTTTAGGAGCCACCAAACTTGCAAAAGCAATGATCAATACACAGTTTTAGTTTTATGTAGCATATATTAATGTACTTTTCCATAAAAATGTCAATTCACGAAAATTTACGGCACCTTCTCCAAATGGTCTCGCAGATAAACCGCACCCCCGATTTCGAACAACAAGTTTTGGGAAAAAGGTGCGGCTTATCTGTGAGTCTTTACGGTAGTCATATATCAGCGGCAATAATCAATGACTAATCAACTGATTACCCATCGATTACCTATCACCTATCAGTAATTACTCATTGATGTCATCAATGTCATCAATCAGTTATGCCTGGTAATATACCTACAGCACTGTCAAGTCCAGTGCCAGGCAGTGTAGTATCATAACCAGTAACAAGATACCCATACACACTATTTATTCATTACATTATTCACCTGTTTTCACCAACATTTCCTGTATGCAGCCCTCTTGAATTTTGTGATCCTTTTATGTTAAGTGACGGGGCAGTCCTGTTTTGTTTGACAATGGAATACTAATTAGACTGTTTTTCAAACAATATGTTTGTTATATTTTGTTTGTTTCTTTCCTTCTTTTCTGTAGGTCCAGTAATGTTTTTCAGTTTGGGGACATGGTGAACCAAGCACAGTCCCCAACTAGCATGTCACCATCAAGGCAATTACCCCCATCTGGGCAGAGTAAGTTTTTGATTCACTGTCCAGAGTGTTTTGTTTTTGTAGAGTTGCAGCAAATTGTGGTTCACACTTTCATGACCTGAAGGTGTTTAAGTCATAGACTTTGAAACAAACTGAGTTAGAAAATAGTGCATAATTATTGTGAAAAAACATATTAGGGACAAGTGTATATTAAATCCATTACCACTTACCACTAACCAATGTGATCTTACTGAACATATTCATAGACACAGTCATAGATAATTGATTTTGAAGTTGAAAATTGGCAATTTCAGAGTTGTACATGGAAGTACAAGGCTGATTTCACTCCTTTGATTGCTGATAAACATTTTGTACATCTGCTGACCAGTGCATAATGCCTGGCATATACCAGTACACATGTGATCAACTAAAATTTCAACAATCAAATGCGTAAAGTGTACAGTACAACCAAAATTACGATCAAGATACTGTACATAATACTAAAGACTAATGAAAGATAAATTATAGAGACAGGGCTTCTGACATTTCACGAAAAATTTTGGGAAGTAGCGAGGCAATGAAAGGCAAATAGCGTGGCATTGCATGGCAAGAGAGGTCTATTACGTGGAAATTACATGATTTTTCTTTTATCTTATTTTACCTCTTCACATATAATTATGACATTTTATACAGTGCATTGAGCTCCAAATAAGTCTATCTGAATTTTAATGCAAAAATTCAATGCAGTTGCTAGGGTAGTAGAAAGTATAAAGTCAAGATCATGCAAGGAATATTCTCAAAATCAGTATCAGCTTCTTTATTTGTGCTCATTAACATACATTCAATAACAGTCAAACAGTGGAAGTTGTTTGTGTCCTTCCTTTGCAACAGGCAATGTTTTGGAGTACCTTTTAAGTGTAACATGTTTCACAGTAAATTTATGTTACATGGATGTTATCGGTTGGCTTAATTTTGAGAAATATAATTTGTCTATTTTTGTGTTCCTAATCAAAATATGTAATAATATACACACAATGTGTCCCACTGGACCCTGTTAACACAAGAAAAGCAACACAATTCTATACAAGCAAACTGAAAAAAAAAAGCAAAATGTAATTGCTATAATTATAAAAAGTCAATATAATTCAGTTGGTACATGTAACTAGAACTATGTCCATGACTAAAGCACTTTTTAGATGTAGTGTCTCTCTACACTACGATAAAACAGTCAGCGGTGAGCTGGTCAAGATGGACGCGATTTTGTAACCTCCGCTTGAAAATCTAGTTTTCTTTAATTTCGGATTTCATTTAAACAATGCCTGGCAAAGAAGCAACTCTTAAACAGGAGAATGCAAACCTACGAGAAAATGTGGAATCATTGACTAAAGAAATTGCAGCACTTAAAGCAATTATCGAGCAACAAGAAGCTCGATCAGCATCGCAACAACAAGAACCATTTGAAGGTTACACTACTGCTAACGTGACAAAGGAAGAGGAATATACCCTGTCTTATCTATGTAAGGAATATCATGATCTTAACGACTTCAGAATTGCAGTTAAAAAGGAACTACAGCGTCTCGGCAAATACGTATCTGAGCTTGCTGTCAAGGTTGACAACGTAGCGAAGGCGATAGACGAGTTCCAAGCTTATAGGTATCGCTACAATATAAAGATAGTTGGCGTGCCAGAAAAGGGAACTAACGAGTCAGCAGATGAAACAAGCGGAATATGCGTAGCTTTGTTCAGAGAAATGGGTGCAGATGTCTCGATAAACGATATTGATACAGCGCATCGAGTACCCAGCAGGAAAAAATTCAAGCCATGATCCTAGACCAAAGGCTATAATCTGTAAATTTGTCCGCCGCCTCACAAGAGACAAAGTTATGGCCAAACGAGCCGATGCCTACAAAGCGAATCCTGCTGCCCTTGGTTTCAGAGATAATGTATCTCTTGCCGCCGTTAGGGTTTTTGAACATCTCACACCACGACTTCAAGAAGTTCTCTACGACCCAGTACCATTACTAGTATTGCTGGGCCAAGAATGGTGCTATTTACCTTCGCAAGAGTGATGAATGAAGAGCTATTCGGATTAAGGATGTCAGTGACCTCGCCGGAATTCAAAGAGGAAGATAAGTGTGCCTTCAATCTCTTAAACTTCTTTCATTGCTAATTTTGATTTGTAAATTGTGATCACCATAGTAATGACTTCGAAATAGCTATTTCGCGAACTGCCTTACTTCGGTGTGAGTGACATTGTTTCATATCACGGCCAGTTTAATAACATAAAGTTCTAACATAACTTTATTATTTATGTGAATGATATATGAAGTGAATCATATATGAACTGCGGAAATGAAATCAAATGAAGAATGATGCTTGCAGTTGTGAACGCAATTTATGCAATTGCGAAAAGAAGCCTGAAAAAAATTCAGGACATCAACGGGGTTTGAACCCGTGACCTCGCGATTACCGGTGCGATGCTCTAACCAACTGAGCTATGAAGCCACTGACGTTGGGAGCAGATCAATTGTGGGTTCATATGTTCCCGTGAAAGAAATGAGTGTGAATGATATATGAAATGAATCATATATGAGCTGCGGAAATGAAATCAAATGAAGAATGATCCTCGCAGTTGTGAACGCAATTTATGCAATTGTGAAAAGAAGCCTGAAAAAAATTCAGGACTTCAACTGCGAGGATCATTCTTCATTTGATTTCATTTCCGCAGTTCATATATGATTCATTTCATTTATCATTCACACTCATTTCTTTCACGGGAACATATGAACCCACAATTGACCTGCTCCCAACGTCAGTGGCTTCATAGCTCAGTGGGTTAGAGCATCGCACCGGTAATTGCGAGGTCACGGGTTCAAACCCCGTTGAAGTCCTGAATTTTTTTCAGGCTTCTTTTCGCAATTGCATAAATTGCGTTCACAACTGCGAGGATCATTCTTCATTTGATTTCATTTCCGCAGTTCATATATGATTCATTTCATATATCATTCACACTCATTTCTTTCACGGGAACATATGAACCCACAATTGACCTGCTCCCAACGTCAGTGGCTTCATAGCTCAGTTGGTTAGAGCATCGCACCGGTAACCGCGAGGTCACGGGTTCAAACCCCGCTGAAGTCCTGAATTTTTTTCAGGCTTCTTTTCGCAATTGCATAAATTGCGTTCACAACTGCGAGGATCATTCTTCATTTGATTTCATTTCCGCAGTTCATATATGATTCATTTCATATATCATTCACACTCATTTCTTTCACGGGAACATATGAACCCACAATTGACCTGCTCCCAACGTCAGTGGCTTCATAGCTCAGTTGGTTAGAGCATCGCACCGGTAATCGCGAGGTCACGGGTTCAAACCCCGTTGAAGTCCTGAATTTTTTTCAGGCTTCTTTTTGCAATTGCATAAATTGCATTCACAACTGCGAGAATCATTCTTCATTTGATTTCATTTGCGCAGTTCATATATGATTCATTTCATATATCATTCACACTCATTTCTTTCACGGGAACATATGAACCCACAATTGACCTGCTCCCAACGTCAGTGGCTTCATTGCTCAG
>JAEMWC010000905.1:172500-175000 GCA_016490735.1 Pachyseris speciosa
TTGGAGACCAAAAGAGTCTAAGAGGTCAAGGAATTTCTGAGTATCTGGGTTGACACAATCATCCACGTGGATATTAAAATCACCAGTTATTAATAATCATTCCTTGCAAATAATAATAATAACTGTCTGTGCTAATCGTCCTCGCAAAGTACAGCAAGGTCGCAACTCAACAAGGTTGAACCGAAAGCATATACAAGGCGCCTCTGGCAGCCGCTATACGGTCCATGTAAGACCTTGGAGCACAGCCTACAGCCAGCTCGAATAAGCTGTATGTTGGTTTTTGCTGAGGGAGGAAAACCGGGGTACCCAGAGAAAAACCCTCGGAGCAGGGTCGAGAACCAACACAAACTCAGCCCACTTATGGCATCACCACTGGGAATCGAACCCGGTGCCACATTGGTGGAAGGCGAGTGCTCTCACCACCACGCCATCCCTGCTCCCCCCTGCAAAGCAGCAATGATTCAAGATAATCTGGGAATTCAGTGAGGAATACTTTTGTAGTGACAGGATGGCGCTCAGAGTAGGGTGGCCTGTAGATAATTGCGATACAAATGCTATACACGGTAGATTTAACAATCCACTCTGAAAATTCATATGAATATCGCACGCTTACACCAGCGTCGATCCTTTTGACATCCAGTGACTCATAATAGATGATCCCAGTCCCCCCTCCACGGCGATCTGATCTCGTGTGATCTAGGATTTTATAACCATTGGGGCAAAGCTCAGCTCTTACTGAAGAGTCTAGATCGGTTAGCCAGTGTTCCGTAAGAGTAACAATAGCAGGTGTATGATCACAAATGTAGTCAAAAATCACAGCAGTTTTGTTCCTGACAGACTGAGCATTGATATGACATACAACAAGCTGTTGTCTACAACGGTCAGCGGTCAGTCGGTTGGAACATTGGATGGCTATCAAGTTATTTCGTGAAGATGGTGGATAAGAATGAGATTGGTATTTTCGTCAACTGCGGTTGGTGATACGTGTAGCGATTGCCATAGTCGATCCTGAATGTGGGCCAGGCAATGGATGAACATCGCCGCTGCGTGCTATTGTTATTTCTGATAAATAATAATAATAACATCATAAACAATAATTTGCCCACTAAGAAGTATCTAGATAAACTTTCAAGTCTATATGATTTAGATCTGCTCTGTCTAAATATACAAAATGGCATAAACCCCAATTCTGATTTGTTTTATGAAAACATTAGAGCCACTATTATTCGCCACATAGCTTCAATCTCTTAAAAAATAAGCTGCCTTGTAACGAAAGCAATTTCTCTTTGCTTCATATTAACGTAAGAAGCCTAAGACGAAACCTTGAAAACCTGCAGGTGCATTTGTTGGATGAACTGAATTATAGTTTTTCTGTAATTGGAGTTTCTGAAACTAAAATAAGTACAGTTGACTCTGTAAACTTTGACATGTCTATACCTGGCTATAAATTTGAATATGTTGCGACACCTTTAGCTTCTGGAGGTGTTGGTATGTATGTCAAAGACAGCTTGAATTACATGATTATTGACAAAACTTCCAACGAGGCTTTTCAAGCTTTATGGATCGAATTTCATCTTTCTCGGCAGCCAAACATCATCTGTGGTGTTGTTATAGACAACATAACTCCCCACAACAATTCTTGGACTATTTTGATGAAACAGTTGACAAACCAACTCGAGTATATAATAACTCCGCAACTCTAATTGATAACATTTTTGTTAACAAGCTTGATAGCAAAATTAATAGTGGGAACATCATATCTGACATTAGCGACCACTATTCACAATTTTCTGTATTGTTCATGGTGTCAAGGTGATACCTGTAAATAGCAAAATATCAAGAAGAGATTATTCTCAGTTCTCCGAATATGATTTCCTTGCTGAGCTCGCTGAAATAAACTGGGACACCGTTGTCACCACTGAACAAGGCAATATAAATTGTTCTTTCTCCACATTTTACAATAAGGTGAACAAAGTCGTAGGTAAACATGCCCCCTTGAAAACCTTGTCACGAAGAAGAGCCAAGCAACTCTCAAAGCCCTGGATTACACGCGGGATAAGGAAATCAATAAGAGTGAAGAATTTGCTTTACCTGTCTGGTAATAAGGAATTGTATAGAATCTATAGGAATAAAATTCTGAATATTTCACGTCAGTCAAAAAAGATATATTTTCATAAGTATTTCTTTGGTATGGCTCCTCCATTTGAAACTCTTGTCTGGAGGAACTCTCTCATGTAACAGTTGTTCGACTTGTTTAGTGGTATGTTCGTGGCCGTGCAAACACGAATCCACTCTTGGCAGACTTTGACCTTCTCCAGTTTTGCGAGAGTTTTGCAGTTTAGAACGGTCTTCAATGTATGCTGTTTGCAGTTGCTGCTCTCCCTTTTCTCTTCATTGCGTTTGTGGCTTTCTGCCTCCAAATGTTGGTCAACTGTTGCTTTCCTCAAATGATCCACAACAACATTGCAGGCGGAACAAAACAACAGGCCATCCTCGACAT
>JAEMWC010000905.1:180000-190000 GCA_016490735.1 Pachyseris speciosa
AAAAATGGTCGAGGAAGAAAAGAAACATTGTCATTGGCACGTGCATGTACATGTAAATTGAAGCCATACAATATTGGCTATGTTGGTTTGTGGTCTGACATTGAACAATTTTGTCTTATCTGCTTTCAAATAGTATTGTCTTCTTCCTCTCTTTCAACTCCTGATTATATTAACGATCACTAAAGTTAGTTAAATATGTGACTGATCATCACAGTTATGAACACTACTTACGCAGTGGTGAAATAAGCCTGAAAAAAAAAATTCAGGCTTGTACAGGATTCGAACCCACAACCTCTGTGATACCGGTGCAGCGCTCTACCGACTGAGCTAACAAGCCATCTGGGACCTGCACCGGTATTGCAGAGGTCGTTGGTACTAATCCCATACAAGCCTGAATTTTTTTCCTGACTTTATTTTCACTACGTCTTAAGTAGTGTTCATAACTGCAATGATCAGTCACATATTTAATCATTAATCTGCAGTTCAAATATATGATGTTCATATATTCATTCTCATATGTTCACCACTCACAGGTGTATTATGAACCAACAAAACGACCAGCTCCCAGATGGCTTGTTAGCTCAGTCGGTAGAGCGCTGCACTGGTATCGCAGAAGTTGTGGGTTCAAATCCCGTACAAGCCTGAAATTTTTTTCAGGCTTTATTTTCACTACTGCTTATGTAGTGTTCATAACTGCGATGATCAGTCACATATTTAATCATTAATCTGCAGTTCAAATATATGATTTTCATATATTCATTCTCAGTAAAGTTAATGTTAAGCAATTAACTAGCCATTCCCCAATAATGACTCATAGACATGATTGACTGTCTTTATCAATTTTGTGGTTTTTGCAGGATAACAATATCTCGTGTAAATGCTGACATCACTTTGGCCAAAAGGTCAAATCTTTCTAATCCCACCAAGAGAACATTAGGGGAAAGATCAAACAGCAAATCTTCAGGGCTTGGTATGTACAAGGCTCTTTTGTTAAAGGATACCTGTCCAATGAAAATACTTCTTTCTGCTTTAAAGTTATTAGGTTTACTTAATAATATTGTTATAGGTCTCAGTGGTGTTGGACTGTTAGCTATTATGGATGAATGAATGAATGAATGAATGCTTTATTTAACGTGGATATACACTTAGCCTGAGAGCTAGTTTACAGGTATTCCACCTAATAACTAATGAAAACCTAACACCTAAACAACGCTAATAACACAATTCATCAGATAAAATCACAAATTAAATACTGATTGAAACTATTTAAAACTATTATTACAATATTACTGCCGCAGTCAAAATACTATTTAAAAGCTAATGTTACAAATTTACTAATCCTCGAAATTTAACGATCTAATTCAGTTTACTATTTCATTGGTGCCTACTTTTATTCTAATGTCATTGGATAGTTCCTTCCATTTCTTGGCTGCAAAATATTTCCATGAGTTAAGTCCATATTTGGTAGTGTTAACTTTAGGTAAAGATAAAACATATTCTTTGCGCCTGAGATTGTACTTAAATGAGCGTAAATTAATAAGATTCCTAATTGCCCGGGGTGCTTTGTTCGATATGCTATTATGTATTGTTAATAACATGTCTTGAATTCTTCGAGATTCCATGGAGGGTAGTCTTATCCTTTCCAAGAGATGCTGATAGGATGCATGTTTATCATTATAGACATATCTCAACGCCCTTTCGTTGACTGTTTCGATTTTTGTAGTGTTTCTTTTTCCGCAATGGTGCCAAACTTGGTTGCAGTAATAAAAATTTGGTAGTATAAATGAACGTATAAATGAATGTTTTATGTAGGTATACTGAAGACCAATGCACAATTTTCATCGTTAAGAAACCTGTCATAAAAACAGCCCACTAAAGAGGTCCTTTGACCATATGTAAGCCTGGAGTTTATACTCAGCATTTTACTGATTGTATCAATACCTGTAATCTGCCAGACTGATCTATTTTCCAAATTTGATTATGGCTTTAGTATGGGGTGACATTAAACTATTGACAATTTTCCTTTCCAGCTGAAGTACAGCTTGAGATTGAGCGAATATTTGAGCTGGCTCGTGGGCTGAACCTGGTTGTTTTAGATTGTGAAAGTGTCAATCATCCTACGCAGCTCTACAAGACTTCTTTAGCTCCACTGCTTGTCTACATCAAAATAAATTCACTCAAGGTAATTTTTATTTTTCATGATGGCAAATATTTTACACCCCTTTGAATCTTGGTGCCTTTGCCAACAGGTAAGACTGGGATGTGGTCCCTTCCCTTGTCTCATATATAATTGCCTCATCACATATAAAATTAATAGGGAACAGGAGAGAGAGAAGCAGTTCATAGATTGTTGATCCCAAGAAGGCAGTGGTTTTTTTTTATTATTATTTAAAGAATATTTTTTATTCGAGCTTTTGTTATAAGAGCACATAGTGCTCATCAAGAGAGCTAATGTCGTTGACACTGTTATTATTTTAACATTACGGTCAAAAAGACAGGCAGGTTGTACCAAGTTGCAAATTTAACGAAGCAGACAAAAACTGAGGCCGCCCTAAAGAAAACAGACATATTTGGCTTGGGTTTGTCACCAGTAATATCTTATGGTTTAATTCATAGGTCTTACAAAGGCTCATAAAAACACGTGGCAAATCTCAGTCGAGGCACCTCAATGTACAACTAGTGGCTGCAGAAAAATTAGCACAATGTGGTGATGTAAGTATTGTTGAAATATCTTTTTGCAATGAATGAACCTGTATGTCAGATATGTAGAGATTAGATTCTGGGTTAAAAAAGCACTTTGACTGGATTATTTCTCTTGTAAGTTCCCCAACTAAGCAACAGGGGTGTAAAGTAGAAGTAAGAATGTCCAGCCTAAGTTGGGTAAGATGAAGTAACACTTCAATTCAACATTGTGCAAGACTAGTTAGCAATCATAGCAAGTTCATGAAACATACTGTTAGATGGAACATTTCACTATTGTGCCAAATAAATTAGTAAACTGTTTCCTTGTCAAAATGCAAGTGGTTGTGGAAGTTATATTAGAAATCTGCTTTTGTACAAAGGAATCATACGATCTTGTTTTGGATGAAGCACAGCTTGATGATGCATGCGACCATTTAGGAGAGTTTCTTGAAAGTTACTGGAGAGCAACACATCCACCTAACCAACCAGGCAGTAGACTGCCAACTGTCCAGCCATCACCCTCGAGCCAACAGTATCATACTGTAGACTCAAATGAAAGACCCAGTGTTTATCTGTGACATCTGGAGACGTACAGCTTGCCTTTCAATGCAACTCTATTTTGCCCAAGTGACATGTGGACAGAATTTACCCCAGATGCATTGCAACTGTAAGGTGCATCTGAACAATGCTGGACTTGTTCATGACCAGTGGGGAGACAAGTAGAGAATTGAGATATTTCACAGTACAGACCCAACACATCAATTGACAATGTCGCAATGTACACTGAATGGTTATCACAACAAGGGGGTCATCCATCTTCTCGTACAAAATTATTGTGCCTCACTGCAAAGCCTTGTTCAAGATATGCAGTATATTGTCATTTGGCAAGGCAAGCTACATATTCCGCTTGGGCTACGTTTGGATAAAACGAATGGAAAGGATAGCCACATTTCACAGGTGCCGCTCAGTAAAATAAATTGGTTATTCGTAGTTATGAACTAAGCGCTGGATGGATGACTTACGTCATCCACTGGATTAGAAATCCATGTGGAGGAAAAAGCTTTTTTAATGATTCTTATCCAGAAATATATTATGCAGTAATACAAGAAATTAATTTGGTTTCCTTTTTTAAGACTGGAGTGCAAGAACGAAGGTAATAGTACGTTATATGAACATTGAGACATCTTGCTGCTAAATGGATCTTGAGGTTGTTTTTACGGCCATTAAGTAGTATGATTTTTTTCCTTTTGCTTTTTGAAGGGGCCCAATAGCCTTAGGATTAATTAAGTTACTACAAATTGCATGACAATGGCAATTGCAGAAATTTTAAAAGTACAGGAGAAACCTAAGCCTTAATTCTACAAGGACTCATTGCAAGTACATTTTGTGAAAAACTCTTAGGCACTTGATGTATTTTTAGCAAGGCCCACTGGAATCCGAAAGGACAATTTGGGGTAAAAAACGCTGAATCAAAGACTGATCAAAACTACCAACAATTTTCATTTTTGGATTTCAATAGGCCTTGCTAAGATCTGTTTTTCTACATAGACAACAATCATGCAAAATAACTTTGTAATAGGAGGCACCATCCTCCAAACTCAAGTTGTTGGACCATCCCTTGAAGCATGGAACATGTAAAATGGAGCAACAGCAATAAGAGGCATTATCCTTTACCAATCAACCAGTTTGAAAAGCAATCTCTAAAACACTGGTTGTACAAAAATGTACTTGTGGATGACATGCTTGGGTAAACAAAAGTGAGTAGTTTGGCCACTTATCCTGTCAGGAGCAAGTAATTTTCCCTTTATTGAAAGAATGAATGAAAAGAGCATTCTGTAATTTTGCCTTCAATTTCATCAAGATCCACAATGTGTGCCAACCAATTTCTTTCTGCACTAAGCTGTTAAAGGGGCTATGACATATTGCTGTTTTTGTTTTCTCATGACCAATTAACCTTTGCATTGAAACTTCTTTGAAAACGTAATGGAAACATTTGGAGTTTTTAATGAGAATACATACTGCAATCAATTTTAAGCTATTTTTCCAAGACGCATGAAAGAAAGCAGAAAAATGAGCCAACTTTTGAAATTGCAATCCATTTTCATTCGTGCCATTCAGAGCTGAAGTAAAATGTCTTCAAATGTCAATGGTTACAAACAAAGTGAATCAATACAACATTTTGGCATGAATTGGCCACTGCCTATGAATTCAGTTGATACAAATGTCTCTCGTCTTTCTTTAAGTATAATTCTTAGGTACGTGTAGCTGGCATAGTCCGTTTAAGAGATGGGCGTTCCCCTTGCCAAGGCGGGTAGTGTACAGTGTTGTAGAACCAGGCGGGAGATTACGTAGTAACAAAGAAAACAATCATGGCTTAGAGTCAGTTTATTCTTAGCTATTTTATATTATTGTTTTAAGAAAGCAACGTGGTATCTCCTTAAACAAAGAATGAGATGTGCACTTTTTAGTTTGTTTGTAACATACCAGTCTATTCACCAATACATCTTTGAATTTTTTATAAGTAAAGCAAGCAATACCATTAGTAAATTATTGACAAAGGGTTCTCACTAATCACAGTCAGAGGGCTAATTTTGATGAACACTGTTTAGTTTGAACATTTTGTAAAACGCTTATTGTAGTTCTAGCTCTAGAAGTCCTAGCAACAGTAGGGACTTTTAAGCATCGACGACGGGAACGGCAACGGCGACGGAGAAATCGAGAAAATACTGGGGAGAGGACGCGGTTGTGGAGTGAAATTGGAAGCAGTTAAGCAGCCGCCGAGGACGCCAACTTCTCTCGAAATATTCCTTCGCGTTAAGCAATTTTAATGATGATATGACCGATGTAGATTTTTTACTGTTGTACAAACTGAATACGTCAACAAATCAGTGCTGGAGAAAGATAAGTGTTTATCGGAGATTAGATTTCGGAAACAAGATATCACATCTTTAGCCGAGGTAATGTAATAAAATAGAATAAAATAAGTCATCTATATATTACCTAGAAGTAGCGAAGTAGCGACTAGATTAACATGAACTCAATTGAAATGTTCTGCATCGAAGACCGGGATTTGCGAGAAACGCTTTAGCGTACCAGCATGCATATCAGTTTCCATATCTTTACATCTAGGAATTTGAACTGAAAACTACGATATGATAGGGAGTGTTGAGCAATATAGACTAGTTATTTTTCTCGACCAGGTTTAGTGTAAATTAACAGCTCTAGTATGTCTTATTTAGAATGCGAAAAAGTAATGTTAGAGAGAACTATCGGTAAACAGTGTGAGACTCGCAAATCATTTCTAATTTCGGAGGCATCGGCACTATCTTTTTGTTTTGAAACAGCCGACTGATGAAATTGTTTAAGCTTATAGTTTGGGGAAGAAAATCAGGCAACAACTCAATGATTCTATTCCTTGGTATCTTAAGGTATCAATCCATATTAAAATTATCAATTTGGGGGCAAAAATAGAGCTAAAATATGTGAAATGCTACTCACGTTTTTCACGCAACGCCAAACTAAGCTTTCTCACGTCGGCGTCAAAATATTTCGCGCCAGACATGCGCAATGCGACATTTGGGTTTTCCCTCACACTCTCACGTCCCCGTTGCCGTTCCCGTTGTCGATGCTTAAAGTCCCTAGTGTATGGAATAGCACTTGACTATGGTGCTGTACGTTCATCCTTGTTTTGCAAATGGATTAACCCCTAAGTCCTGATGATCGTCAACATGCAAATTTCCCCTCTTTTCCCTCATTTTGTAGTAATAGTGGGGAGAATTAGCGTCAAGATCAAGGTTATGTTTGGTGATCACTTCTTTCTTCTCATGACATCTAGTGACAGTGTCAATGTTATTATTTACTGGTCACCACTGTGGCTCAAAGGGTTAAAACTGTAATGAGCTTTCCTTTTCAAGCCTCACCCAGGTGGTGAGCCGTTTCTTGAAAGCATTTTTCTGCTAGTGAATTTTAACTTATAATTTGTACATTAATTTTAGAAAAAGTAAAACAAAAAGGTTTACTTTGGTTGAACATGCTGTTAGGGGTCACAATGCTCAGAAGAGAGATTTCCATTCCTGGGTATCCTGTGGAATGCAGTGGGGCACAGGAACTGTTGATACCTCAGGTGTATTGAAGCACCATTTTTGAGTGGTGAGGCTGCACAAACTGCAGATGAGGAAAGCATGTGCCATCTTGATCTTAAAAACAATCTGTTAATTGCATAGATTTTCTTATGTTTTCGGCTGATGAAGTTGCAAGGATCAATAAAAGAATTTTTTTCCAAGATGAGGTAAAAGTCAACGAATTTTGCATGAAGGCAGGGGAAATTTAAAGTCAACCGCAACATCAGTTGAAAGGCAGTGAATTTAACTTCTGCTGCCCATCAGGATTTCCGATAGTGTTTCTTGTTAGAGGGGTGTCCTTCCATCCACAGGCAGTGTCCGCTTATGGAGGTTCAACTGAATTTTAAGTAATTTTGAATAATACCTGTTAATTTAGTCAATCTTTGATACCCGGGGTGAGATATTTCACTCCGGTAAATGCATATTTTTACTCTGAAGTTGTAATTATGGTAGCCAGTTTCGGAATTTTAAGATTATGAACCTCCGCAAGCTGTTGTAGCAAAAATCTGTTATATGCACTGGAGGCTTGTTTACATATAGCCGCTCTATTTAACTTAATGCTAGTAGGTAAAGTTATTTTTAAAGAAATTGCCAAACACTAGGGAAAGTGTGGCATTGTACAGAGATACAGAGAAAAAAGGAATCTTTTTAGACATGAATGAAACAATTGAAAGGCCCAGTGGGAAAAGTGCAAATGTAGGCTTTGGTTTGGTTAGACTTGTTTGTATATCAGCTAATTTCACAAACATGTCCGTTTTGTAGTTAAAACCTTCCAGTAACTAAGCTATCTGTAACCTAATTAATGAACAAATCCATAGCAACTAACATGATAAGTTATATGAGCCAGTTCTTGTACTCCAACGTGAAGTCTGTCAAATTCTATGCCCTTTTCAAACTGAGCCTTGTGGTTTGAGACACTTTCCCACAGGTATATTATGTTAAATGGCATCTGCATTTTGATGTGGTTGTCAATTTTAGGGCTTTAGGCAAACACATCCCAATATTTTCCACTCTTTCCCCCCCCCCCCCCCCCCCCCCCTCCCCTGCCCTCCAAGAAAAGTTGTTTTGGTTTGTGTTTTTGGACAACTTACTTTCTGACAATGTTAGTGACACTGGCAATGTTAGTAACAAGCATTTCAGAAAAAAAGTCATTGGAATGTTGCTGCCTGAAGCCCTTTGACAGTTTCATAGTCATGGTCACATTGGTTTTACACTCGTTGAGCTCTGTAACCGTGGTTAAAAGATATGTTTGCCTACCTTTTATTTGCCTCGCACAGATGGTTTTGTATAGTTTGAAGATTTCCTTGCATAGTTTCATTTGGGAAATCTTTTGTTATCCCTCGCTCTGGCTGACAATTCCAATTAAAGTATTGATATGTACTTAACACAAGCCTTGTTTATTTGTGTTACCGCATGAAGAAATATAAAAATTTGACATGTCGCATGTTATCTGCTTATTTGACGCTTGAAAAGAGGGTAAAGTTGGAAATCGTATCGATTCCAAATAGCGAATATTCCTCGCCTGCCAAACTATTAAAACTCTCTACGGACATTATTATAACTCCTGTGATTTCACATCCGTCCCTCCAAGCTTAAAGGAGCACGGTCACGATATTTTGGTCATTATTAGAGATATCAAAAAATGCAGTTAAATAATGCGAAACAGTGAAATAACAAATTTTTCAGGGAAGATAAGCACCAAAAAGACAAGAATAAATGCAAATATGGTGAGGATGGTGATGGGTAGAGAAGATTGAAACGGATTACGAATTACCTTTTTGAAAAATTTAGGCTAAATTTTTGAAAAAGGTAATTTGTAATCCGTTTCATTTAATCTTCTCCGTCCTTCACCATCCAATAATGACCAAAATATCGTGACCGTGCTCCTTTAAAATGTCCAAAATTACACCAGTATAATCATAGGCCAATTTCTTTATTATCAAATTACAACAGAATCTTTGAGAAAATTATGGGATAAAAGAATGATAGATTTAATTGAGAAAGACGACCTTTTGTTCTCTTCCCAATACGGTTTTCGCAAAGGACATTCTACTAAACATGTTAACTATACATTGTCAATACTATCCAATCCAATATGAATCAAGGTCTATTCTCTTGTGGAATTTTTATTGACCTCAAACGCTTTCGATACCGTTAATCACGATATCTTACTTAATAAGCCCTACCACTATGGTTTTCGCGGGATCATTGATTGGTTTGCGTCATATCCGAAAAATCGATAGCTCTGATTTCCTTTACGGTTCCCCAGGGGTCTGTTTTAGGCCCTTAACGATATGCATCAGCGCTCAAATAAGTTCAACTTTCAACTCTCTTTGCCGGTGATTCTAATATACCGTGTGCTAACTGTAGTAGATTGGCGTCAAACGAATACGGATTTTGACTTGAGTAAATAAACCTCGTTTTCACTTTTTAACCCGAAAAACATTAATTTTCGCAAAAAATGTTTTTAGGGTTAAAAAGTGAAAACGAGGTTTATTTACTCGTCAAAATCCGTATTCGTTAATTGACGCCAATCTACTACTACAAGGCCCCAACCAGATTGACAAGTCACCCAATTAGAGAAAGGAGGATGAAGAATAATTGTGTGAATGATATATGAAAGTAATCATATATGAACTGCGGAAATGAAATCAAATGAAGAATGATCCTCCCAGTTGTGAACGCAATTAATGCAATTGCGAAAAGAAGCCTGAAAAAAAAAATTTCAGGACTTCAACGGGGTTTGAACCCGTGACCTCGCGATTACCGGTGCGCCGCTCTAACCAACTGAGCTATGAAGCACGAAAATTTGGTTTATCAACGGAGTTGATAATGTAAATTGAACACCTTACAGGGATTCGATTAGCTGACGTTTCGAGCGTTAGCCCTTCGTCAGAGCGAATCGAGGAATTGTGGGTTGTGTATGGTTTATATACAGAAAATGGAGCTACGCTATTGGTGGTAACATGGTAACGTGAAAAACAGGAATAAATTAATTGAATGAAAAGCGCTCGTTGATACCGTGGGGATTAAGAGTGCCAATTTGAAAGATCAGTTTTTGCTCGAGATTTTTACGGCTTTCCGTGGTACCTTGATGTAGGGAAAGGCCGGAGATCGACATGTGTTGTTTGGAATGGTTAGGGAGATTAAAATGCCGAGCGACAGGTTTGGATGCGTCTTTGTCATCTTTCTCAACA
>JAEMWC010000905.1:195000-260000 GCA_016490735.1 Pachyseris speciosa
TAATTTCGGGTTCGGGTTCTTTAGTGGTTGTTCGTTCCTTGGTTTTCGTAAGAATTTTTTTACAAAAGAAAACGGATAACCATTGGAAACAAGGACCGATGAGAGGTGTTTCTTTTCATGAAAGATAACTGATGGTTTTGTTATCAGGTGTTTAGATCGATCGTACAGGCACTTGACAATACCGCGTTTTACAGGTTGCGGGTTGTGTGAATCATACGCTAGGTATTGGTCAGTGTGTGTAGGCTTTCTGTAAACACTGGTAGAGAGGTATCCGTTCGAATCCTTGATGATCAACGTATCAAGGAAGGGAATTGAGTTGTCATTCTCTGTTTCCATTGTGAAACGGATCGTCGGCTGTTGACTATTGAGGTGTTGTAAGAACGAGTCAACTTTGTCACGATTTAAGATGGTAAAGGTGTCATCCACATAGCGTTTCCAGATCTTAGGTGTACAGGGCGTCGATGTCAAAGGTCAAAGAAGACCAGATGCTTGTGAAAGCCTTAAATTTAGCAAAAAGTTATCTTAAACTTTCCAAACCCACAAAAGACATTCCCAAAACTTCTCTTGATGAATTGGATGATATAGAAAGACATTTTAACAAGGATCTTCCTCCAAGTCAATGGCTTGGTATTCGTGTTTATGAGCCTGAGCAAAGAAATGAAAAACCAATTTGGCATTTGCGGCGAAACCCAAACCCAAGGTTGAAAGATATTATGACAATTGGTATTTACGAAGGGCACGCCTTTTGTATTCGGTATATTTCAAAACTTGCACGAGCGTATCATTGTGCCCAATGTGACCAAAGATTCACAAGGCTTGGAGATCTTCACAGACACGCAAAAGGAAGATGCAATAATGGAGAAACAAAAATTTTCTGTCGGTCGAAACCAGTTGAAAAACCTGCAACTACATTTGAAAAGGCTTTCTTTCCAAGAAACTCAAAGTTTTCTGAAACAAGCTGTCGTTGGTTAGAACAAGAAGCAGAAAGACGTGGAACTCATTGAAAGACATATCAAGAACAGTTTTGTAGATGGTTATGAACCTTCAACCCAAACCATTTTTCAATTTCATGGTTGTCTTTTTCATGGTTGTCGAAAATGTTTTCCTGAAGACAGAGATGAGCCATTTGAGGATGGAGAAACACTTGAAAATCGATGGAGAAGAACCCTTAAACGAACACAACAACTTCGAGATGCTGGTTACAAAGTTGTAGAGAAGTGGGGTTGTGAAGTTGGAACCAGTTCAAGAAAATACCACCGCGAGTCATACACAACAAGCTATCCTCACGCAATAATTTACGACTTTGAAGCTTTTGAAGATTCCAATCGCAGAAAAGAACAGACACCTTCTTTGACAATTGAAAACGTACACACACCAATTTCTGTGTCTGTTGCTGAAACTTTTAATCGTGTACCAACCCATATTTGTAACAAAAATCCACAAGTTTTGGTTTCTTTGTTCTTCGACGAGCTTCACAGGCGGGGAGAGGAAATTCGAAAAATTGTTCGAGAAAAGTTTTACCCACCCGACATGGATTTTCTCCCTAAAAAAAACGCGAACAGATTGAAGATTGGTGCAATCAAGTTCCCACCCTTGGTTTTAACTCAGGGAAATATGACTTCAATCGGACTAAAAACCATTTTGTTGAACAACTTTGTAAAAATGACACAAATGTGAAAGTTGGAAAACAAGCCAATAAAATTATGTTTCTTCTTGAACCAAAGTCTCGTTTTCTTGACATTCTTAATTACGTTGGTCCTGGAACCAGCTATGATAAGTGGTTGAAAGTATTCGAGTGTGAAGGAGAAAAGTCATGGTTTCCATACGATTGGTTTGATTCTCCAGATAAGCTGGATTATCCTGGACTTCCACCTTATTCGGAATGGTATTCCAAATTACACAACGAAAAATTACTTTCGGAATCAGATTACATTAAATGTGTCAAATTATTCGAAGAAAAAGGAATGGAAACATTTGCAGATTGGTTGAAATATTATAATAATTTGGATGTTGTTCCAGGTTTGGAAGCCTTGGAAAAAATGCGAGTCTTTTACACTGAGAAAGGAATTGACATCTTGAAAGACGCGGTGTCAATTCCTGGAGTAAGCATGCACTATCTGCTTCGTGGTGCAATCGAACGAGGGGTAGACATTTGGACCCCAAGTAAAGAAGCTTTTGATATGTTGAAAGGGGCAGTTGTTGGTGGTCCAAGTATTGTTTTCACAAGGTACCACGAAGCAGAAAAAACAAAAATTCGAGACCACCAATATAAAAACACTCATCTTTGTCAAAAAATCCTTGGTTACGACGCCAATGCTTTGTATCTTTCGACAATGGCACAGGACATGCCTTGCGGACAGGAAAGAGTTCAACCATACCATAATCCAACAGCTGCGGCACAAGGTTTCGCGTACAGGCTTCGAAGAGGTCTTTGGTTTGGTTTCGCAGAGGTGGACATTGAAATTCCCAAACGTTTATTGGCAAAGTTTGAGGAAATGTCCCCTTTCTTTTACAACACAGAAGTTCCAGCTGAAGCTATTCCTCAACATATGTTAAACTACCTAGAAAAAACCGGAAGGACTCGTGGTAATGGAAAGAAGCTGGTTGGTGCACTTTCTGCAAAGAAAATTCTTCTCTTTGCTCCATTATTACGTTGGTATATCGATCACGGGGCATGGATTTCTGCTGTGTATCGAACAATTGATTACAGAGCAGAAAAACCTTTTGTTTGGTTTATTGAAGAAGTAACAACAGCCAGGCTAACCGGGGATGTTGACAAAAGCAAGGCTCTTCTTGCTGATATGTTCAAATTACTTGGGAACAGTGCTTACGGGAAAATGATTGAGGCAGTCGAACGTCAGACAAATGTAACCTACCCAAAAGACGAGAAGGCTGTTGATCGGGCAATGCGCAGCCCCTTCTTCGAAGATCTTGACGAAATTGGCAGCGCGTACGAGGTGGAAAAAAGAAAGGCAAAAGTGACAATTGATCGTCCCTTTCAAATTGGAATCGCAGTTTATCAACTTGCAAAGCTGCGGATGCTGGAATTTTATTACGACTTTCTTGATAAATATGTTGACAGAAAAGACTTCGAGTTAATGCAAATGGACACCGACAGCAATTATTTGGCAATATCGGGGGAGAAGCTGGAGGATATCGTTCGTCCTCACATGCGAGAGGAATTTGAAGCTGATAAAAAGAATTGGTTGGCATGGGACAAGTGGAGTGGCCGAACACCAGGATTGTTTAAACTTGAATGTACAGGAGAGCGAATGATTACGCTTTGCTCAAAATGTTACTTTGTTGATGTTGATAGTAAAAATGCGAAATTCTCTTCAAAGGGAGTATCAAAACGTCAAAATGAAATTCGGTGGGAGCGTTTCAAAGCTGCGCTTGAAGGAGAGAAGGACATGGCAGAGAACACAGGGTTTTGAATTCATGAAGGGGAAATAGTTACTTATCGGCAACAAAAACTGGGTTGGTCCGCTTATTACGACAAGCGTCACGTGTTACCTGATGGGATTCACATGGAACCAATTGAGAGTACCATATTTCGCAAGATCTGTTGAAGGAAGACATACCTGAGGAATACAGCAACGAATTTCATTCAGATGAATTTTGTTTTGGAGAAATATCTGCAGAGGAATTATATGAATTCTGAAAGCTGTAAGATTCCCGTTTGCACAAGGAGACGGGGGAAGACAAAGGTTGTTGTTTGCACAAAGTGCAAGTGTGATTTTCATGAAGCTTCTTTGTTATGTTGTCACAAATTTGATTTACCCTGGCAAAATTATTGTGACATGTTTCACGAAATTATCCCAAAGAGTTATTACGAAAGAAAGAGATGGGT
Source organism: Pachyseris speciosa (assembly GCA_016490735.1). NCBI lineage: Eukaryota > Metazoa > Cnidaria > Anthozoa > Scleractinia > Pachyseridae > Pachyseris > Pachyseris speciosa. The sequence continues at coordinate 198,851 of JAEMWC010000905.1, forward strand.
GAAGAATCTCAGCCGGGGTTAGTCGGGGGCAACTCTGTGTCTGGTGGAACAACCATCAATTCTTCCCGCACGAAGCTGCGTTTTGGTCCGTCGTGCCCTCCCATTTCAGGGCGAGAAATCCAATACAAAACAGGTTGGTTCGGTTTTATCATCACCCGTTCAACGGTGAAAGTTTTCAGAGACCAGACAGGAGCGGTGGCTCTTCGTTGGCCTCCTTCCAATTCCCCCGGCGCAAAAAGATAACGCACTTTGACACCAGTTGGAAGTCTTCTTTCTGCTGCCCCGACAGGTCTTCCGAAAGGAGCTGTAGAGGGTTTTGCGACTACCCTTCGTTGTTTTATTGCATCGACAGGTTTGGCATTTATCAACCACGTGACTTGTTTGTTGTTCGCAGCAACAACTCGCGGAAACCGCTGTACCCACGCCACAGACCGCTCCCCCTCAGGCAGTCGCATTTCCACTGCATATTGGTGGCGAAACAACCCCTCTGCTAACGTTCGGTTCCACCGCTCCACAATTGCTTGGTCGCGGTGCACTTCGGGATGCCCGCGTCGGATGGTTGTGCCATGCTTCGCCATCGTTTGCGAGACAGCACCCATGAATTCTCGCCCAGGGTCGACTTGCAGCATCTTCGGCCATTGCAACGGCCCACGTTTATAAATTTTCTTGAAAGCCGCAGCAACTTCCTCCGCGCTCTTTGTGGAGAGAGGTTCGGCCTCTTTGTATCTGCTCGCCACATCGACAACCGTTAGCGCGTATTTCCAAAGTTTGCCTCCAACCTTGTCGTGCGGCATAAAAAGCAGGTCAGCCTGGTGTACTGCGTTGGGAATGGGTACGTCGAACTTCGGACGAGGGATTTTCGGAGGTGGGGGAGAAAGACTTGCCAAAAAGCCTGTTTTCGCAGCCATCTCTTCGCAACCCCTTCCGGGATTCTGGCTTTTTTCGCCAATTTTTTCGCCGCGCCCCATCCTTTCCAATATCCTTCTGGGCTGTAGTAAATTCGTGAAAGCCGCTTTTCTTCCCGTTTCGAAGGAACGTTTGATATTCATTTGCAAATATATAACCGAAAGAAAAAGTCAACCACTACAGCGAAGCAGTAATGTTTGGGATCGAGATTGGAAAAGAAGAGAAACAAAAAGCTTGGCAGGCGTTTGCCGCCCCCAAACCACCTGCGCACGAAAAAAAAGCGAACGGCATTGCGAAGATAAAATGGAGGAAAGACGGGAAGATTTCGAACTTGGTTGCCGAAAACGTGGGCTGGTGCAGAAGCTCGACACAGTGCTCCACCCCACCAGAGAAGAGAGAGGCTGGCAGCTGATTGTTATTTCCCGGAACCACTTCCACAAAACTCTGGAAAGATACAACATTTTCAACCCAGTCAACGACCCCGCGGCGCGGTGGGAGTTTTTGGGAAATATTATCCACGAGTTCGCAAATTTCCCCATTGAGGGAAACCCTCAAAAACAGTCGGTGAATTACGTTTGTTTCTTTCACAAATACTTCGAAGCGGTTCCAGAGGAAGTTTGGCCGCGTAAAAAAGAAATTCTCGAAAAAATTTCACCAACTTTTAAAAAAATTAAACCAGACACAACAAAAAGCGCAAGAAAGGTTTGAAAGGTGGTGGGATATTGTGATTTCGGAAACTGCAGCAAAGCTGCAAATTTAACCCACGATGAACTTTTCGGAGTATTTCCTTTGTAGTTTTTCAGGGATTTCCATGCAGTGGTCGGAAATGAAGTCGTCTTTCATTTTTAGATTGTCAAGAAACTCTTTTGCATCGAAAGGTTCTCCCCTGAGATGGAACCGGATGGCATCCAATATTTTTTTGTATTCCACTCGAGCGAAGCTGGCCTTTTCAGCCTTTCTGTCGTATTTCTTCGCCGTCGCGACAATTTTGACAACAGCACCAAACGCTGTCAGGCCGGCAATAACTGCAGGTTGAAGAGTAACCCCTCCAGCAATAGCTCCAGTCACAACAGCTTTTCCAGCAACCACGTTGCAAAGCAAGTTCCTGCGCTGAAATGTACGGAAAAGTTTTTCGTAGCCCCAATGTTTGTTGTGGTAAAAAGCATAGAGACGCTTCAACATATCGACGGTGTCCTTTGGAAGGGACGAAGCGATGTGGTTGAAGTCTTTGAGAAGGAAGGTGTTCATGTTCACATCACCGTGCATTGTTAACTCTCCATTAATCCCATCAAACAAAGTTGTGCGCCCACTTTTCACGTAATTTCCATCCAGGTCCAAATCATCACCAAGTTTCGGTTGGTAAATGGAAAACCCGCTCAGGTCCAGCGCGGTCTCCATTATCATTCCGGCGACGCTTGCGCGGAACAAATTCAGGCCGCCGCTGTGAATGCGTTTGTAATTCAAATCCAAATTACCCCCCATCTTGGGATGCAACAGAAGATTGCCATTCAAATCCAAGTCGGTTTGCATGTTCATGTTGCCATTATCCACACCCCAGACTTGATCAAAAACAGACGAAGGCACATTTGAAACCAACCCCTGGACGCCATAGACGCCATTCTGCCCGATGGCGAGGAATTTGTTGACATACCATGCAAATCGAGATAGATGTAGTTGGGGGTCGCGCTTGACCATCTGTGGAATTGCACCAAAGTTTTCACGTAGGGCGCAGCCGAACCGACCTTAGGTAAGGTTTTCGAGGCCTGCCGAGTTATCGAAATCGTGGTCCCGCTGGCGTTCACACTGACATTCTGCATCTCAGGCAGAAAGTATTCGACAACGAAGGTGTAGTAACCAAGAGGCAGTTTGAAAAGATTGAACCCGAGGCGCGAACGGTACTGGTTGCTGCCATCGTCGTCTTTCTTCAACGTGAAGAAGTACGCCTTTTTGTCGATCGAATGGGGTGAGCCAGCGAATTTGTCGATGCGCAGAACTGTGATGTTGTTTTCATCCGAAGATTCGTCGATGTCGTCCATCAGATATTCAAAAGGGTTTGCTTGGTGACCAGAAAAAGACAAATGAGCTGCATCGATATATTTTTTGTTGACACCATCGCCAGTGTTCAAGGGGTCTTTCACATTCACAATTTCGTTGTTGTGCATGTTGATTGCCCCCGCCATTTGTCCAGCAGCAAGTGGAAGAAAAGGTGCTTGGTCGACATAAATTTTGTTTGCAACATCTTTGTCGGCTGCTGGAGCCCCGACATTTTTGATTTTGTGGTTGACCATATCCAGATCCCCATTCATTGCACTCGAGCCATCTCTTTTCACGAAATACTCATCCACATATTCTTTGTTCACCGCGTCCTTGAGATTGAAGGGGGGCGCAAGATCAGTAATGGCGTTGTCGTTCATGTTCAGATCTGTTTGCGCGATCGCGTCGAATTTGGTTCGCATTTCCTGGTCCACATATTTTTTGTTGACGGCGTTTTCAGCGGGGGTGCAGGAATCAACGTCTTTCAAATCTTCAATGGCATACCCAGCCATATTCAAATCACCCAGTGCCGGGTCGCTTCGTCGCGTTTCAAACAAAGCGCGATTTCAGAGTCGACATAGCTTTTGTTCGTGGCATCGAGGTCGTCCACAGCGTAAACCATGTTGGTGATCAGGTTACACCCCATGTCGAGGTTGCCCGTCATCGCGATGCTGCCGTCTCTTTTGAAGTCGCCCGAGCCTGTTGGGCCTGCAGGGCCTTGCTGTCCTTGCGGGCCTGGAGGGCCTTGCAACCCTCTTGTCCCTGCAGGCCCTGCAGGCCCGGGTGGACCAAGTGGTCCTTGCGCACCAGTCGGTCCTGAGCGGCCACGATTCCCCTTCTCACCAGGACCAGGGGCTCCTTCTCCTGCTCTTCGAAAAAAACTTCCAAAGCGTTCGTTCAACCACCCCATATCTTTTCTGTATTCTTTCGTCGAAATTTTTTTTCATCTCTTTCTTTGGTTTGTCGTAATAAAAGAAAGAAAATTTTTTTTCGGTTGCGCGGTCAAGCAGGTCAGGTGGCTTCACCCCCAGATCGGCAGCGATCCGTCTGTTCTCTCTTTCACGGCAAGCAAAAATACAAAAATGGCTGCAATTGTCGCGAATAATTTTTGGGGTTTTGAAAAAATCTTGTGAAAGATAAATCACGGCGCAGTTGTGATGACGGCCGCCAACGAAATATTCCACAATGTCGTCTTGGTTTTTTTCACAAACCAAGTCGTGGAACACAACAATCTTCTGGTTGTCAGGCCCATCCTCAGGGAGGGGAAGTTCGTCGAGAGGAATAATGTCATCCCCTCCAAAGGCTTCAATAACTTTGTAACCGACGTGGGGATTAATGTTTTTCGTGAAATCCTCCAAAAGCGTTTGATACTTGTTCTGGTAAAGGTTCTTCGAAAAAAGCAGATCCTTGTCGTACTCCAACAGCTTGCAAAGCATGTGCAGCAGGATGTTTGTCTTGCCGGAACCACTTGGTCCACAAATCAACATGCGGAAAATGTCCTCAGGCATGGACGGATGACCCTGCAACCAATTTTTTTTCACCGAGCTGGGTTCATAGTTCGAAATTTTTATTATCCATATATTATCCCTTCTGAAAACTCAGAGGTGAAGTTTTGTCTTTCAAACAATGTGTCTGAAGAAGTTTCGCGAACGGGCAGAGGCAGAAGCCGCGCTCGAACAACAGGAACAAGAAATCCGTCAGCGATTCAAGAAACAAAACATCGTTGACGCGATGGGAGAAGCGGCCGCGGAAAAACTTTTAAAACCAGTCACAAAACGTTTGGACGCCAACCAGCCAGTGAGCATCGAAGACGTTGGGCCGGACTACGCAATGGATGAGTTCGAGCGAATTAACTCATTTGACTGGGGAAATTTCCAACCGGAGGTTGATTATCAACCAGAGGTTGACGCGCCAACCCCACCTCCTTCGCCTGCTGACGAGGACGTTGAGGAAGAGAATGACGTCTTCGGCGTCGAGGAATTCCCTCCGCCCGCTCCACCAGAGGTTGAAACTCCACCACAGCAGGTGTGGGAAAGCCTGAGGCAACGAAGTTCCTTGAAAACTATAACGAATCCAACGATTTGCTGTCGCTCAGTAGTATGATTACACAAATGGAGAGAAGCGGACAAGAAATGGTGAAGAGTGGAAGATACAAAGGCTGGTCTTTGGCGGACATCAAAAGGCAGAGAAAAGCGATTATCGCTGGAAGAAAAGTTGACCGCACGCTGCCACCATTGGAAGGGCAGCTTCAAGAGGGGAGAAAAAGTCCCACAAGAAAAAACCTTCCGCAAGCCGTCGCCTTTGGAAAAGGCTCTCGAAGAAATTCCTTCCCGCAGACCCGCCGTTGGCGGTGATGAATATGACGATGACGTCTGGGACGTCGGGGACGAAGAATGGATGGAGGGAAGCGGGGCATCCCACCCTGGGGTATCCCACCTAAGGGCGGGTGGGGACTTTGAGACAATGATCAATGATTTGTACGTAATGTTGGGCTCACTCCGTGGAGGAAATTCGTCAACCAAACTCAGGCGAGATATTGAAAAACAACTTTCCGAACTTATTCGTCGCGACTTTTTGACCAAGACGCTGGCGAAAAAAATTTTCCGTGATTACATAGGATGAAAAGAAATCTGCACCTGCTGCTCGACTCCAGGCTCGCGAGGTTGCAAAAAGGGGTGGGTAATCAGCCAACCCACAATTTCGAAATCTTCTTTCCCAATAGCCTTCCTCTCGACTCCGACCGTAAATACGAAGCCGCCCTCAAGGAACTCATCACAATGACTTACTCTTGGCACAACGTGGCGGCGCAATATAACAACAACCAACTTAAATGGCGAAAAAGGGGTGAGTCTGCTTGGAAAACTTTGACCATCCCCGATGGGATGTACAGCTACACCAACCTCGCCTCCTTCATCCAAGCACACACGGGTTACGTGAATAAGGATGCCGCTGAAAAAGAGCACATCTTCAATCTATACTTCGATTTGACGATTTACCGAGTGGTGATCGGGATCGCAAAAGCAGACTACGAGCTGGACCTTTCCGTCGGTAAGTTTGGGGACCTGCTTGGTTTTGATAAAAAGAAATCTTGCGAAATTCAACAAGCTTCGTTGGTGATGGAATCCCGAACATCACGAGAGGTGTTGATTGGGTTTTCATCCACTGTGATTTTATCACAAGGGCGGTGAAAAACGTCTCGGCTGAGGTTTTGTACAGCATTTCCACTGTGGATCTCCCCATCAGTTTCCCTTTTAAAAAGGAACCCTTTCACCTCGAATTTCATCCCATCAACAACACCCAAATCGATAGTGTGCGAATCCGAATCTCGGATGGAGCAAACAACATTTTGGACCTCAACGGCTCTGACGTTGCTTTGTCGCTTGTCATCCGTGAAGTTTCTTAAAAAGCTTTCGCTAGGGTGGAGAGGGAAATTTCACTCAAAGGTAACACGAATGCCTCAAGTGAGCGAGTGGACAAGAATCTTCGACCCCAACGTTGGGCGTTTTCGGTTTAAAAACAAAGGCACGGGTGTGATCCGTGATGTCATTGCGCCTCTCGTCCAGCAAGCTGAGAAACAGGCAACTGCATCCAAGAAAAAAGAAGCACAAAAAACCCTTATTAAAATCAGTGAACTTGGCGCGAAACAGATCCGCCAACTTTTAAGTGGACGAGGAAAATCCCCACCCCAAGGTGGGAATACCCAAAGGCAGAAGCGCCCCTCGAAGAGGAACTTCCACTCAAAGGCGGAGAACACCTCGAAGAGGAACTTCCGTCCAAAGGCGGAGAAAGATGCAATGTGGAAGTTGAATCAAATTCTCACCAACCGGCTTTAAATCTTTTTTCGTAAATGTATACACCCCCCTTGTGAAACAGAATGTTCAGATCACCACAGTCTCTGGAGAAAGTTGATTACGAGCGCTTCAATCTTTCCACTCCTCTCGAAATGCCAGCGAACGGCCAACGCCAAGACAAAACAGGAATAAACATCTCCGTCACGGGTCGAAATATCGTGCGCGACTGGTTCAACGTTTATTTACGGGTGGAGTATAGTTCGAGGCTCTTGCTGATGGGGCTAATATTGGGAACAACGCGCAAACGGCACCGATTAATGGGTCCTTCTCACTGGTCAAACGATTGACGGTGGAGTCTGCAGGAAAAGTGCTTTACACAGCCAACGACGTGCATAAAATCGTCTTCATAAAAACTTTGCTTGAGTATTCCAATGATTACGCACAAAGTTTGAAGGAAAGGGAACTCTGGTATCTCAACAATGACAACACGACCGTGACGAACCCCGCCACTGCAACCAACAAAGGAATCTCTGCTCGACACGTTCTTTCACGTGATACAGGAAGAGTTAAAACTTTGATTCCTCTCAACCATTATTCCTTTTTCGAGGAACTGGAGAATAGACTCCTCCCTCCTTTGAATCTCGACTTCGAAATTGAACTGCAGAGCGACAACGAAATGATTTTTCAGGACGACGCAACTGGCCGGCGAATCGTGGTCAAAGACATTCAGCTCTGGGTTCCAAAACTGCAGTTGTCCCCCGAAGGAAAAAGAATTGTGAATGAAAGATATCTAAAACCCACCGAGTGGCGGTATTTAAAGGAAACGCTGTACACAAGCACACCACGCCGCGACGTTGGTGACCAATGGACATTTGCTCCTGGAGTGAAAGATGCAAAACATGTTTTCGTCTTCCTCCTACAGGCAAAGAAAAGAAACGCTGTGCAATACAACCCCTACAGCTTCGATACATTCAATGTGGACGGTGACAATTCCGCAAAATTAAAAAATTGTCAACTTCAGTATCGATCGGTGTTTTACCCCCAGGTGGACTATGGCAGCAATGACCTCGGTCGTATTTACAACGACCTGGTCGAGTATAAATACCGAAGGAATGATGTGAACACTGGGATTCAAGTGCGGTTCCAAAATTTTGCTTATCTTTACTTCATAATCTACTTCGATCTCCGCGCAACCAAACCTTCCATTACAGTCGAGGGGAAGCAAATGGTTTTTCATTGGTCATTAAATGAAGCGGCAAATGCGGAAGATTATATCATTTACATTGCGGTGTTGAATGAGGAAAAGGTGATCATCAAACAAATTGGAAACGAACTGGTGGTGGTGTAATTCCTCCTTTGGGAGGGAATTCACTCTCCTTAAATAATACACCTTCAGGTGCTCCACCTGAAAGGTGTGGAAATTCTTTTCTTCAGTATAAAATGGGGACGAAGTACCACCTATTTCAAATTGCCCTAAAGTGCACCTAACCCCAAAATATTTTTTCGCTGAAATAAATCTTTGCACCTGTTCGAAACGCATTGTGCCTTTTAGCGCTTTTCTAAACCAAATCTTGACTTTTTATACGCTGTAAAAGATTCTAATTCTAACCATCATTTGTTTCACGACCGAGTCAGAAGGGGAATGGGTCTATTCCCGGTTTGACGTCACAAACTGATTTGCATCGCGGTAAGTCTTTGTAAACATGCATGCAAGTCAGTTTGTGACGTCAAACCAGGAATAGACCCATGCCCCTTCTGACTCGGTCGTGAAACAAATGATGGTTAGAATTAGAATCTTTTACAGCGTATAAAAAGTCAAGATTTGGTTTAGAAAAGCGCTAAAAGGCTAGGCACAATGCGTTTCGAACAGGTGCAAAGATTTATTTTAGCGAAAAAATATTTTGGGGTTAGGTGCACTTTAACGGATGGGCAAAAAGAGAGCCTTCAAAAGGATGTTATGTCAAGAACAGCTGTGACTCTGCGAATCAAACCTGAACAAATCGGGCGTGGTAATTCTTCTGACTGCCACACAAATCAACCACTTGAAAAAATCAGCCCGCGAGGGGCACGAACCAGACATCTCGATGAGCCAAACACAAATTACCAAACTCGCACAGAGCGACGGTAATCTTTTTTCAACGGTGTTTATTCTGACTCGGCCCCTTCTTGTTCCCGCAGCAAAATCCGCCGCCAAAGCTTTGGCAACTGCGGGGTTGAGTTTCGCTGCAGACAAAGCTTTGAAGAAAATTTTCGGAAAGGGGTATGGCCCGAGGGAAGTGGAGCTTTACCGACTCACACAAAGGTTGACACTAGACCAAAAAAAAGATGATTGAAAGGCACTTGGTTGGAAAAGGAATGGTTCCTCTTGCCATTGATCTTGTGAAAAGTATTGTTGGAAAAGGAATGCAAATTAGTCGACCACGTTCAAGACGCTCTTTACCACAGCTTCAGTGGTAGAGCACCGGACTACCATGCGGGAGGTCGCGGGTTCTAACCCCGGCCGGACCAACACCCAGGGTCTTTAAAATTCAGGGAGTTTCCTTGCATGGGTACTCACGTCCCGTTCGTTACTCCCTTTTGGCTATCCCTACCGTCTTAAATTTATTTTTTTTTTCCCCTCACAATTTTGTACGTGTAACTTTTCGTTTATTACTATTGTAACTGAGTAGAATGCCAATAAAGCTGTTAAAAAAAAATAAAATAAAAAAAATAACTGAGGGGAAAGTGCTGCCTTTGTAATGACATCTGCAAATGGTTAGACTTTCTAGTCCTCTCGGATAAGGACGATAAGCCGTAGGCCCCGTCTCGCAGTACTTTCACTTAATCTGATTCTGTGGGACGTAAAAGAACCACTAGGGACGTAACAGAACTCTGGCTGTGACCACCCCTAGTGTCTGTCCAAGATATCTACATTACGGGGGCACTCATTAGTTACTTCACTAATTGTAAACTGCACAAGCAGTCTGGTCAAGTACCCCGGCCAGTGATGTAAACTATCCCTGAAAAGCCCCGACGGGGAGAGGATAAGTATGTATGTATGTATGTACGTACGTACGTACGTACGTACGAACGTATGTATGTATGTATGTATGTATGTATGAATGAATGAATGAATGAATGTATGTATGTATGTATGTATGTATGTATGTATGTATGTATGTATGTATGTATGTATGTATGTATGTATGTATGTATGTATGTATGTAAGCTTCCTCCACCACCACCAATTCCACAAAGTGGAAGAGGAAGAGGAAGAGATATGCAAATAAACCTTCCGTGGTATCCCCCACCGCCTGTTTGGGGTAGTTGGGAAAATTGGAAGAAAACAAAAATGAAATTTAAGGACATCCCACTCTCAAACATTGATTTAACCATTTGGTGTGAATATCTCAACATCCCAATTCGCGGAATTTTTTCCCGAAACGAAGTCAAACCTCTTCACCACTCACCCTGCATTTTGAACTTGAATGATTTTGGAAGTTTGGGGACACACTGGGTCGCTTGCTGGAAGGGAAATGATATGGAGTATGTCGACTCTTTTGGGCAGCACCCTCCTTTAGAATGGGAAAAAGAGATACTAAAAGTGGGACACAAAACCTTCCTCCGCAATGATGATCAAATCCAAGCAGTTGACAGCGTGCGATGTGGGTACTATTGTTTGTTGTTCTTAAATGAGCGCAACAAAGGAACAAGCTACCCAGATATTCTCCAGATGTTTTCCACAGATATGCAGGAGAATGAGAAAGTTGTGAAAAATTATTTTGAAAAAGACTCCGAATGTCCTTGGGCCAGAAAAAGTGGTTACAACGAAAAATGGACGAAGAATGTTGAAAGTAAAATGTGCAAGCTGTGGAATAACAAAAACACGTTTCTTACCGAAGTCGGGAAACTAGCGGGGCCCTCTCTTGCAGGGGGCAAAGGAATCGGTAAAGATATTGCTGGAACTGCTATGGATTTGTTTTTGGAACAAGGGGTTCCGTATCTCGCAAAGAAAGGGGTGGAAATGGGGCGGTACTATGCGTCGGAAGCGATGAGGGATCCCAAGCTCCAACGAAAGGCAATTTATTGGGCTGTGGAGAAGGGCAAGCCCATGTTTCGAAAAGTTGGGAGCACCGTGTTAGATGAACTTTCAACGAAGGTTCGCCCCAACATCCGTTACAAAACCGACAGACCTGATCTCCACAAGGTGGGGCGGGGGATTCCCATCCCCTTCCCATTTTTGATTTCAAAAAACTGTGGAGTGTTGTTTCTGACCCCACACTTTTCAAAGGCCCTGAAGTTTCTGAAAAAGAAGGAAAGGCAATGGTGGCTGAATACAAGCGGCAATACAAAGATAAAGGAGGCTCCCGCAGGGTAAAATGGAAGGGTTATGGGAGAGGTATTGGAAGTTTGTTTGATCCTCGGTTTGTTTCTCAAGGTGTGTTGGTTCCAAAGTTTGCAACTGACACAAAGTTTTTGAAAGCTTTCGGCAAAGCCATCCCTGAGCATCATGGCTTCGCTGATGTTTTCAAGAAAACCTTGCGTAATTAATAATAATAATAATTAATAATAATAATTTAGAACTATGGGTCTGGTGTTGATGTCCATGCATTGATTGGGAAACTGCCGGCGCCAAAGGGTGGTTGGACCCTTCCTGGGCATAATAACACTGGACCTTACAATCCTTTACACCATCAGCTGAGCTTTGATCCTGAAACGGGTGAGATCTTGCAAGTATTACAAAAACCGACTGGTGCAACGGATGCAGCTGCGATGCAACACGATGTGGATTACAGCAGCTGTGGGCTCCGGGCAAAAAAATATGGTGAGGATGAAAAAAAATGCAAACATGTTGCTGACCGAAAGATGGTAAAAGCTTTGGATGCTGTACCTTAGAAAAAAAGGCAATGGGGACATGCCTTGGCAAGAAATGCAATCAACACAAAAGAAAGGTTGGGGCTTGGAATTCAACCATGATTTTCGGTTGTTCTTTAAATAGCCTTTAATGTAAGTTCAAGCTTCACAACATCATTTAAAAATAACCAATCCCAACTTTTTTGTTTTCTGTTTTTAAAATATAAGTTATTGAATGAAGTGTCAAAAGAAGAAGAAAAAAATTCAATTAATTCATTGATGGCATCTTCTAAAATAACAAGATTTTGTTTTAATATTTTAAAGGGATATTTCGTGGGGGTGATGCGACAAAAAGTAAAATAAAAGTTATCTAAAAAAAGGGTTGGTTTTTTTTACAAAATTTAAAAGTTCACCAGAGACATATTCAATTTCTGAACCAAAAACAAGTCGAAAATCAATATGAAAAAAAAAAAAAACAACAACAACTAACTGATCACATTTTCATATAATTTTTCCACCTCTTCTTTAAAATGTTCGGCGTCTTTTTGTTTTACCATCAATATCTTTAAATGGGTGTACTTTCAAAAAAAAATTATTCTCCTGCGGTGATAGTGCATCCATTATTTCTTTTTTTACCTCATCAACAATTGGATGCGCAACTTTGTATTGCACAAGATGAAAAACCATAACCAACAAACCAATCATTATATTCATGAAGGAAACTATCTATTCAATTCGATCTGTGCGCACAAAAGGATTTAACGTTTTAACAAACAATAATTGGGAAAAATAAAATTACGTAAAGGAAATAACAACTCTTCTAAAATATTACCCCACCCAGTTATTTTTTTTTCTCTCCTCAAATTCTTTCAATTGTTTTTTAGTGTAATAACCATAACTTTTAGCGCGCAACTCGGGTGGAAGTGAAGAAATATAATCCAAAACCTCCATTTATAAACAAACATAAAAGTCTAACTAAAAATAAAAAAATTAAAAACAACAGAATTCTCGTAAAATTTTTATAAAATTCATATATAAATTACATCACCAATAAAAAAACCTGCCTTCATGTTATAAACAACCCCTTTTTCATAACAAATAAAACACATATCATTGTTAATACAACGGCTACATTTTCTGCATTGTGTTATTCTTGTAATTCTTTCATTATATAAACAATATGGAGCATTTTCAAAATAATTCAAAATTGGCCCCCAACCTTATTCTAAAAGTTGTTCCAATTTTGTTTCAACATAATTCCTTCAAAATTTTCTCCCGAAGCTGGGGTGGAAGATTATTAATACTAACCAATAAATCAGCCATTTACAAACATTACATAATCTTTAATGAACCGTCATCAATGACAGTCATTAATGACAGTCATAAAACCCTTCATTGGTCAACCATTCTTTCATAAAACTGTTTTCATCAGTTGGAAGAGAATGAATAACTTTGAATGCTACAAGTGCACATTCATCAATAAAATGTGTTTCCCCTGTTTTCTTTATAGATTCCCAGGGACACATATCGTTGTGTAACAAATTACGAACATGTCGCATAAGTGTTTTATCCCTTGTATCTTCAATTTCCTTTCCCAACCACTTGTCTATCTCTACAATCAAAGCCTGCCTTACATTATAACGCAAAAGGTCGGTTGCCATTTTAATATATGACTATGAAAAAAATTATGAAAAATTTTTTAAAAAAGATTTGAAATGGTTGACGTTGTGTTCAAAATTTCAACCCTATGGTTCATAACATGTTAATTCATAACTATAATCTTCTTCCTCACAACTCCCCCTACATAAAAATTTCCAATCCTTACAATTGGTACACCTTCGCTTGTGAAAAGGTTTTTCACGCCCTTTTGCACAAAATTCACAATTTTCGTCATATCTCAACTTACATCCTTTATCTGTAATTTCAAAATTAGTACACTGTCCACATAACCGACGTGGTAAGGGAATGGGGGACCTGCCCTGTCTCCTTCTGCGTGGAGGTTGAATTGGAGGTCTTTCGTCCTCCTTCACTCTCTCTCTTCCTCCATCCGCATGTCCTCCAAAATCATTTCATATAGTGGATCCACCTCTTCAGTGGTTGTCATTCTTCTCATCCCTATATTATTGCTGGAAAAATTTTCGCTGGAAAACAATTTCCGGCTGGTTCATTGGTATACCTTGGTTCCCCTTTTCTCTAATTGGGTGACACAATTATTCTTCATCCTCCTTTCTCTAATTGGGTGACTTGTCAATCTGGTTGGGGCCTTGTAGTAGTAGATTGGCGTCAATTAACGAATACGGATTTTGACTTGAGTAAATAAACCTCGTTTTCACTTTTTAACCCTAAAAACATTAACTTGAGTTTTGCGAAAGTTAATGTTTTTAGGGTTAAAAAGTGAAAACGAGGTTTATTTACTCAAGTCAAAATCCGTATTCGTTAATTGACGCCAATCTACTACTGCTAACAAAAATTTGAAGACTCTAGACACAACTGTAAACGATGAACTTAGAAATCTCAGCGACTGCCTTATAGCCAATAAATTATCTCTTAATATTAAAAAATCTAACTTTGTATTATTTCACCTCAACCAACAACAACAACAACAACAACAACAACAATTTATTGACAAATTCAGATAGGTATAAGAAGCTTGTCCCGCAAATAGCCGCAAAGCTAGTCGAGGCGGAACAAGACGAGCACGAGAACATATCGGAAAAGACAAATAACAATGAATCACAAACATGCAATGGAAAACTTAACTTTACAAAATAATGCGGGTTTGATTAAGCTATGCAACAAAATTAAAATAAATTACAGGTAATTTTATTATCATTAATATTGCAATCAAAAAGAGATGAAGAGGGAAAAGGAGAATCAGATTATACTCGCAAAAGAGAAGGACAAAAGAGGATCAGTTTTTCATTAGATCAATTATCGTTTCCACTTCAATATAGGAGTCTACAGTTTGAAGTATGTCGAACAACTTCCCTTTTAGGGATTTTTTAAAAGATTTTTTTGCACTTTTTTTTAGAGTTGCAGGTATCCCATTCCAAATTTTGACTCCAACACGCGAGAAAGTATTTCGTGTGGCATTAATGCGAGGTTCATTTGTATAAAAATGATCAGAGGTAGAGGAACGCGTTTGATAGGAATGGACACTAGAAGTACGAGAAAACAAATTCAAGATATTTCTTGGAGCAGTATTTACTTTTATACCATACATAAGGTTGCAAAAGGATTCATAATACAAGAATTGTACAGGTAATATTTGTGCTTTAACGAAAAATGGTATGGCATGGTCAATTGTTTCAGCAAAATATATTAGCTGCAAGGCGCGCTTTTGAAGGACAAGAATTTGATCACGGAAAGTTTTACATGCATTGCTCCAGGAAATAAGACCACAAGTTATGTAAGGTACGATTAGTGACTGATAAATATTTAGAAGAGTGCAAGTAGGAGCAATATGCCGTAACCTCGGCCTAAGAACGAAGAAGACCTCGGCTAAGAACGAAGAAGACTATGGGAGATCGCGCGTTTTCGATAGCTGCCCCCTTCTTATGGAACAGTCTTCCTCTGCCAATAATGAGGGGAGCAGGGTTGGCGCAGTGGTGAGAGCGCTCGCCTTCCACCAATGTGGCCCGGGTTCGATTCCCGGACTCGGCGTTGTTTTTGATTGATTTGATATATGTGAGGCGCATTTGAAAATTGTATAATTTAATTTGCGCCATACAAATAAATATCATTATTATTATTATCATTATTAAGACAGGAAACATCAATCGACTCTTTCAAGCGCTCTGTTAAAACATATTTATTTAAAAAGGCTTTTAGTTAGATTATTTATTCATTTAATTTAATATTGTGATTTTTAAAAATTCTATATTTTACTAATTATTCTGGAAATTTTTATACTGTAAATATTGTAATTTTACCGGGTAATTTTACTGGTTTTTTTTTAAATTTAGTTTAATAATAATATTGTAATGCGCTTTTGAGTATTTTTTATAGAAAAAGCGCAATATAAGTATTAAATATTATTATTATTATTATTAACCTTGCGATTAGCCCAATTTTCTTACAATTGTCTTACTAGAAGCCCTTAAAAAGAGTTTTCGCTACAGGGGTGCCATAACATGGAACAGTCCACCTAGCGAGGCTAAGCAGGCCACTAGTATAAACAATTTTTATGCTTTAATTAATTAAGTATTAAGTTATTTTTAGGACTTACTGTAATATATTTTAACTTGTCTAAATTTGAGTAGTAGATAAATTAATCTTTTAACTATAGATTCTTATTTTAGTATTTTTAAATTAAGAGCCCACTAGTTTAAACAATTTTTAGGACTTACTGTAACATATTTTAACTTGTCTAAATTTGAGTAGTAGATAAATTAGACTTTTTAACTATACATTATTATTTTACTATTTTAACTTTATGGTCATCGTTAATTTAATAGTTATCGTATTTTTAATGCATGGCTCCATGGAAGAGCACTACTTAGTGAATGGACTCCGTGGATAAATAAAGTTTGATTGATTGATTGATTGATTTTGTTGCAACAGAATTATTATGTGTCTTCCAGGACAATTGTTCATTAATACAAAGAACCAGAAGAGGCCTACTTATACAATACCCCAATACCAGTTCCAAAAAACGCTTAACGTCCTTTACCGAACGTGCAGGGACATCAATGATATTAATACAAAGAAATTACTTTATATTGCTTGGGTTCGTCAGCGCCTTGAATATGCTGGCGTGGTATGGTCACCCCATACCAAACGAAACATCAACAACTTAGAACAAGTTCAACGGAGGGCTACAAGATTCATTCTTGGAAGAGATTATTCTGAGTACGAGCGCCTTAGTAAGTTAAATTTATTACCTTTGAAGTATCGTAGGGAAATTGACGATTTAGTTTTCTTTTAAGTGTCTTAAAAATATATACAAATTAAACATTTTCTATTATGTATCTTTTCGTTCTTGTACTAAACCGTTTAGAAATGTTGATCATTTAACGCTTGATGTCCCTGATGTCTTTAAGAATTCGTTTTTTGTTCGGATCTGTCGTCTGTGGAACGATTTACCGTTAGTATAAGAGAATCAAATGCCTTGTCAATCTTCCGTAAAAATTTGATGACCTTTTATTATGATAAGTTTAATGTTGATTTTTTTTAACTTTACATTGTATTTTACCTAATTATTGATCCATGTATGGTAACTTTTAAGATAATTTTATTACTTAATTAATTCTATAGATTTATTTATGATGTAATAATAAGCGAATATTAACGTTAAAAGCCGACGTTTCGGCGTCATCATGACACCATTCTCAAGGCAAAATGAATAAGTAATACGAAGATTTGATTTCTATAGTCTTTACAAATTAACATAATAACAAAGGGTCACAAGTTCTTCAAGTGAATACCTTTGCGCGAATCGAGTCCGTTTGCACGTTTAGGGATGGTTTGAGTTTTCTTATAAAAAGCATCTCTTTAAATGGTTGAACTGCTCGGCGCGGGCACTGGGAGCCAACTCTTTCAGTTCAGTGGAAATCTCTATGAGCAAACGGGTGGCGTCGCGGTGGGGTTTCCTCTTGGTCCCCTACTCGCCAATGTCTTTATGTGCTCCATTGAAGATAAACTCGCTCAAGATGACAAATTGCCCTCCTATTATCGACGATGTGTCGATGACACATTTACCGTCATGCCTGATATAGCATCAGCTGAAATTTTTCTTGATACCCTGGGCCACTGCCACCCATCGGCAGAGTTTGCTGTGGGGGTGGGGCGGGATGCCTCGCTTCCTTTCGTCGGTGTTGAGTTGTTGAACTTGGTTCCTAGAGTCAAGATCAAGGTCTACGTAAAACCAACTGATACGGGCCTTCTACTCCACTGCCAGAGCCACATGGATAATCGGTACAGGCGCAGTCTAATTGCCACCATGTTGGGTCGAGCTTGCCGCATGTCTTCCGACTGGTTGAGCTTCTCGCAAGAATGCGATCGGCTTGAGATTGTATTCTTAAAGCTTGGGTACCCGGGGCGCTTATTCAATCTGGCTGTCAAACAATTCGTGGATTCCAAGGTGGCAGACCAGCGGCGGATTCCATCAACCGACACGACTACAGCCCCCATACGAGTTGTCATGCCATTTGGAGATCAGGTCTCTGCTAATGTAGTGAAAAAATGTCTCACAGCCCTCAGCTCGGGAAACGAGACCGCGGTTCAGCCTGTGTTCATCAGCAGAAGACTCAACGAAGACCTTGAATTTCGGGGAGTCAAGCCAGCCATTGTTAACCAACAATGTTTAGTTTGTGGATTTCAATGTAGCCTGTGCGATGCGGGATATGTTGGTTGCACTCGCGGCCACCTCCACGGACGCGTTGATGGACACAAACAGGAATCGTCGTCAATTCATAGACATTGTTTTAGCGAACATGACTCGTACCATCTTTTCTTTCAGAACAATTTCACGTGCTCACTAGAGGTTCTAACAAATTTGATTGCCTAATTAAGGAGATGCTTTTTATAAGAAAACTCAAACCATCCCTAAACGTGCAAACGGACTCGACTCGCGCGAAGGTATTCACTTGAAGAACTTGTGACCCTTTGTTATTATGTTAATTTGTAAAGACTATAGAAATCAAATCTTCGCATTATTTATTCACTTTGCCTTGAGAATGGTGTCATGATGACTCCGAAACGTCGGCATTTAACGTTAATATTCGCTTGCTTCTGTTTCAAGAAATCGTTTTTGATCAAGGATGTAATAATAGGTGGCTTATTTTTAAGGAGTCTGGTACTCTGTTTTAAGCCTACCTCAGATTGAACGGTTGATTTGATTTGATTGTAAATCTGAAACTTGATTAAATAACTAAATAAATATGAGATAGCGAGAAGAATGACGTAAAACGTTAGCCTTGAGTCAAAAGATCACATTAAATATCTTGGCATTATAATTGATAAAATCTCTGGTGGAAATTCCATATTGATACCGTCGCCACAAAAATCAGTACAATTACCGGTCTGTTGGGAAAATTACGGTGAGGGTAAAAGGAGGAATGAGTGCGGAATCGCATAATTATGCGGAATGTAATATATGCAGAACGGCCCGAAGAAATTAATTCAACTGAGAGAGTTAATTATTCTACAGCCTAGAGAATAATCGCAAGCTAGCTGGCGATCTCAGTCACACTGGCACTACTCTCCACCGAGCTTGCTTTCGTACTGATAAACATTACACTTATGAACTCTTGAGGTGATTAAATTTACCTTTTTACTTTCAGAAGATTAGTCTATTCGAGAATAATATTTGCAGCGTATTTGCGCGAATCGTTCGCGGCTGCGAGACAAGCGAGCTTTTGCCACCTTGTCAATTTCACAGTGTAGGTCAAACTCTTTTGGCAGTTTTGAAATGAAGTAAATAAAATTTTATTTTTCCGGGATCGATTGTAAGAGATTTACGAACGGAGCCTCGTACAGGCTTATTGTGGTTTTCAGAGTTTTACAAGAGTCTCACATCGGTCGCGCTGCTAATTTGTTGTTATTATATAAATTCAGTGCTCGCGTTGATGAGTCGCTTCGTCGAACAAACTCATAATGCAAATGTCATCGGCTTCCCCGTGGGGTCGACCCTCGGGCCAACCAGGGGGATTGTAAAATAAGTCAAGCAAACTTGAGGAATTTCCCCGGGGGCTCGGGGAATCTCTCAAGACAAAGTCCCCTGGGTGAGGTGTCTCTCACCTAAAAAACCCTGTGACATCCTTTTCAAACTTGTGAATTCCCCCACCCCCTAATCGTTGATCGTAAAACAATGTCAAGATTTTCCCTTACCCTCGGGCAAAGAATCCCATCCATCTCCTTGTATTCCCCCACATATCCCCCTGGTAGGCCCGGGGGTCGACCCCACGGGGAAGCCGATGACATGTGCATAATAAATTTCTTCAAGGGTTCATTAGTAAAATATTTATATCAAGTCTATCAAAGCAAGCCCCGTGTAGAGCAGTGCTCTACACCAGTGAAAAAAATTTAAATTTAATGACTGGAAAAAATTGTTTTCACTGCATGAAAGAGCATCTCAAAAATGGTCACTTAACCAACTTTGACGCTGTTCAGTTGAATTGGAGCTGAAAAAAATGCGTTTGAAAATTGTGAAAATTAGAGACTTTGTATGGTTTGGAGGGACACACTTTCTGAAATAAAGACATTTGCATGGGATTTTTTTAAGTTTTAAATGCATGTTATCTGGCGGCTTTTCAACATACTCAAACTTGCTGAAACTGCTTATTTTGAGATACCCTTTCATGTGAGAATCGATTTCGTTCAATTTCATCGATTTTCAATAAAGTTTGGATTCGTTCCCAGGCTCTTACTCGTTTAGAACATGGCCCATTTGTTTTCAACATTTTGTTGTCACCGAGATCAACGAAGTCTAGCCCCTTCTCTAGATAACAATTTTACGGTTAATAATCTTGATCTTGCGTATTGGAACTCTTTTATAGTGTATTATTCAGTTCGCAACTAGTACTGATTAGATTTTCTCCGTTTGTCGCTAGATCTTCGAGTCAGAGTTCAGTTATTCATATAACAACAAAAGCAGCGCGACCGATTTGAGACTCTTGTAAACTCTGAAAACCATAATAAGCTTCTGCGAGACTCCGTTCCTAAATCGGTTACAATCGACCCCGGAACAATTTAATTTTATTTAATTCAAAACTGCCAAAAGAGTTTCACCTACACTATGAAATTGACATGATAGCAAAAGCTCGCTTGTTGTCTCGCAGCCGAACGACTCTTTCGTGCATAGCATCACAAATATGCTGCAAATATCATTTGCGAACAGACTAAACCTATGAAAGCAAAACTCAAGGTAAATTTTTTGAGGGAAGTTGTGACCGAGATCGGAAGCTACAATCTTGGACGGAATAAAATGGACTAATTAACCCCCTTCCCCCCTAAGCAATTTTAGGGAGCTTTAGCAACGACGACGGCAACGGCAACGAGAACGCCACAAAACAATAGGCTTAATTAGCAAAAACAATGGCTCTGCACGTGCGTTTTACATTTTGGTACATTTCTTTCCCGTCCTCTGCAAAACAACAACGTGAAATGACCAAAGTTAAGGTTTTGGCGAGAACGGGAGCGTGTGACTGTAAAGTTTTATTTCTTTTTCCTTACTTTAATGGCGTTCATAACAATTTAGTCCCTGAATAGTTCGCCAGTCCTTTCCAAGTTAAACAAATTGGAATAATAGCGAAAGCGTTACAAAAACGGGAAGTTCTATTTTGAAGTGACGTTTTCATTGCCGTCGCCGTCGTCGTTGCTAAAGCTCCCTATTGATGAAGGCGCGCGAAGAGCAAAACGCGCCATTTTGGCATCATTGAAATGGGGGAGGGGAGGGGGGGAGGGGTGGACCAAATGTTCCATTTATTGTGTCCAAGATTGTAGCTTGCGATTATACACTGTGTTATGTAGAATAATTAACTGCTGCAGCTGAATTAATTTCTTCGGGCCATTCTGCATATATTACATTCCGCATAATTATGCGATTCCGCAAGTCATGCCACATGCCATTCCGCAAACTCATTCCACCTTTTACCCCCACCGGGAAAATTACACCATTTTGCACCACGACATGTACTTTTCTAACTTACAGGCTTGCTTCCTGGGGTCAGTCATCGAAGACTCATCTTGATAAAATTTTAATTCTGCAGAAAAGAGCGCTTCGCGTGATTTACTTTGCCGACAGACGTGTTCACGTAATTCCTTTTTTTATTACTTCAAGTCTGTTTCCAGCTTAATGTATGATAGCAGCAAAATAACGCTCCCTCAAACATCTCGAAACTACTTCTTAAAACTTTCAGTGCCCATTCATACAATACGCGATCAGCCACCTCTGACAAATTCTTCGTCGATCCAAAGCACTAGATTAGAAATACATAAACGCTCTTTTTCGCGTTTTGGCGTTTATTACTATAACACTTAAGAATGATATACCAAGCTGTGTAAGAGGCCTACCTAAGAGTGCATTCAAAAGAAAAATAAATCAATTCCTCTTTGAAATGTTTGAAAATGGAAAATAGTGCAAAAAGTAAGCCTTTTAAATAGAAAATCTCTCTACTTCATGTCCCCTTCATTCTTCCTTTCCTCAAACTTGTACTATTATCGTTTTTCTCGTATTTATTTACTTAACCTTATTAGTTCTGTCCGTATTGTTTTTGGTCTTTCCAGTTGTACTGATAATTTGTCCTTTAGCTAATTGTAAGTCTGGCCTAATTGTAAGTGTAACCCTAACCCTAACCCTTTTCCAAGGATTATGAGTTGTTCCAATGATTTGATACAGTCCTTGGCAAGATCTAATTTCTTCATATAATCTCTCTCCAGTTAACCCCTATTCCTACACTTGGGTTTTAGTAATACTCGCCAGTGTTCAGTTAATTGTTTTAGCTTCACCCTTCTCTTGCCAGTCTTACCGTAGGTGAGACCGATAAATAATTTTGGTTTTCATAGTAATTCTGGTTTTCATAGTACAGTCATAGGTTTTCATAGTACAATCATGTGGTTTGTAAAAAGCTCTTGCATGTAAAGGCAAACAAGGCTTTGCCTACGAGCTGGCTGAGCCTGTCACAAAGATCTTTAACACATCGCTTTCTATAGGTGAAGTCCCCTGCTTGTGGAAATGTTCTGACATCACACTCATTCCGAAGGTAAATTTGAGAGCGACACTCGACCTATCTCTTTAAGCCCTATTCTGTCTAAGGTCTTGGAAGACTTTGTGGTCTCCTGGATGATTGAAGATGTTAGGGACTATATTGATACTCGCCAATTTGGTAATCTTAAAGGACCTTCCCACCTTTTACTGCCTACTCGATCTTATTCCCTTATTTGAGACCCTGTGTCCCTGACTTTAGCAAGGCGTTTGATAGGATCAACCATACCATCGCTATTACGAAGCTAATTGACTTAAGGGTTCTTCACTCTATCATACCATGGCTTTGCAGAACAGATCGTTAGCAATGTGTCAAACTAGGGCAGACCGTCTCCAATTGGCTCCCAGTACATGCCCCTCAAGGGACCAAACTGGGTCCCATACCCTATGTATTTGACATTGGCCTTCCCGCTTTGCTCAAATGGGAAGCAAGTAGATGACATCGCGATATCAGAAACTGCGCCGGCACACGGGGGATCAATCTTGCAATTTGAGCTTGATAACATCAGCACTTGGGCCGCTACAAACATGGTTCTTAATCCCAAAAAGTGCAAGGAGGTGACTTTGCGTTTTTGTTGAGTTGTGGATCATCTCCCATCAGCCTAGCCTCCTTCGCAGACGTCTTTGGGCTCGTCACGCGCTCCTTGCCCACGAACGTCTGCTGAACTGAACTACCACTTCCGTTCGCGGCGATTCGCGCCGGCGAACGGAAGTGGCAGTTCAGTTTAGCAGACGTTCGTGGGCAAGGAACGCGTGACGAGCCCAAAGACGTCTGCGAAGGAGGCTACCTTCAGCCTTGGCCATAAACGCCAAGGCCCTTGAGTCAGTCGACGCTCATAAAGTATTAAGCGTTACAATCCAAAGAAATCTCAAATTGGATTTGAACATTAATCGGAGGTCGTGGCTAAGGCGTCAAAGAGACTGCATATTCTACATGCCCTTAAACGCGGCAGAGTACCACCTGCTGCCCTACTAAAGGTTTATTTTGCGCTCATTAGGTCTGTTCTCGAATACTGTTGTCCTGTTTGGCATAACTCCCTCCCTGTCAAACTATCGGATAGCATTGAGCTAGTGCAGAAACGGGCGCTGCAGATCATCTATCCTGCGCTGCATCACGTCACACAAGAAGAAAGGAGTTGTGTAGCAAATTAAAAAAGATAAAAGAGCCCGAGTCCCTTCTTCGCCATCTTGGTCCACCGACTCGATCACAGGTGCACGCGGCCTCTCCCTTCGCAACAAAGACAGACCATCCCTCATAAGCTGCAAGACTGAACGCGCGCGGCGGCGATGTACCTCTATGCTCATGGCATGTAATTTAGGAACTTAATACCTTTTCATAATTGTAAAGCCCTTGGCCAAACGGACTCGCAAGTAGTCGCAATTTGAACTTGCGTACAGACTTGGGTTGGGTGGCCAAACGAACTCGCAAGTTTCCTCTCAGGTACACGCAAGTCGCAAAACAACCCATTTCATTGACTAATAGGTTGCCACAACAAGGAATGGATGTCACTCAACTGTGCGTTGACTTGGGCTCGGTGGCCAAACTGTGAAAAACTTGCGTCAACTAGCCTGCGTGCAGGCGTCTCCTATTTTTGAACGCAGGCTAGCGTCGACTTGGGAAAGTCATCGCAAGTCAACGGAAGTGCACGCAAGTCCTGGCCAAACGGAGTTGCAAGTAGACCCAAGTTTTCAACTTATTATTATTATTATTATTATTATTTGTGACCATAAGCTTGTGTTTTTGTTTCCTAATTTACATTTAAATCTTTTTTTCTTGTTGTTGCTGTCATTCATTGAATCTATTTTGCAAAGGACATACACGCACCTTTATACAACAGTGCTGAATTTTAATTATTGAAAGTTGCAAATAAGCTTACATAGTTCGAGACTTTGCAAGATAGCAAGACTTGTTTTCTTTCATTGAGATTAACAAAAATTGAGACTCGCTAACAAAATTGAGACTCAGGATGGCACAGTATATTAGGTCTGGCTATACTTCAAATTCAACTTTATTTCTTCTATTTAATTATAACATCTCTATATACATCTTTATAGCTATTGACAATGTAAGTGGGTCTCAAACTTATGGCAAAGTCAATGGAATACATTTTGTGACCTTTGGGTAAAACTGTTTTGTTTCCTTTCAGTTTTCATTAATATTTTGTTACTATCACAGTAGATTTGTCATAGAGTTTAAAAGTGAGTTTATGTCATGAAGGTAATACACGTTAAATAAAAAATTACGACAGCTCATGGAAAATCCATCAGTGTTCATGGCACAAAGGAATTCTTTGGGTTAGGTAACAACTTAGCCAGGGACCAGCCTCCGCAGTGGGGTAACGAGCGAAAAGAAGGAAAAAGATGAAAAAACATTGGCGAGTGAAGCGAGCTGAGTGGGGAACTGGGCCCCCTCCCCTCCCCCCTCCCCATGTCCCCTTGCGATTTGTTTTCTCCTCTTTCTTTCTTTTTGCTCGGTTACGCCGCTGTGGAGCCTGGTCCCAGGCTAGTAACAACCCGACCATGCTGGGATGTCTAACAATCCTTCCATGAGTTGTGATAAAGAAGAACTCCACGTATTTGAATCAGGCAAATAATCTTTTGGAAGAATGATAATACCAACAATGAATTCAAAAATGATGATGGAAATGAAAATAGTTTGACCATGTAAAGCAGTCTGTTGACATTTAACACCAAGTGCTCCATCTTTTATGTAATTTGAAGCAAAAAAAAAAAAACTACAAAAAATTGTACCAAAATTTTACTGTTTTGGCTGTTTGTTTAGGTTTTTTCTTTCAACATGTAAGAAACAAAACAATATAAAATTATTGTACTTGATCAGTACAAAACTCATCATAATCTTTTTGATCTGATCTGATCTGATCAGTTCTGGCATGGGAAATTTATCCTCTGCATGGAAATAGTTACAATTGTCATGAATTACATTACACAAAACTGCCACATGAAAAATTGAAAGTAAATAGTTTGTAGCAAGTAGCAAGTAGCAAGTAGCAAGTGCTGCACAAAACAAGCCAACCATTTGAGGTTCATGGTGTCCCATTTCTATGTACAGAACTAATCTAACATTCCCGCTGCTGTTTTCAGTTATTTCTTGGACATTCCTCTTTTCAATTTTCAAATTTAGATTTTTGTGCAAAACATGCTTAAGGCAGAGTAAAATGCCCAAATTTTGTGAGTAGAATTGAATGCTGTTGTTTGTTTACACCGGTAAGAACACACTGTCATATTCATCAAAGTCACTGTCATCATCAGGTAGCTCTTCATTATCAAGCTGTCAACAAAGAACAGGAAGTTTAGGACATAATTAATGAGTAAAACATACATGTAAGTCCTTTTCCAAGGGGGGAACTGAATTACTACAGATTGAAAAGAGTTCCAAACTGAAACATTCATTGCAAATGACATACATGTAATTAACTCATAACAGATAAACCAGTAATGACTGGATGAATATCAATATGTGAAGATCATGATTGGATATCTATAATGTGGGTCATAAGGCCTTACATTACATCACATTATTTACCCTCAGATTTTAGAGTAGCTTGTGCAGCTAATATCTCAGAGCATTTAATCATCAGATGAGAAATAGACCACCACACCGGGAACTACGTCCCCTACTCTTTTCGAACAGTGTTCTTTTACGTCCCACAGAATCAATTGTGAAGAGTTGTGAGACGGGGCCTACGGTTTATCGTCCTTATCCGAGAAGACTAGAAAGTCTAACCATTTGCAGATGTTATTACAAAGGCAGCAGTTTCTCCTCAATTATTTAAAGACCCTGAGTGTTGGTCCGACTGGGGTTTGAACCACCGACCTCCCGCACGCTAGTCCGGTCCTCTACCACTGAGCTAACCGGTCGGCCTTAGGACACTTGTCAAACTTGTGTGAAAACTAGAGATTTGATCCACCTATCCTTATAACAGCAGCACCACAAATTCTCCTATTAGTGCAAAAACTTTGTTACATGACTCTAAAACAACAAGACTGAAAAACTTAATATACTGTATCACTAAAATACCCATTAAAATTAATGTTTATTTAAAGGCCACACAGATAAAATGAGTCAAATTAAAAGACTCAAACTACCAATTCCATTATCTTGTACACTAAACAACAACAACCTTTATTGTGCTCTTCCCTTAAATTACAGGAAGAAGAATAAAGATTTGCGACTCAATCGTGAGACAAAAGATTAACTCAGCTATCAATAAAGATCATATTTGCTAGAAAGTAGACACCTGGCTGCCTGGAACAACCATACAGGCTTGTGGAGCCAAGCAAACAATATGAACACAGCAATGAAAAATAACAAAGAAAAAGATGATCACTTAACTCCACATACCTCTTCAAGTTCATTTTCTTCAAAAAAAGTTTTCAGCAGCTTGCGCAGTGGAATCAGACAGATGATGAAGAAAGGAAAAGATGGAGCAAGCACTGTCAACTTCACAACAACCAGAAGAGCTAAACAGATTAGCTGGATTCCAGTGTAAAAATAAATCTGTTTAGTTTTCACCTAAAATCACCAAAAAATACCAATATTATTACTAGAGATTTTACATTTCTACTCCCAAGTCCTCACCCAGAACAAACCCAAAAGTAAAAAAATCTCCACACTGCTTTCCTGCTGTGGTTTATTGTGCTGTAAAATAACAAAAGTTATGATCCCGCTTTTTCTTCTAGTTCTAAGATCTTATTTCCATTCAATATCCATTCTACTTTGCCACACAGAGTGTTCTCTGTGTCAGTTCCAGAATCTCATGAATTAGCTTATGACTTGACCAAAAACTCAAGGTGCATATGGTTGCTTTCTTTTGTTTGGGTTTTAACCCTTTCACCACCAAAGGCCTCCCCTTTGATGAGTAAAATCATCTGGCGTTAGACAGAGTAAAATCTATAAAGTCCCCCTTGGTGGTGAAAGGGTTAAGGAGATAGTTTTTAAGAGGAATACATTCACGCATCACATCAGTTGGTTCAGTTTGAGGTTCAAATCATACACTAATTCCAGCCAGGCCATCAAAAGACCAAAAAATATTGTGCAGAACTATACTTCTGATGTAACAACCAATCTACATGTATACACCAAAGAAAAAAAAATTTAAAGAAATTTGACTTTTAAGGATAAATTGTGAAATTGCCCTTTTCACAACAAACCCTTTGACACTTATTTTGGTACTTTTTCCCTGCATCTACAATATCTATGAACAAAAGTCTCCAATGTGATAATCTGATTTCAGGGGTACTTTCAAGCAACTGGCTTTTTGTCCTTTTGTTTTAAAGGGACACTGTCATCTTCACACATGCCCTGGCTTTTGAAATCAAAACTTGAAAAGTTCAGGAAAACTTTTTCAAGCTGGAGAGCTACAAAATGGCGTTGACTGCCGAAAGAGGTGTTTGAACACTTGGCGTGAAAATGATCATTCACTCTCCTCAAGAGAACAAAGTATAAAAGGGGGTCAAAATGCATCAATGCATCTACAATGAGGAAAAACATTTTCTAGGCTTGAATTCATGAGAAATTTCACATACACTGTCAGCAGTGTAATCGATTGAAGTGTATTAGCCAGTGAACTTAATAATGCAGTAATTCCATCTTCCTGAATTTTTTTTCAGGCTTCTTTTTGCATTTGCATAAATTGTGTTCACAACTGCGAGGATCATTCTTCATTTGATTTAATTCCATCTTCATGACTCATTTGTAGTCGCTAGAATGTCCGAGACCATCACATCATCATTATATTTGCTCATAAATGCTTAGTATCGTTGCTTTAAAATTTGTATTTAGCATAGTATTTTGAAGAAAAACCTGCGTTTACAGTTGTGAGGCACTGCACTGGTTGTGTTTTAACAGTTTTAATACTTGTGTCACAAATTAAACCAAGTAGTGAGTATTAAAAACATGGCATAATTCTTTCCCTGTTTACCGTCATTTGACTTCAAGGTCGTAACTCGCAAATAAATTTACTCTCTTAAAAGGGCAAGTTAAGATCAGCAACATGTTGAGGTATGTTGGAGAGAAAAAAAATATTTATGTGAGAGGTGAGTGCTTGAACTACTGACAGTGTTTTCGGTCACACTTCACTGAACTTGACTGTCAGTAAACAAACACTGCACAAGTTTTGGCTTCTTTGTGAGAAATCCTGCACATGTCAATCATACCAGTGTCCCTTTAAAGAAAAGAAAAAGTTATAGATTTTAAAATTTACGACTGTATACCTTTCTCACATAATGAACATCAGGGTGATACTTTGGCGGCATAAACATCATAATAAATCTGTCCACCAACTGGATACCAGACAATGAACAGACACCAAGATACAACAAAACTCCAAACATCACAGGTACTGGAATTCGATTCAATGCTGGAGCTAAAACAATTGAAATCCCTGAAACACAACAAATCGCTCAGGTTAGAGGGTAAAATACTATGTAATTCAATTTTTTTTAAATCTGACAGAGCACAAGTAAGCTGACACAGCTATAATCACACACTGAGTACCATTGTAATTTTGTGATTTTAACACAAATTTGCTTGAGACAATACCTTTCATCTTTCATGCAATAAGAACATTTCTGCCTTTTTTTGGAGTTATATACACCAAGCCATGGAAAACACATAAAGAACCAAAAGACACATACTCTAAGAAATAACAGCTTCAGAACACACAGGTATGATTTCCAAGACAAAACTTAACTATGTTGAAACCCACTTAACCCATTGGCACCTGGCCAAAACTGGCCGCGCAGAGCCATGTCCCTTGTACCGCTTGTGACGTCATAAGTTTTAATGCTCATGGACAACTTTTACATGTAGCATGTGTAGGGGGAAGAGATCTTTCACACCATACCCAAATGAGCACGATTCTGTCCAGCAGGCTGGAGAAAACACGAAAAAACCAAGTGACGTTCAGACGAAAATTTGAATGAAAATCTTGTTCCACTACCCACCTGCACTTCCTTCCGCCTAATCCTATGATCCTAAAAGTTTTCCACAAATCTTTTGCCACCGAAAGGAAGCCCAGCAAATGCCCAGCAAGAGAAAAAGAAAGCGAGGCAAGAAAAGCGAAAGAAAAGGGGAGGAGAGAAAGCGAAAGGTAGAAGGAGAGGGGGTGGTGAAACTTTTCAACCCAAAAACTATCTCAAAATTTTGCTTTCTGTGCATACCCAATCTTGGAAAGCTAATATTAAGCATCAGGAACAAATGGCATGATGAACTCCACCAGCAAACAGAGTTTTAGGCACTTTTGGTTCTTTTTGGCTAGAATCTGGCCACAAAACGGCTTGACGGGCTTCAAAAGGTGTTTTTCAGCAAAATGCTCGGTAGTCAATGGGTTAAAGAGCTTAGCAGTTGAGGGGGTATTTCTGAAATTACAGACCCCTAAACACTTACTGGATCTGTAAGCCATGGGCTGAATATGAACAGTATATTACCTGTGAGGATATGTATGGCAATGTTTGTAATTCTCTGTTCCTTGACTTCAACAATATGTGCTCTCACACCAGGAGCATGTGATGTACTCCAGATTGTTAGTGACTGTAAATGAGAGACTGAGCGAACAGTCGCAGCACACATCCAAGGCAGTCCCATCAATGAACAGATGAATGACATCAATCCCATGAGGAACAAGTCCAAATTGAAGCCAGCACCTTTACTGAGCTTGTTTTCTTTCTTGTTTAAAAGAACACCGGTCAGTTCAGTTTCCATGAATAACAAAATACCAATAAAAAGAGCAGGAATAATTGCAGCAAAAATCCAACCTGACCCCATAGGTTTGGTCATACCCGCAGGATTAATAAACCATCCTCTCTCTGTGTGTCTAGTGGGTGTGAAGCCTGTGTGAAATGGGTCTCCAATAGAAATCTTTGTGGTAGTGACTTTGTCGTGAAGAAACACATCAAGTAGGAGCATTGATGCCATAGCAATGACAATGCCAAAATCACTCACAAGTCGCCTTGCCTGCAGTAAGACAAATTTCATATTTAATACATGAAATTTTATGTAGCTTTTTTTTAAATTGAACACATCCCCATCTGACGCTTTTCAGTTATCAAGTAAGATAACAGATAATTAAAAAAAAACTAAAACAACTGTACCTGTGACCTTAGGCTTAATATATTATGCAAGCTCTCAAACACTGTTTTGGCTAACAGAGTAGAAACAGAAAACTATCTACAAGCATGAAGAAGAAGGCGTAATATTTATTGAGGGGCAGGGGCAGGGGCAGGGGCAGGGGAGGGGGTGGGGTAGTTGGAAGGACCATAAACAGAAATCAACAACATGTTACATACTGCAATTAACTAACCACCCCCTCCTCCCTCCAGACAAAAAGATTGTCACAACAGGAAATAATCCACCAGGTGATTATTGTTGGCTTATAAAAATCCCTACATCTTCAAGAATTAGCAAAATTTAAAAACAGTTAACAATGCAAAAAATTACAAACCCTTTTTCCAAAAAAATAACTTGTCCGAAACTTGCGCATGTAGAAAGCCACAAAGAAAGTTCCAAGAAGCAAGATGGTGGACAGCAAAGCAGTGTTGGGTTGTCCTTTTGTCTCATTTACATCATCACAGGGAACATCTGAGTACGATTTCTCCAGGGGATTCTTCTTGAATACCTGCAAACAATCATTGTCAATATTTTGACAATTCATTGTCATTTATTAGATAATACTAATTCTGTAGTGAAATAGCTTACTGGTATTATCTGAGATTTGGGAGTCTTGTATTTGAGTAAGGCTCGTCCAGGGGAGCTTAAAATTGGGACATAATGCTGTACCTTTGTGAACATTTTGATAAATTTTTACGATTTTATTTTATTCAAACAAAATAGTCTAGTAAAAATCTTCTAAAACAATGAAGTCTTAAAATTCTGACACCCATCTATCTGTGATGTGGTTGACCACTGCCAGGGGTGGGTGGTGTTGCTTTTACCTTAAGAATTCACTAAAACAAAGTTTCTTGACTTAATGAAGCACCCAGTAAAGAACTTAAACTTAAAAACTATTACTGTACCTGTTCTAGAAAGTGAAATGCTTCATAAATGAAAATTACTGAGATGAGGCAAGCAAATATTTCCTCAGTGAACCGTGTGAAGTACCGGACCAAGAAGCAGCCTTCCAATGCAACCACACCAAACAGGATGATCATGACCCAGAAACCAATCCAACAGCGCCAGGTCAGGAACTCCACATTATAGTCCTTACAAAACTGAAAAAACAAACAAACTGATGAGGAACCAAAAATGGCTAAAACCTGCTTCTGGCCCTGCACTCTTACAACCAAATCACTAGTTCCAACTCTAATCCTTTCAAACTACAGTCATTTAATATTTAACTAATAATTTTGCCATATCAATTTTAAAAACATCAATAAGTTCAACACATCAGAATGTTAAGAATTTAGTTTACAAATACCAGTAGGTTTTTACCAAAGTCGGTAAACAAAAAACAGTGGAAGACTAACCTCATAAATGGTCTGCTCAAATACTAACACAGGACCTGTAGCTCCGATGATTATTAAAGGTTGGCCTGCAAATAGCCCAAACGATACTCCACACATACAAGTCGCAAATATCACCTCTGACACCCCCAGCCATCCAGCAGTCTTCTTAGCAAGGATACTGCCAAAGGCAACATTTGGGGCAAATACAGAGAAATACAAAAAGATTGATGTCAGGAGACACTGCAAATTAAAGCCATCTTTAAAGTCACTGAGATAGAATTGGGCTCGCCGTTTGACATCTTGGACAAGGCCACCACAAAAGGAACCTGTTCTGTCCAATGGATCTTCTTCTTGTTCTTCTGCAGCTGCAGCAAGGGCTGAAGAGAGAAATTACCTTAAGCAAACTAAGTTTGAGAACTTGGAATACAGAAAGAAAATGTTCCAATGGAACAGTAAAGAGTGCTAAGGGAAAAATATCTAGAAACATCTAAAGGAAAGAGAGTTTTCAGAAAAAAGGTCAAGGCTAAGCCATCTGAATATAGTAGTAGCAAACACCCCTCACATCGTAAAATAAGTTTGTATAATTTTCAACTGAAGAAAAAAGGACATTCCATGTAACAACCTTTCCATTTCTGACTAAACGAAGTGGTTAACAATGTTGCCATGCAGTTGTTGCTGGAAGCCTGACTCTTTAGTCTAATTGACTATTAATATTATTTTATTAACAATAATATTTAACAGAGAAAGAACAATTACTTATTTATAAGTTCTACAAACATTTCAAGATGCAGCTTGTAGAAAGTTTACACCTGTACAAAAATATACAGTATCCTGGTTAAAGTTTCACTCTATCCAGTGCTATGTACTGAAAAAACATCAAAAGATCATGCCATACAGCGCTGCACATAGCTCAAATTAGCTGAAATAGAATGAATGTAGATTTGTACATAGTATTTTCGATAGATACTTTACCAGCTTTGGCCATCTTTCTTCTCCGTGCCATGGTTCTGCTCTGCTCTATGAGTATCGGTAACAGCACATTACGATCCCATTCTCCAGGAGGCAAAACAACTGTGTCATCAAGGAAGCCATTAATGGCTGACAGAAGATCTTCACGAGAGTCAGCACGATAGGCAACATCATGAAATGCCTGATTGAAAAAAATTAGTCCAGACTTACACAAAATGAAGAAAGTTGGACTTAAAGGTGTTATAGTGAAAAAGAGTCATGAACTCTAACCAAAACATATCCAGCATATATGACAGATAATGCAAACCACTGACAAGAAAATCCCCAAACTGGTTCAGAGATTTATAAGGACAGTCCTGTCCCAAAGTTTATAAAATAATCTGGTCAAACATTTTCTAATATAAGAGGTAAATAAAATTTATATTACTTGCCTTGTCTGACATCAAAGTAGATACAGATCGACCGATTTCAAGATATGATTCTTCACCTGAGGTGGGACCCAACAACACAAACATGAATCTTACTGGAATGGACACCTCAGTGATGTTCAGATTACAACCTTTGGCAAGACGTACAAATGCAAGTACAGAGCGTTCCAGTTCATCAAGTGTTCCAACAAGAACAGTTGTAGCTTCTGCTCCCTCAGGAATCTTTGATTTCACATCTGATTCTTGTTTCAGTCCACTTCCCTCCACAGTAGGTTCAGGTGCAAAAGATACTTCAGGCTTGGGTTCCTTGTTATCATCAGGTGTCAGTGGCAGCTGTCGAGCACAAATTCAGCTTTTTAGCACAGCACTGATGTTTACAGAATTAGTTAGATCCTATCATCTGCTCAGGTAAGCAGAGGGAAGAAGAAGAGAATGGTTTTAAGCAAGTGGGTAATATGGGTGCAGAATATTTTTGAATGCCTTGAAGACAAATAAACTTGAGTTTGTTTTTGGATGTGTTTTCTCTGTGCTTTTATTAATTAACATGTATATTTTTTGTTTATTGTTTCAGTCTCATCAGTCAATTGACCTGGTGACATTGTGAGCTCAAACTTTCAATTTCAATTAGGAATATGGGTTCCTCACTATTCCCCATCTACATGTCAGTTATGCAACGCTTTCGAGTGGTATACTGTGAAATATCCCACGAGTCACTTGTATTTTCTTGGTATACACATGAGCCTTTAATACAAGTGACTCATGGGATTTTCCACGGTGTACCACGAGAAAGGGTTGCATAACTATTTTATACCATGCCATAGAAAATACAGTGGCCAGCAAGGCCAGCATGAGCGGGAATCTCAACGCACGATGGGAAGATACCGCTGAATTGCGTTGATCGATGGGAAAGTTTGATGGAATATTGACAAATATACAACGGCTTTCCTGCATTGTGATTGGCTGTATTTTCTATGGCATGGTATAAATGCTGTTATGGCTCTGACTGGAACATGTTACTACCGAAACAGGTAGACTGTGAATTCAGAGACAAACGTGACAGTTGACTTTAGCACCAAATGTCAACAAATTTGGTCACGTGGCTTTGTTTTTCAACTCCAAAAGGTGAACGCATGTGGTCACATTCCTGTGCGGGATTGAACAATGGCATATTCTGTAAACAGCAAAGGTCGAACTCTAATTTGCGGGAAATCCACAGATGAAATCAATCAATCAACTATTTATTTCATAATGTACAATTGTTACAATTTTTACAAACAAAAAGAAAAATAATTACATACACATTTAAGCATACCGGCGGGTAGCAAAGGCTAATCTAGGTCGGTACGCTTGGAGATGGAAGTTACAGTTACTTAGTGATTTCAAAATAAGAAGTAAGTTACAGATAAGTTTAGTTAATAAATGATTACACATAACAAGTAAATAAGAGTAATTTTTCACTGGCTGAGTGAAATGAAATAAGTGAAAAATGTTTTTCTCACACACCGCTGGGACCTGGGTATAGGTCATGTGACCTATAGGGTGGGCAGTTGTTTTCTTGGCGTCCTCCATTGCCGACTTTATTGCGTTGTTCCACGAAAAATCTACTCGCTAGTTAGGACAGTTTAAGTTTTTACTAATTGCAACCTAATGGCAAAAGACAAAACACATTCGGGTACGAGTTCTCGAGCTGTCAGATGACTTGAACCATATAACGCAAGCCCAGGCGACCGCGAGCGATCTCGCAATCATTCGAGGCATGGTAGTCTGACTCAACTAGTGAGCAAGTGCAGACTACGTAGGAACCCCCAAGTTGGGCGAAAGAATTGCTTGAACAACAGAAGCAATATAGTACGGAGTTGAAGAAGATCAAGAAGGATCTGGAGGCCGCTAAACGTTCGAAGCAGGAAAAGCCGAACGAGTCAGAACCGGAGTTCAAGTTCCAAGGAAATAAAAAACAGTACAAGCTGAACTGGCACGTGTTGGACAAAATCGGCTCAGCTATGGTCACTAGCGATGACGAGGAGAGGAACAACCTGCTCCAAGAAGGTGAGGCTTTACTTGTAGAACGAAACAAACACATTTGTCATTTGTCTTGTCCGGCCGAGCTGTTGGCAAGCGACTCTGGCGATGAGAAACTCATTAAAAAAGTGATCAAAGAAAGTAAGCAGTTACAGGAGGAAAAGTGAAAATCAGTGGTAGCGAAGTGGAAAGCTAAGAAATCTGTCCAGCAAGACGAAAGGTCGAGGCCCGTTGTTCAAGAAAAACCTCGTAGCCAATTTTCGGCGGGAAGGTCTTCCAGCAACCTCTCACATGACTCGCAGCGGCCATTTCACCCGCGAGTGTCGAGCTGCAGTTACAAGTAAAGCATCAGAATGGGCCCGTAACGCAGCACAGCAGTCGGGAAGCCAGCAATAGCTATGTTCTGTCGACCGATCTGGTTGAAGTTGAACATTGTTCTGTTGAATTTGATTGTGCAGACGTTGATCATTCAGTTAATGTTGAAAATGTTGAGTTGGCCTGTGCTACCCCAGTGAAAGGGAGACTTAAAGAGCATCTTGCATTCTGGAAGGATATTGGAGCGAGTAAGTGGGTCCTGGACGTGTTAAGGGATGGGTACAGTCTACCATTTATGTCATTGCCACAGAAGGCATTTTTTAATAATCATGGTAGCATTGCTGAGAAACAAGAATTTGTATGCAATGAAGTGGCTAAGTTGCTTGCATCTGGTGCTGTGACAGAGGTAAGGAGAGAAGACTTAATGGTTTGCAACCCACTGGGTGTAGTGAAGAACTCTGCACGCAAGGCTCGATTGATTGTTGATTTGCGTTACGTTAACCAGCATCTAAGGTCACATATGTTAAAGTATGAGGACATTAGGACTGCTGCAGACTTGTTTTCGAAAGGTGATTGGTTCTTCAAGTTTGATTACAAAAGTGGTTACCACCATATAGAGATTCTTCCTCAGCATTGTCAATTTCTCGGATTCTCCCTGTTCTTTAGAGGCGAGCTTAGATTTTTTTAGTTTATGGTTCTTCCATTTGGTTTGTCTGTGGGTCCTTATCTTTTCACTAAGATTCAAAGAGTGCTTGTCAAGCACTGGAGGAGTAAGGGCTTTCGAATATTTACATACTTGGATGACGGGGCCGGCGCAGATCAAGTCCTGAATACGGCTGTGAAGATGTCTACAGTGGTCCGTAAGGACATTGCTTTAAGTGGTTTCATTGCCAATGAGGAGAAAAGCCAGTGGGTCCCCTCCCAAGTGGGAGAACTTTTGGGTTTTATAGTGGATTTACAACATGGAATTTTTCAGGTCCCGGCTAGAAGAGTGGAAGCCCTTAAACAGTTAATAGACATGGTCATAGACAAACACTTTATAGTTTCTGCTAGATGCCTTTCTCGTTTGTCAGGATCTCTAGTTTCTATGGGTCTTGCACTTGGTCCAGTGGTTCATCTGTGGACACGAGGCATCTACAGAGATATTTGCCAGGCTAATTATTGGGATAAGCCATTTTTAGTGTCACAGGACAGCCAGTCAGAGGTGCTGTTCTGGAGGGGCAATTTTGACTGCAGTGGGTATCCAATCTGGTCTCCTAGCTCCCGGGTGGATGTGTTATCTCATTCGGATGCTAGTGGAGAGGGCTGGGGAGGATGTGCTGTACAGTTTTCTGATAGAGTTGCCAGAGGCTGCCGGTCTTCTGCTGATTGTATGAAAAGCTCTACATTCCGAGAAGTGAAGGCCATTAGATTGGTGCTGGAGTCTTATGCTGAAGTAGTGAGAGGGAAGGAGGTGCTTCACCGAACTGACAATAGGAATGCAGAAGTTGTTTTATCAGTTGGAAGCCGCAACAAGGAATTACATCAGGAAGCAGTGGCAATTTACAAGCTATGTAGAGAGTTAAATATGCGTTTGTCAGTGGAGTGGGTGAGCAGGGACGATAATGTGGAAGCAGACCGGTTGTCGAGGTTTAATGACCCTAATGATTACATGCTAGATCCTGCCTGCTTCAGATATATTGACCAATTGTGGGGTCCTCACACAGTGGATCGTTTTGCAAGCTGGCAGACCAGACAACTAGGAGGTTCTGTAGTAGCTACTGCAACCCAAGATGTGAAGCAGTTGACACATTTATAATCTCTTGGTTGAAAGAGAACAACTGGATTTTTCCTCCCCTGTACCTTATTCCATGTGTTCTGAGACACATGTCAGCTGGAGGTGAAATTGGTACCTTACTTCTCCCTCGGTGGCCTTCAGCTGTGTGGTGGCCGCTCCTTCTCAACACAGATGGTTCTTGGAAAACTTTCATTACCAGCTCAATGACATTTCAACCTTACCAAGGGATTTTCCTAGCGGGATCTGCAGCAAGCAATGTATTGACATCGGACATTCCATCATTTCCAATTCTAGCCCTTCGTATTTGCTTTCCTGAGTGACCCAGGCGAGGATAATTTGTGGTTTAATACACTAGGCAGTGCTCTATGTGTCATTGTTGGCTTTTGGACTTTGTTACTATCAGGTAGCATTGCGTGTGGATGTCAAGGATTATGCTAAGTGTCATCATAATCGTAATTTTCATCAAGCCAACTTTGACCTACTTTCTAGGCACGATCAGGAATACTATTGTAACAGCTATTTTCCTAGGACTGTTAAGTTGTGGAACAGCTTACCTAATATACTTAAGTCTAGCCAGGATCTCTTGTGGTTTAAAGTCCATCTTAACGATCACTTCAGAGGTCTACTACAAACTTATAGTCCGCCATGATTTCTCAATTATTTTGCATACTTTTTAAAAATTTTTTTTTCCTTCTTAATTTATTATGTAAGTCTAATTAATTTTACCATGTAAGTCTAACTTTTATCTTTTTGTACCTACGGGATACGTTTCAATTGGGGCTCTGCTCTGTTCGTCTCCCCGGTCACGTCATAGTATTGTTATATTAATGTATTTATTTTCTTGTGACGAATCTCAATAAACTAAACTAAACTAATCATAATGTACTGAGATTGTCAACATTGCCATTGCAGCAGATCACTGTTCCTATGATGAGTGTTTTGTCTGTGCTGTTTTAGCATTGTTTGGGTTCGGTATTGCTGTCTTGGCAATTTTACTACACAGCCATGTTGGCCAAAGGGGTTACTCAGACTGTGTCACCACTGCCGTGTTGGCTATATGGTGCTGGCAATTGAATGTTTCATGCTGCCATGACATTCCAGGACCCCCAGCCATGTTGGCCGAAGGGGTTGTTCAGGCCATGTGACCACTAGTGCTGTGTTGGCTTTGTGGTGGTTGATAATAAATTGTTTTATGTGGTCATAGCATTTTATTGCCTCTAGCTGTATGGGCTGAAGGGGTTACTCATGTTACTGGAAGTATGGTATTCTATACAACAGCACATGATGTAGTTGCCAAGGAAAATTGGGATGGAGCTGTACCTGCCTCATGTTATACCTGTTGTTTGATGTTAGGTTATTGTGTCATGGTTGATGAAATAGCATAGATGCGAGTGTTGGAATCTCTTGTTTACTCTGCGTAATTCAATTGCAGTGCCTGACTCTGTCCAGAAGGAAGTGAACCTGTCTGTCTGGTTTAAGCGAGGAGGTTGTCAACCATCCTCAACTGAAGCAGTTGGCTAAGTCTCTGCCAGGTATTTTAGTCCAAGATAGAGCACCAAGGACAGTACTTTGTTATGTTGGGGCATACCAAACGTGGAAAAAAATGGGCCATTCAATGTGCTGTCACTGCCCTACCAGCTGATCCTGGTGTTTTTGCCCTGTATTTGGTACATCTTATCCAGCAAGGGAGTTCAGTTTCATTGCTTAATACTGCCATCTATGGAGCTAGCTGGGTTCATAAGAAAAGCGGTTACCCAGAGCTGGGTGAGCACCCATTAGTCCAACAGGTAGCAGAAGCTGGTAGGAGAATCCTAGCCAAACCATCAAATCGCAAGAAGGCCTTGGAGGTGAGTCAAGTGAAGAAGGTTATCAGCAGGCTTGCGCAAGGCGATCTTGGTGAAGTTCAAGTTGCTGCGTTGTTTGCATTAGGATTTTTCGGATTCCTCCGTTGGGATGACCTGAGCAGACTGACTGTCGATAATCTGCAATTTGCAGACACTCATCTGGCTATATTTCTTATGCAGAGGAAGAATGACCAGTTCCGTAATGGTTCGTGGGTTTTCATAGCACGAAGTGACATATCCCCATGCCCTGTTGCAGTGATCGAGAAGTTCATAAAGATGGGTTGGCATGACTGCAATTCAAGGCTTTTTCATTGCATTCTGAAGACCAAGAAGAGGATGGAACTCAGAAAGGAGCCCATGTCTTATAGTTGGGCTAATGAACTAATAAAGCAGGAGCTGCAGAAGGAAAGGCTGGATCCTGGTTTGTATGGTATCCATAGTCTTAAAGCAGGGGGAGCATCGGCAGCAGCAGCCCTGGGTATACCTGATAGGCTGTTCCAGCGGCAGGGAGGATGGCGTAGCGAGAAGTCAAAAAATAACTACATCCAGGGGTCCCTTGAGTCACTGTTAAAAGTTAGTAAGGCCATTGAACGCTGAGAACTGTTAGGCCATTTTCTACAGTGCTACGTTTAGGTTCTAGTCAAACTTTGATCAAGTGTTTATCTGGACTGGTTACGATATGTTACGCGTTTTCCATGCAGTTTGCGAGTTTTGACAGTGGGCTGTTGTCTCTATCTTGTTGAGACTTCATCATTAGTGACATTGGACAGTTGTGATAGGTCAAGAAGTGTCATATTATTTTGTTCCTTGTTCTTTTTTGCCACTCTATGCTTTGTGACGTTGCGGCGGTCAGCTTGACATACCTACCAGCGGTGTGTGAGAAGAGTAATTTTTCACTGGCTGAGTGAAATGAAATAAGTGAAAAATGTTTTTCTCACACACCGCTGGGACCTGGGTATAGGTCATGTGACCTATGGGGCGGGCAGTTGTTTTTGTTGCGTCCGCCATTGCCGACTTCCCGCCCACCCACCCAAAGATTTGAAGTTTTTATTTTTGTACAATACCAGTATAATGTACGAGCCG
The DNA here is from genome assembly GCA_016490735.1 of Pachyseris speciosa. Taxonomy (NCBI): domain Eukaryota; kingdom Metazoa; phylum Cnidaria; class Anthozoa; order Scleractinia; family Pachyseridae; genus Pachyseris; species Pachyseris speciosa. Next base: position 239,017 of record JAEMWC010000905.1, read on the forward strand.
AGCAATTTTTCGTTATTTTGTTTTTAGCATAATGCTACTTGTATTAGCTTTGATTTTGCAATAAAGGTCAGGCGGCGGCGGTCAGCTTGACATACCTACCAGCGGTGTGTGAGAAAAGTATATATGCTATTATACGGTGGTTAAATAACTATAATTAGCCTGAACTGTATCCTTATTAGACTATCTATGTTGAGATCTGGATAGAGAAGGATTTCATTTTTAGGATAATTTCAGGGACATCAATGTAGGAGTCCTCAGGATTTTGTGAGGAATATTTCATTTTCCTTTTAAATGCATTTTTTGAGAGATTTCTGAAAGATAAAGGAATTTTGTTCCATAACTTGGCTCCGATTCTTGAAAAAGAATTTGCATAGATGGACAATCGGGAATGTTTTATGTAGAAATTGTGGTACTTAGAGGATTGAGTGTTTTATTGATGGACACTAGAGACATACTCGAATAAAGCTTGGATACTTTTTGGTGAAATCCTGTGTTGGACATCATGCATTAAGTTAGCAATCGATTCATAATAAGAAAATGTTAGTTAGGGGTATGATATTACAGTGTTTTCACAACTTTTGGAGGTAGGAGTTGCATTGTGTTGAGTAGGAGTTGCAAGGCCCTTCGGGCAGGGGGGGCATGCTCCCCTGGAAAATTTTGAAATTCTAGACTTTTGTAGACGCATTTTCCAAGCAGTTTGAGACGCAAAATAGGATATGAAGACGAAAATAATAATGAGTTGTCTTAAATAGAGCACTTTGCTTTTGAAACCGCTGCCTACCACACAATCTGAGTCTCTTGAACGTTCAAACGACGTATGCAAGCCGATTACAGCAATGTTGGAGCAAAATTTCAAGTTTATTTATTCACTAAGGCTTTTGTGGACAGTTGGCTCTTTAGAAACAGCTTTATTTCAGAATCTACCCAAGGGAAAGTAGCCGTCGCAAATGGGAAGATTGCCGTTGGATGCGACGGCCGACGGCTCGTTTTGAAAACACTGTATTAGCGTTAATAAAAAGAGGGATAGCATACTCATTACGGTTAGAAAAATAGATAAAGTGGAGGGCTCGCTTTTGAAGCTTTAGTAGCTTATCAAGAGAAGATTTACTCGCCTGACCCCAGGCTACTAAGCCATAAGTTAGATAGGGTGTTATAAAAGATCGATAAATGGTTAAAAGAGTATGTGTTGGCACAAAATATCTTAATTTAGCAATTAATCCTACCGCTCTACTGACTTTCAGAGCAACATGATCCACATGACGTTTCCAAGACAAATTTTGGTCGATCAAAATTTCAAGATATTTAACAAACTCTTTACCCTCTAAGGCCACATTCTTGTTTTGCTCATTGAAAGCTTAAAAGGAAGCATTTTAGACTCCATCATCGCAGAAGGCAGAAAACCGGCATCAGGATTCTTCTCAGGAAGATATTCCGATGTTGCAAATCGCTTTCGAGTTTCAAATCAGGTGGTTCAAAGTTGTGGAGAAAGGAATGTGACCACTTGCGTTCACCTTTTCGATTTGACAAACAAAGACACGTGACCAAAATCGTTGACGTTCGATGCCAAAGTCATCTGTCACACTTGTCTTTGAATTCGCAGTATACATGTTTTGGTAGTATATTTGATGACCATTTCCATTTATTTTTATTTCATGATCAATGAGTTTATCACTGGCAAGTAACAAATTATGACATTGAGAGGAGAGATTCAATGCTAATTCAACCTGGCTTACTTCTTGGACAACTATACCATCACAAGGGTCATCAATCTTCAACCGAATTGTACCATCTTCCTCTGTCTCACCCTCGGCTAGTTTTTGTTCAGATTCTACCACAGGAAAAGATGCCTTGGAGTCCTTCTTTGCCATCGCTAGGAGATTGTACGATGAGGGACGTCTTGGCATGGCAGGTGTCAATTGATGCTGATGTCTGTGACGTAAAAGCAAAGCTGCCAGCACTTTATTACTGTCTGTCTGACTCAGCTGGTCTGAGATCACCATATTTTCAACTACTGCTTCAGCTATACTTGGCAAATCAAATTTCTCTAAGTCCAGTAGAACAGTACCTGTAAAAGAAAAACAGGTTCACTATAGCAAGCTAGTACAGCTTCACATGCACTAATTTGCATCAGTTTTCAGTCTAGTATCAGGCTTTGAGGGAATCTATCTGAGGTGATCCATCACATCTTTAAGAACAGTTTTAATGCAAAACAAAAAATGCTTTCAACATGACTTAAGCTGAGAGGTCTAAAATGACTCGTGCATCTCAAACTCCATTGCAATAATGACTCAAACATGCTCACCTGACAACTGAGCAGTGAAACACATGTTAGGAGAAAACAATGTGACTATAATTAAGGGATGTGTGGAAAAAAAGCCTTAAATGACTTCTGACCAGCTGTTAGATTCTCATTCCAAATTACCTTTTATTTGTTTGTTAACCAACTGTCTCGCTTAAGTGGAAGGTGGGTGCCTGGGATACCCAGGGGCTTCCACTGTGGCCAGCCAGCCCCTAGATAGAATACTGCCCCCATGGCTGGCAAATTCCCGCAACCCAGCCATGAGCCCCCATTCCAGGCACCCATCACGCTGATGAAACAGTGGAAGGAAGAAAAAATAAGTGATGGGAGGGGGGAAGACGCTAAATGGACCACTCCACAGAACACTGCACAAACACTCGACAAAGAACTTGCAGATCGTAGCGGTGTACAAAGCTACCACGTACCATGTGAGCCTGCACTTAAGGGATTGTCTAAGCTTGAGAACTGCTGAACAGCTAAGCTTGTGAACTGCTTGACCTCTAAGCTTGTTAACTGCTTAACCGCTAAGCTCGTGGGCCGCTTGACCGCTAAACTTGTGAACCGCTAGACCGCTAAGCTTATGAACCACTTGACTGCTAAGCTTGTGGACCGGTTGACTGCTAAGCTCGTGGTGGTTAACTTAGTTAAATTACATTTAACCAAATTAACACAAAGAAAGAATTTGACTGAAAATCAAGAGTCACTTAGGGCTTTATTCCATGCACCCCTTCATTATTCATGATCAATAATAATAATAATAATAATAATAGTAATAATAAGAGTCTTGAATCATTCATAGTCAGGTAGACACAACATACGTGTGGCTTTAAATACATGACAATGCAATCTCATTAATTAATTTAAGATCAAGTACAATTAAATAAAATTAAAAAGACACCTATTAATAAAAGATCTCTATTTGTCAGTGATACAGTACCGGTTAAAGGTAAGTTGACAGTCTCGACTCGATCCTCGCGAGAATCAAGTATCGAGGATCGAGTCGAGAATCGAGACTCGATTCACTCGAAACTCAACTCGATCCTCGTTACTCGATTCTCGCAGGAAGCACTCCATTGTTATTCATCGAGTACGCGATTCATCGAGTACGCGATTCGACTTGCCGAGTTCTTGAGGAAAGAACGCAGTTGTTCTGTATGGACAATTATGTAGACACTACAACAATTTCCGTTCGAACAACGCAACGAATTCAAGCTAAGGGACAGCGCGGTGACAAATACTGTCAAAAGTCATTTAGGTTTTGAGGACGCGGTGTACTTCTCGAGAAATATCGCATACTGCATAAAAAAAAGCAAAGTCAAAAGACATTCAGTTTCTTTCGAGGTCACGGCGTTGTGCTTTTCTACATAAAAATTCCGATGCTCAATTTTAAACTGTTCATATGGCCGCTCGTTCATAAGCGCAACGAATCAAGATCGCTGCGGTTCATCGCGGACACTTTCATCAAAAGCGATCAAAATTTCGAGGAAGTGGGCTGTTTGTCGACGAAAATGCACAGTGTACAAGTAGGCGAATAGTGTAGTCGCTAGCCAGTAGCCGCTTGGCAAGCGTAAGGAATTCAAGGCTGGCGCGATTGATCGAACAAGTTTCGCCACCCCGCGCTCATCGACCACGAGGACGCAAACAAGACATGGTAGCTTATCGTATGCACGAGGCCAACTTCGAAAATCGCTCATCGCCTTTGAAATAAAAAAATTGACAAACGTTCGATGGAACACTAGTAAAACTCCGAGGAAACATCCGAAGTGAAATACGTGTATAATTTGGATAAAAACGTCGCCGAGATGATCTTCACTCTTCGGCCAAAAATAGCGCAAAGTAAACAGTGAATAAAAATAGACTTGACAGACACCGCGCGTGAGAACAGAAAATTTGCATACCATAACGAATTACACACATTTGTGTTTCAAGTTTGGAGGAGTTACATTGTAAAATTTATCCCTAAGAACGGTCGAAGAAAATCATGTTTCAACGAAATAAAGTTACGAACGAGCACCATTAGTGAACACATGTATTGACACGTACGCGTATCGAATTTCATCTTAAAAGTATGCGTGTCTGTGACAAAAACATGCAACGCTCAGTCGGCCAAGTTTTATTCATCGAACATCTGTTACTTATTGGGAGATATTGTAGTGGCTTGGTCAGTCCTTGGCCATTCTGTTCTTTCTCAAGCGTTGATTTCTGCGAATCTGCCCATCCGTCAAAGAGGTTGAATCACATTTAGAAACATATCGCGTACGGAACGACTACTCTTGCATCGTTTGCGTTCCTTCGAGTAGCTGGAGTTGCTTTTCAAGATGTCATCCCCAATTTGCTCGAGAGGTCTATCGAGTGATCAGCCAAGCGACAAGCTCATTATCTCTGATCTTGCGAGACGCGATCCTCGACTCGATTCTCGATGGCTGAGCCTCGATCCTCGATGCTCGAAACTCGCAGGAATCGAGTATCGAGGATCGAGTCGAGAATCGAGACTCGAAAGAGACTGTCAACTTACCTTTAACCGGTACTGTAAATATTCCCATGAACCCAATGAAAAAGAGAAATACAGGAGGGAAAACTTTAAGGTTTCAACACTAACTTTTGTACAGGAGGAAACTGAGTGTTCACTCAAGTTACAGCTTCCATTAATCCACCAGACCCTTCCACTCCCAACCAGAAATCATTTATAAAGAGACACAGTCTGGTGATAATGCAGTAGATAATTGAGTACCTTTCTCTAATCCTTTGCGTAGTTCTAGCAGGCTGTGAAATGTCAGTGAAGCAACATGTGGTTTTCCCCAACGATTAGATTCCTCAACATCCTCCTCAAATTTTATCCAACGAGCTGTTTCTGTCCATTCCATTTCTTCACCATGCTTTGTTAAGCGTTCTAACTCAATGAATGCCTGTAATTATTTATTAAAAGAACCATAATTAAAATTCAAACAAAGTCCTTTGTCCAAAACACTTGTAAACTCAATTAATGAAAACCTGCATACTTGAATATTATGACAATAAAGTGTACATGTATATTAAAAGTTAACTGGTCAAAAATAATATTGTTTAATGTCGCAGTTCCGATATTGTATGTTAGCTAAGCGAAAAAACAACACAACACGACATGCTGGCGTTAAGGAGGGACACCGCTCTGCTATTAGCGTGACGTTCGACTTCCGCGCATGACAATAGTGCAACTAAAGCCCAACCTATCTCCCCAGCGGAATTTTCCGTGCTGGATCGGACCAGTAGGACCAAAATTCACGCAACCTAAAAGCCTAACTCTCCACGGCACTACAAGCTGAAACCTCCGGCCAGCATCGTGCAACTTAATGGAATGAGTGTAGGCACATCATAAATAGCTCAAACCAATACATATAAACAGCACACGACAAGTGCAGATTTGGAAAATAATATTGGCCAAAAGAGAGCTAAAATTAGTGCATTGAAATAGAATGCAGAGCTTGGGGAAGTCGCTACGAGACTTAACCGAAAGCAGGAAACAAGAGGTGAACCCCGTTTATTGATATCACAATAAAATGACCTCCAAAGGGAGGGAGGGAAGGGAATTACAAAATTCTGAGACACGGACTACAGTAACGTAAGGAAAGCTATTAAGCGAATGAGCAGAATGGCTCAAGATATACTTTATATAGCTAGACATACATCTAAAACTAAGCCAATGGAAAATCGCATACCATAGCTTTACAGAAACGCACGTGTTTACAAGGAGACATGAATGGAGGTACATGTATTTACCGCTACAGCCATTCGGAATGAGTGTTACAAGTTTTTGAGACATAGAAAGTAATCGACCTTTGAGCGATTAGGAGATTACATTGTATTATTGAGACAACAAAGAGATAAGTGTGAATGATATATGAAATGAATCATATAATTTATGAACTGCGGAAATGAAATCAAATGAAGAATGATCCTCGCAGTTGTGAACACAATTTATGCAATTGCAAAAAGAAACCTGAAAAAAATTAAGGACTTCAACAGGGTTTGAACTCGTGACCTCACGATTACCGGTGCAATGCTCTAACCAACTGAGCTATGAAGCCACTGACGTTGGGAGCAGGTCAATTGTGGGTTCATATGTTCCCGTGAAAGAAATGAGTGTGAATGATATATGAAATGAATCATATATGAACTGCAGAAATGAAATCAAATGAAGAATCGAAATTGCATAAATTGTGTTCACAACTGCAAGGATCATTCTTCATTTGATTTCATTTCCGCAGTTCATATATGATTCATTTCATATATCATTCACACTCATTTCTTTCACGGGAACATATGAACCCACAATTGACCTGCTCCCAATCGTAAACTGTGATTTACCATGCTCGGTAAATCTTTATTAAACAACAAAATATGATTATCTTATTGACCACAATTTTTATATGATTATAGCTTCTTCTCTAAGTGCCCCAGAATAATCCCTTTTCTGGAAACTTAACCCTACATTCAGATGTGGAAACCTTTTTTTGTATCACTTTTTTTTTGTTCACTTTGACTTAACACTGTTACCAGTGTGTAAATGGATGCATAGCTTTCATAACTACATGTATCTCAATGTTGTATTCACTTAACAATAGTTACACTTTTCTGATCAAAGGCTTGAAATAAGTAGCTGACCCAAACTGCTTTGTATTAGGAAAAGCATGACCACAGACTTGCAGATAATAGGTCCTTTTGCTATCAAGATGCTGGGACTCTCAGTGCACTCAAGTATAGGGTATCAGGAAGTAATAAACTGCAAGTGGCCAGATTACCAGCTGCTGAACCAAAAGGCTACCAAAGGAATAGCTGAGAGGTTCAAACTAGGAATTTAATTTATACCTCGCGAGGACTGTGGTCATACTTGACAGGAAAGCGCTGCAGACTCCTACTTATGTCTGTCCTGCTGAAGTGTGTTTTCATTCCAGATTTATGTCGTGGAAGATGAGGACGACGTCTCCTGAGTCCTCTTAAGTCCTCAAATCGATGCCCTGATGATGAAACAATTTCTTAAACCTTAGGATCAAGAATAGAGACTGAAACTAAAACTGAAACTGGACTCAAGTGCCCTAGATTGACAGTCTTAAATGTACTATAAAAAATCTTTGATTCATTAATTTCATCCTGTGATTTCACCCATAAAGTGTGGGAATGAATGTATTGAGGTTGGAGGGAATATAAAGGAGAAATTTAATAATAATAAATAGTCCATCAGGAGTACCACAAGGGTCTGTCATATCCGCTTTATTGTTTAGTATTTTCATCAATGACTTCGATAACTTTATACCTGTTGAAATGGAACTATTACGAATGTGTAAATACGCTGACGACTGTACAGTTTATAAGAGGGTACCAAGTGGCTGCTCATCAAATATGCAGAAAGTCCTTGATGGCCTCCAGAGCTGGGCTACTACAAATAACATGCTACTGAATCCCAAGAAAACTAAAGATATGTGGATTTCCTTCTGCAAAAATTCTATCGAGCCGGAAACTCTGCGAATAAATAACACACAAGTGGAGAGGGTATCCCAGTTTAAACTACTTGGAGTATGGCAGCAAAATAACCTACATTGGAACTACCATGTCGAGCAAATAATAAAGAAAGCCTGCAAGAGATTATATCATCTACGTGAATGTAGGAAAGCAAGGTTGCCTACGGAGGTTGGCATTATAGTTTATTGTACCAAAATCTGCCCACTCCTTGAATATGCGTCACAAGTCTGGGGTGGTCTACCACAGTATTTGGCAGACGACTTACAGTCCATACAAAACAGGTGTCTGGATATAATAGGTATATCGAGAACATCTCTCCCAGCGTTGGAGCAGAGACGAATGGAAGCAACAAAACGTGAATTGGAAAGAACGATAAAAGACATCAATCATCCCAATCAAGTATTCTTCTCAAAGCCAAGCATAAGTCATAGTTACAATCTATGATCCAAACCTGGTCCAGTAGTCATACCAAGGTCTGGAACCCAAAGACATGCAAACTCTTTTACAGCAAGAGCCACAAGGCTGCTAAATTCTTAAATGTATAGTACACTTATATATCTATATTTATATTTATATTTATTATTTCCAGGTAAAACCGTGAGGTCTGGAAATCATTTTATTGTAATTTTACACTATTTCTTATACTGTAAATCCATTGTATTTCTCTATCAAAGATGGATCATTAAAGCTATTATTAAGATAGATAGAAATCTGAAAGTGTCTGAATAGCCTTCTCAAAATGTGTGATGCCAGGAAAGCAAAGGTTTTCAAAATTTAATGACAATAAGAAAGTAACTGTAAATTGGAATTTCCACAGCAAAAGGGGAGGGGTGAAAGGTTGAATGCAAGAAAGGAGATGTATGGATATAAAAATTTTCTAGTCCGTGCAACACAACATATTATAATAAAACACAGCAAGCAACTCAGTAAGCAGTAAGGGCACATGTACACACTGTAAGTTCCCTTGCCTGTCAGCAGGGACAATGCAAAAGTACAGGAAGAATAGTCCTGTGTGCTGCAAAATCACTGGTTGTTGACTCATTAAAAGAATGCTGTAAAAAAATAAAATTTAGTTATGACTTACATGCCATTTCTTCTAAATCCCTTTTAGCCAACTGGCTTGCTTCATCTTTTTCTGTTGCCAATCTTTCTTGGATGGGTTCTATTTCCCTTAGAGTCAGAGCACCAGAACGAAGCCGTGATTCCAGTTGTTCCCTTTCAGAGATGGTCCTATGTTGTCGAGGAGCTGACATCAACTGGTGATGATGATGATGGCGATGGTGATGATGATGAGATTTCTTCTCTCTAAGGTCTTTGAGATCATTTTTGTCTTTTTTATCCTTATGATCTTTGTGTTCATGATGATGATGACTATGATGTCGGGGATGCTTCCTTTTCTCAAAAGAAGTCTCTATCAAATTGTGTGGCCTGTCATCATCATGGCCATAGTGACCATGGGCCTCCTGTCCTTCATTGATTTTAGGAAGGACACTTATTTCTCTAGATCGACGTTTATCCTTCTTTGAGCTTCCATCTGTTTTATCCAATTTATGCAAATTTCGAGAATGAGAATGAATTTTTTGTAAAGGAACATGGTATCTGGTGGAAGAAATGCGACGACCTACAAATAAAGAAAAATTCCCACCAATGTATTAGCTCCTGTTAATGCTAAGGCTGCTTTTTGTTTATGGCGAACTTAAGAATTGGAGATCCATGCCTATTGACCCAACAAAATATTCATTGACTCTCTGACTTTGAAAATAATCTGGAACACTGCATTAATTTATGGGATGTGATCTCCAGCATTATCTATGGTTGTCAATTTTAAGTAGGTGGCCTTTTTATGTAAGTAGGTGGCAGAGTTTATCACTTACCAAAGGCACTCCCCTCTAGAAGGGTCAGGGGGGCATGGTCCCCCCAGAAAATTTTAAACTGAAGATGCTCTGAAATGCCATTTACAGCCCTCTCTACATTACCTTTCCCTCTACAAATCTACCAGATACAGAGTGAAACGAAGTCACACTGGCAGCCATTTTGGATAGTTTTACATTTTACATATGTGAACGACATGTCTGTGCACATATAATGTACTTTCTGCCATACCCTGATGTACAACCATTTCAAGTTTGCCTGAAATTGTTACAGCTGAGATCAGTCAATATTACAGGTGATGGTTGCTTTGTAAATAAACAATGTTCATGGAGCAAGATTAGATGTTACGAGTGACAAATGTCATGTTACGCCTGCTTCAAAACTTAATAACAGCCCTGCTATCGATGAAACTATAGACAAAATGTTTACAAGTCAGGGAAAGGTATTACAGATGGTATGGCTTTATTTCATTTTTGTGAACAAATTTTTATCAGTTTTTATTGCATTTATGACTGTTGCACGAGCACTGGCTTGTAATCAGATAATGAGATTTTCATGTACTAGTATGTGGATTTTTCAGAAAAATTTCAACTCCTCAAATCAACAGCCCAGCAGAGGTAACCCATTGGCACCCGTACTGGCCAAAACCGGCCGTAAAAAACTCCCATGCTTCAAAACATTGCAACTTTCTCAATCGCACGAATATTGCCTTAACTGTTAGTTGTGAGCACGAAATGGAATGCCCTTTAAATTTGGATATCCAATAAATGCAAGAAACGTAGCGATTTTGACCAAATATGGCCCTTTGAGTTTGGACAAGAACGAAATTGACCGTTTTTAACGTCAAAGAGAAACGACAAAAATGCCCCTTTTTGCCTTCATGTTTTTTGAGGAAATCATCGCCGAAAAACCAAACTTCAACCATCATAACGAAATTCAGTCCTTTTTCTAGCTTAGAAATGACTTTTTTTGTTGTTGATATTCTTCTCCCGAGTGTAGATACAGCCTTTTGTTCCAGTGCATTCGGGCCTTTCCGCCATTTTCAACATCTAGACCACATTGCATGCTGGGAAATGACGAGAATTTTTGACAGCACCCGTTCCTTCTCCCAATTCTTTCACATATAAACCTTTCACATATAAACCAAGTCTACAGCCGACCTACTGCCAAAATTTCCTGCTTGTGGTCATCTTCAGTACTCAGAAATTCCAAAATATGTGGTGGTAGGTCGAGAAATTCATCAATAGTCGAGTCCCAAAGGTACTAATTGTTCGACCGGCCAAATTCCCAGTTCGTCGAGTAACAAGCCAAATTCAACAACAAAGTACATCACCTTGCTCGATTCTTTGAGAAAGTGGACTCTTAGCTACCGTCACGCTTAATGATGCTCATCAGGCAGCCGCTAAAGATGAAAAATGGCTGTAAATTTAGCAGAAATCGCAAGCAAACCAAACTTGGGCCATTGTTGTCGCTACAGGGATAAAAAATAGCTACGTCAAAATGACGTTTTCAGAAACCTTGAGCCTCCAGTGGCTTAGAACAGCACCACTTTTCCCTGGTAGTTCAAATAAAGAGTCACGAATTGCTATTCATCGTTTATAGGTGGAAAATCACTCTGAAAATGTAAAAACAGCCGGTAGTCAATGGGTTAAGCCAGAAAATGAAGTAGGTGACAATTTTTGCCAGTAACTGACAACTTTTGACAACCCTGATTATCGCACATCTATGCACAACACAACAAATAAATAAATGTAAAAATGTGAGCAGAAAGCTGTTGTATTAATTTTTCTGCTATTACTGGGACTTTGGACATGCAAAAACATGACAAGCATGTGAATTGTTTGTCTTCACATGACCAGCAAATAAAAATATATAAATTAAAATAATTTCTGAGCTATTCAGAAAAATACAGGAAAGTGTACTTTTGTAACCTGGGATTGACATGTAAGTGTAAATGTTCATAATTCCATCACACTGGCAGAAGGAACAGAACTAATCCCCCTAAAGATAAAGCCTATTAGCAAGTTACATTGACATAAATCTGAGATTAAGAGGTGTAAATCAGACATCATCAAATGCTTGTTTAACCTGGGCTGCAATATTGCAGTTCAGCAATATCCATGACAAAATGCATTGCAATCAAGATGCCTTCAAGGTAATAAGCAAGTTTATACAAATCCCCCATCATGCTGGGGCAAAGGTCATTTTATTCACATATTGTAATGAAATTTTCTCCAGTCTTCAAAATCTCTTCTTGTCATAACTCCTTCAAAGGTGACACGCAGATGCAATACTTTAACAAAACATATTTGGAGAATATTGATCCAACGATACTGATTTGGATAAGTGACTAAATTTACAGTATGATATGACCAAAAGTCAATGAACAGAACAATAAATATTTACCAACTCTGTCATAATATGGTTCAGTAAAAGCACAATAGGATAAACTTATGTAGCAGAAACACGTTTAAAAATTTAAATACGTTTAATATGATTTTAAGAGGAAAAAGAAAATTAATTTTTACCTACTTCAAAAGCTAAGGCTGTGATTTGTAGCGCAAACAAAATCATTCCTTGCTTCAGAGATCACCCTGCAGCACAGCATGCATAGAACACTGAACATTATCATTTAATTTAGAGCTGATAGCTGGATCAAAGAGAACTTGAAGGCGTTCAAAGAACACGGCAATTAGTAATAAGATCTGTGGGACCTAATAGTTTTCTAATTTTTTTTGTCATGAAAAGACGTAAGACTTAAGCTTAAATGATAGCTTACTTTTGTAATCTTTCTCGTCGAAGTTGTAGTCTAGATGAGAAGTTTGTACTTCTGAAGTTTGAGGTCTCGATTCAGATGGTCTCGGCGCTGCAAATGGTCGATCGAAAACTTTCCTGAATTCCTCATTATCCACATTGCTTTGTGGCTTAATCTACAGATCAAAAAAGCGACAGTGAAGTCATCAAAGTGCAGTAAACGACGCAGGAAGAGACACCACAACACACTCATTACCTCTCCCAAAGCTACACCATGTTGATCACTCAGTACCGAGGAAATTTTCCGTATCTCAGCCATTTTCTGAAGGAATCAGTTCATGTATACCATAAAAAACGTGCATCAGGGAGAAAAATAACTTGTCCAACCTAAAGGTAGCTAGAATAAAGCGTTCAGCTCGTGTGTTCACAAGAGACGGCATCGATCAAGCCATAATTGAAGTGCCACTGCGATGAAATCTCGCGCCAATATTCAGGATCAACTAGAACAATAAACACGCAGCCGCGAATTACGTGCGACCAATTAGCAAGCCACAAGATGGTAACAAAGGCTTAAACCAGATTTCACCTGGGTAAAACGCTAAAAATCAGAGGAAATCTTAACCCACAGTGCTTGTGCTAAACTTGGCGTGTAGAAAAACAATCCATCCCAAAACCTGTTTGCTTCTATTTTCCTGTTGACCAGCCCCCTTACATTATCCAATCAATAACGGCTATTCTGGTCACGTGCTTGCAGACACGTGCTCCTGGGGTCCCCAATAAGTAAACAATAGGTATTGCATAAACTAATAGTACTCCCCTGGCCCAGTAAAAATAAACAAGTTATTCCAAAAAATAATTAGCTTACTCCAAACAAATAATTTTATTATTTTCACCAGCGATGGGCTCCTGTTTTCACGGAATCCATAGTCACCAGCTCCCCTGCTGAAGGAAAGATCAGTTTACTTTCATTAACTTGTACTATTCAATCATTGTGTGCATGTGGGCGTGGAAGAAGGCGGGTTGGTGGGAGGGACCGTTTTTTTATTAACAATGCACTTTAAAAGTGTACAGTGCAAAGTATTTTGGTCTGACTTACAACTTTGTTCATCAATAAGTCACAATGTTTTGGCCGTTTTGTTTTGGTATCTCTCTGACAGGGGCAAAAACATACATCTTTCATCAACCACAAGGGATGCAAGTCATACCGACAAATACTATATGTTTTAAGGATTCATCCATCCGACTTTTAAAACTATGGTCAAAATGGATCATCTGACCCAAGTCAAGCTGTAGAAGTACCAGTCTTCATGTACATGGTTTTCTTTGCTTCACAGAATGGCTGCCAGAAAACCACCCAAGAGCTGTGCAAAGCTCATGAAACATGATCAGTGATGAAATAATGAAAATCAGTGCAAACCCCATATCATCCAAGGAGGGAATGGTGGGGTAAGTGCTGCTTCATGTATGTGCTACCCCAGATTAATTAATCCCCACGGTATCAACAAGTGCTTTTCATTCAATTAATTTATTCCTGTTTTTCACGTTACCATGTTACCACCAATAGCGTAGCTCCATTTTCTGTATATAAACCATACACAACCCACAATTCCTGGATTCGCTGCGACGAAGGGCTAACGCTCGAAACGTCAGCTAATCGAATCCCTGTACGGTGGTCAATTTACATTATCAATTCCGTTGATAAACCAAATTTTCGTGCTTCACTCCCACACTGATGCAGCACCAGTTTCTTTAGAAACTAACCCCCCCTACCCCAGATTAGCCACCTATTTGAATGGACACAAGTTTTAGCACATTTTTTTGTTCTTCAGGAAGGAGACACTGTAGGTTGCCAGGAGTGTAGCTAGGATTTTTCCACAGGTATGCACAATTTTCTAAATGCCCCCTCTCTGCCCCCCCCCCCCCTCCCCCCAAATCCCCTTTTCCTTTCCCAAAGCTTCTTGCGAAGATAGGCCGATGCAAGGCATTAAAACAAGGTGATCACAATGCATTCACTCATTGCCATCCCGCTTACTTTTTGCATTTGGTCCAACAATGAGTTACGTCGCTTCTCTGTGGAAACTGACATTCAGCTGAACAAAAACACAGTATGTTAAGAACATTTCAAAGAAACAAGTGGGTTTAAAAAAATAGAAGCAAATTGTCCATTTTTAAAATAATTCTCTTTTTTATTTTTTTATTTTCGACTTTTTTCAGGTACGTATGTGTGTTGGTGCGTACAGGTAGCTATGCCCCTGGTTGCAACTTCTTGCACCTCACACACCCTTTCCAACAATAAAGCTATATTTATAATATTTCTTAAATCTGGATTGTAGAAAATTTAAGGAGACAAATACAAGGTGAGGAAATTACTGAAGTTTTCAGTAGTTTTGGCCACTCTGCCTGAATACTGACCACAAGTTGGGTACAGGAAATCTTTCAAATGAAGACAGAAATTACTTCCTGGAAAGGAAAGAGAAAAAAAGAAAAGAACTGGGAGGAAAAAGAAACCTCAAAGCTGTTCACAAATATTTTTAAAAATGCTGAAACATTAGCATTTATTTTCACCAATAATTTTCCTTCAGATAACAACAGTTTAATAAGATTCAAAAGTACTAAGAAAGTTCTTTTTTAATGAGTTCACAACTGTGTAAAATTTCCTAAATTAAGTAAAGCCAAAAAAAATAAAAGATTTTCTAACTAACTGTCCCAGATAGTGACCCATAAGTCCAGCCTATCATGCAAGTAGTTTTGAGAGGAAAACAACCCTCAGACTCATAACAAAACATAATAATGGCCTTGTTAATGTAACAAGTTGATGGTAAAACAACAAAAAGAATTTACTTCATTCAAGAGAAAAGATCATAATATTATTAGCATTTAATGCACACATTGTTTTAGAGTGTTTCAAAAAAAGAAAATGTTATACAGAATAAATAATATACATAATACACATATCTTATTAGATGTTTTGACATGTAAGTCATGGAGTATTTTTATGAGTTGCGCTGTATTTTGACAAGCAAGTAGGGCAAGTTGCCTGTAGGGCGAGTCGCCTGTAGGGTGAGTCGCCTGTAGGGTGAGTCGCCCGTAGGGTGAGTCGCCTGTAGGGTGAGTCGCCTGTAGGGTGAGTCAAAATACAAACAATGAGTAAAAATACTCTGTGATACTACACACCAAAACATTTTATAAGATGTTTATTATCCAACTGGTATTGCAAACAAAGAATTTATAGAAAGAAAAACTTCTTCAGGGAAATGTGACAGGGTTTACGTGACATGTACACTTTTGTACAGTACAAATTTATGTACAATGTCGTGGAATATTTGTACCTGTCTCGTGCATTTTCTGTACAATAACTAACAGAATTGGATAATAAAGAAACATTATTAAGCCAAACAAGCTTTTCTGATTCCTATTAATAAATTTGAATCAACATGTCTCTTTTCTTAATCTTAAGAAATCACAATTAGACTGAAAATTAGACCAACAGGGGTGAGCAGGATTGGCTCGCCTTCCACCAATGTGGCCCGGGTTCGATTCGTGGACTTGGCATCATATGTGGGTTGAGTTTGTTGTTGGTTCCATACTCTGCGCAACATTTCCAAATTCCAATTCGATCCAGATGCAGGACCTCCCTGAAAACCACTTCAGTGACTGGAGCTTTCTGGGTAAATATCATGATTATTATTATTATTATAAGAGTAGGGGATGTAGTTCCCGATGTAGTGGTCTATCTCTACCTTTCATCTGTCTTTGACTTTCATGTATGGGTTGGGTGGGTGGGTGAGATCAAATATGGACTGATAGCAGCAGCCAGAGGCACCTTTACAGGCTGACGTCTGATCTCACCCTAGAGAAGCACTGTAAACTATCCCTGAAAAGCCTCGATGGGGAGAGGATAAGTAAGTATGTATGTATATTATTATACCAACAATTCAGAATCTCTTATGCAGCCTTGCATACCAGAGAACACTGGAACAGTTAACAGCAACAACAAACAGTAAATTACAATAATTATTCTCTTCATATTCAATCATGGGGGTCAAAATGGCCTAGTTATGTCACAATTTCTATTCAAGTTTCCATTTAAGATCACAGACTAAGGCTAAATGATCTGAGGGCATAACCACAGATGGCAGAGCTAAATGAGGGGAGAGCTCATCCTCACTTGGCAAAGGAAGAACTGACTCCACATCAAAGTAATTTTTATCAGCAAAAATATAGTCTAGAGTCCCTTTAAATCCTCCAGTGTAGTTTGTGTAAGCAGGAAAGCCACAAGCAGAAAACAGGCTAAAATCATGGCTAATTGACAAAGTCATACAATGCTCATCTTTGTCTTCGCAAAATGTCCAGTCACGATGAGTTGCATCAACATGGCTTGATGTAAGGAGTTCTACAAGACCAGAAGTCGGCTTGCTGTTGAAATCACCACAGATTAGAAAAGCTACTTGTGATTGGCTGTGTTTTCCATCATTAGTTTTCTTGGAAGATGAGCTGTCAAGGTCATCTCTAACATTGACAGAAACGTTGTCATTACCCGCAACACCAGAACAGAACTGTGAAATGACTTTCTGGGCATGATTTAGTACAATAGCAACCTGAAGTAAGCGGATATGTGGATAACTAGGTTTAAAGTAAAGATGTGTGTTGGCTACACATAAATACTGGTTTTCAAAACCAGTTACTTTGAGAATGGCTAACTGGACCACAGCATTCCTCTTCTGCAGAGTTTCCAATAAAATAGGCATTGCTGACACATGGTCTAACAGCACCTCCTGTGCTGGATCTTTCAGCAGGGCTTCACTCAGAACAATGTCATGTTGGCTTATCAGTTTAAATTTGCTTTTCTGAAAAAACAATGCTTCTCCTTCTGGAACTTCGCCACCTTTGCATTTCAGCAAACCTTCAAAACCCATTGTTTCCAGAGCTGGACTCAGATTATTCTTAAATAATTTAAACCCACACTCTTGGAGGCAGATCAGATCGGCATTGTAGCCAGGAATTTCCTTGAGTAGCAGCTGTTGGCGATAGCTTATGTCCAAGGCATATGGTGGACAATATGGGTACAATACTTTCTGCGCAAACTCATCCTTGGAATATGTATCAGCCAGAATGTTATAAGAGACAACTCTGAATGTGCGGTGGTCGGCAATTTGTTTTTTGGTGTACATGTGACGAGCATCAAACGGGCAAAGGCCTGGTCCAGCAGCTACTGTAACTGAGCTTGCCACCTCTGAAGTCACACCACTTGTTCTCACATCATTTCCTGGTGCACATGCCAGTTTGAGATAACATCCAACATCTAGTATGGATGGAGTGTACAAAAAGTCATGACCAACTTCTTCCCAACTTAAGACGTCACCTGCAGATGCTGGGACAGAAGTGGCTTGTTCTGCAACAGTGCTGTGATTGGTCGACTTGTGCCATGTGTAGATGCAGTGCTGTTTATTGGCGAATTCCAGATTCAGAAAGGGCATCACAGGAAACCCTGACATGATGTTATCAGGAAGAGCCAAAGACAGGACTGTAGGAGGGTTAACTTCAACACTGAAAGCTTCACATCCAATCTTCAAAGTTGAACCATCTTTCCAAGCGTCTTCATTGGCCAAACTTGAGCAGACTAACTCACCGTTAAACCAAAGGCTCGCTACACCATCTCCACCTTCACCAGTTTCGTTGCAATCAGCGTTCTTTCTGGCTTTCTTCGTTTTCTTCTTCGAAGATAGCTCGATTCTTGTCAAAGCCTTAGACAATATCTCACCCTTACTTCGCTGCAGTTTTCGCTGTTTTCCCTCATAAGTGAAAGAGATTGTCAAATGATCTTCTTCCTGAACACTTCTAACAACTGCTATCGACATTTTGCGTGCCAAATTACGAAAGAAACAACGCTTTCTAGAAAGCAAAAGTACTTTAGATGTACATGCCCTGACTAAACCAGCAACGCTACTCATAGTTTGTGTGAGGGAGACTGGGCCGGGGATCGACATCACGGCTTAGTTCCTCGTTAAAAATTAGTTGGTTCTAAACGATGAAGGGCCTGGGAACGAATCCAAACTTCATTAAAAATCAATGACATTGAACTAAATCTATTCTCTTTAGAAAGGGTATCTAAAAATAAGTGCTTTCAGCAAGTTTGACCATGTTTGGTCGAAAAGTCGCCAGTTGACATGCATTAGATCTTTAAAAAATCCCATACAAACGTCTCTGTATTTCGGAAAGTGTGTCCTTCCAACCATACAAAGTCTCTAATTTTCACAATTTTCAAAAGCTTTATTTTCAGCTCCAACTCAACTGAACAGCGTTAAAGTTGGTTTAGTAACCATTTTTGAGATGCTCTTTCATGCAGCGGAAACAATTTTTTCCAATCGATAAATTTTAAAACCTTGTTCCCAGGCCCTTACTCGTTTAGAACATGGCCAATTGCTGTGTAGGCTAAGTCTATGGATGAGCTCTTTCCTCCACATCTGCTCGTAACCAGAAGCACGCAAAGAATGCCGAGGAGTTTCACAGACTTGTCATACTCAAACACATTTATCTTCCCTGCCCAAGGAGAGAACAGAAAAATCAATGAAAATAGATAATATTCTTTTGTCTTGTTAGTGAAAGTGGCCACTTACGAAAAATCAGAACCAGTTCATGACCGTTCATGGCAAAAGGCTCGAAGGAAAATTCGGACTTCTATCGGAATTAAATTACAATCTCCAGGATTGCAATTTAAAACCATATACTGGCCGCTAAGGGAGGCTCCACCCAAAAGGCGTGCCTTTTTAACATCGTGATAATCGAAGAAATGTGAAAGTCAAAACCGTAAGGTCGTAAGGAAGGACCGAAAAGGAAATAATTGAATCCAAATACAATATTGGAAAGCGAAGCAAAACTAAACAAAGGTGCCTGGAATAATGAGTCTCGCCTTCGTGTGAATTGCCCTGCTGTGATAGCGTGGGGATATTCATTTTGTCTGTGAGGCATGAGGAGGTGGTACAACAATTTGCTTTTTTTTTTTTACAAAGGGTTACCATTTCCGTAAAAGTTTGGATGTGAAAGACTCAAAGTTCACCAACCGGGTGGAGCCGCTTCCCATATGAAATTTTCTTGATTAACTCCCGAGGTACATATTTATTCAGTCCGATGAAGAATGGCTTAAGTGCATCAAATGGTTTGATGAGTGTGTGGTAAAACTTGAGAAATTGACTGAAAGCTCTTTTTTAACACAATTGCCTCAAGCCGATTAGACAGATTTGTATGAGCTCTCGTTCTTCTCTCCAATTGAGTCCTCGATATCTTCCAGCGTGTCTGCCGGCCAAGCATAAGATAAGACTAACTACATCCTGTTAGGGTTGTGTTCGTGTGTGGGATTTGAAACTCAGCAATCTTCTGAGGTGTGGCGCGGTGGATGTGGTTACAAGTGTCTGTGTTTAATTCAACAATAACAAGCTTAGCACTGATACTATGTTATATTTTATTGCACTGGTGACCCACCGAACGATAGGGAAACTGTTAGGTAAATTTCTTTCAAGTTTTATTTTCAAGATTGATTTTTTATTTCTTTTTTCTTTCTTTCTTTTTCTCTCCCTCTTTCTCTTTCCCTTCTTCTTAATAAATATGTCTTCTTGCACCTGGCATACAGTTATGGCCAGGACATAAAATGTTTGGGACTACTCCTACTAATTTTTAACGTGGCCACCGACTAAAGTCAGGGGCACCTAACGAGCCAAATCAACCAAAAGCTGTAGAAAGGCATTTTTAAGTATCTTATGGTGTTTGAAGTCTGTTTAAAGCGATGTTTTCATAAGCTAAAAGAAGTTCATCTGTTCGGATTCCCTAGCTGAAATTTTAATTGTCCGAAAATCTTAGGGAACAAAATCTTCCTTTGAGAAAATGAAAGCTGAAATGAACTTTCCACGAAATTTCTAGGGAACTTACAACCTTTCCGAAACCTCAGGGGCTATGATTTCCCCATTGCGAATCTTTTAGGCCACGTTTTAGTTACGAAAATCCGAGTGCACTCTTTTATCGACGCCGAAAACCCAAGGCGAATTACCCTCCACCGAACAGATATCTACCGAAACTTGTCGTTGGGTGCCCCTGTAAAGTGCGGGACCTACACTCAAGCGGTAGGCTCAGTTGCCTTAGCGAGCAGATACCTAGACTCTCGAAACAATAGTCTTACTCTTCGGCTGGTAGCTTTACACTCACTCACTCTGAAGTTCAGCTCAACCATAGGCAACTTAAATAGCTAAAGAGTAGACTTATTTGGGTTTGCTGGTCGAGGGGATATGAATAACTCTAGACGTTGCCCATTCTGGAATACCTAAACACACCAACGCGATCACACAAACGAATATCGCACTTCCAATCAAATCACGGAGGTCTCAGCCAAGGTCAGCAGGAATTCCCAAATACGGGAAAAAATACTATACTCACTACATAACAAAATGTTCATTCTGTATGGTTATATTGCCTGCAATGTCAACTCAAATTACCAGCACTTCCGGAAGGTATCAAGTGATCTTATAAATGATGATTGTGGCTCCTGTCTTATTAGTAGTTCTTGAGAATTTTT
>JAEMWC010000905.1:265000-335000 GCA_016490735.1 Pachyseris speciosa
TTATTATTGTTATTTCTACCGGTTTTATTCTAAACAAGATGTCAATGTAACACCAAATAAAACAAAACAAAACAAAACCGGAACAATACTAAGCCGTTGGGATTAATGCCACAAGCATACGCTCCTCGCCAGACAGGCGTAAAGAACAAAAACATTCACAATTCACTGCCACACAGGCATACACAGGCAGGAACTCATCGCCACCCAGGCGAAAATAAAACTCTTAATTTGACTGCCACACAGGCAATAACTTATCGCCACACAGGCCAAACAAAAACAAATAACTGCAAACCTAGCGCCACACAGGCATAGTCTACCGCCGCACAGGCGTAAATAAAAATTCACAATTCAACCGCTACACAAGCATAAAGTACTAACTTGCCGCCTACAGGCATAAACTTATCGCCCCACAGGCGTAAATAAAACTCACAAAGGAGCGCCACACAGGCATAAAACACAAACTTGCCGCCACACAGGCGAAAATAAAACAGACAATTTACAACCACACAGGCATAAAATCACAAACTTGCCGCCACACGGGCATAAACTTATCGCCCCACAGGCGAAAATAAAACTCGTAATTGAGCACCAAACTGGCCGCCACACAGGCGCAAATAAAACGAACAATTTAGCACCACGCAGGCATAAGACTACAGTTTTGTCGCCTCCTAAAGAAAAAACGAAACCCGGCCAAAGAGTGAACTTAACAACACGGCGAAAAGATATGAAACACGATACCTCAAGAGCTGGAGCGTTAGCGGGGCCTCCACCATCATTTGGAGCATTGACAACTTGTTGGGCCGGAACTTGACCCTCGGGCTGTTCAGGTTGATTACCAGCCGCCTCAGCTACAGCCAAAGCAACCTGTTCTGCAGCAGGTGGGCGAAGAACCTGCTTGTTCGCGTTCGCGGCCATCTTAGCGAGTAAGTCGGGTTCCACTACCTTCGACGCCAAACGCCCTTCTTGTCGGACACAGTGAAGTGAATGGGACAAAGCGTGCTAATGTTTCCTATTATATATACTCATTTGCATATCATTAATTAATCCCCCGGGATGATATTTACAATTCAAATGGACGTGAATAGTTCTAGTATATAGACATGATATTTGCACGAGAAATAAGTGAGGGACTATGTCCAAACAGAATTGCTAACTCAAACTGTAATTTGAATTTGACATTTTCTGTCGATTTCAAAATAATTTTAATATGACAAAATGAATTGCTATTCGACACATCGATTCTTTGATACCTTGTTGGACTGCTCACGTGGCCACTTGGACATACTAATGAGAGCCATGTGTATTTCACGTTGTTTGGAGGACTTTTGTCGGCATTTTTCATTGGTTAGTAACTTTTGTAGTTCCAATGACAATAAATTATCGTCGTTTGAATTGCCCTTGGCCTTACACGTTGATCAAGCTGATGAAGTCTCCTTAACATGCGAACGACGAATACCAATAAGATTCCTTGCACGTTTTATTTCAACATAGCATGTTTAAATAGTATTACATTCAGAGTATTGAAATCAGTTTCAAAAGAATATTTGGAAAGTCTCTTGTACTCTTATTTTATTCTATTACAATAACACCAGGATCGTCGTTTATTTCTATTACGACAGGCTTGCTTACTGGCACTTCCAGCTTCTCCTCTGGTCTCTCTGTTTCAATACTTTCTAGCTCCTTGCATCCCGCAGATATTGGTTGAGGGTCCGTTGGGCTGTTCGATGTTTGAGGCCCCTGTGCTGAGGTACCTTCGCGCTCCTCCTTGCTTCCATCAGATGTAGGTTGAGGGTCCGCTGGGCTGTTCGATGTTTGAGCCCCCAGTGATGAGGTGCCTTGGCACTCTTCTAAGGATAAAGCCAGTGATCTCTCCACATTGATTTTTTCTCGAGCTCTCCACTGATGACATTAAATAAAGAATAGTGAATCACCGCTCGATATAAACCATCTTTGATATCCACCTCTAATAAGGTGTCTTAAGCATGTATCAGGGTCTGATTTTTCAGTTGGAGTGATCCTTCAAGTAGAGAGCAAATGAGTTCGGCGGAGATGTCTGAAAATCAGGCTAAGGCCTCAAACTGGCCACTTCGTTGGATCTAAGTTGTATATAGTTAGTTGTGTATTCGCCATTCTATCTAATTTTTAAATCGTTTATTGAAAAGGTACTGGATTCCCTCCCCCCCTTCAACTCAGTCTGCTATGAAACTTGTGTGCGAAGCATATCAAATTCTTTTTGATATAATTATTGTATTGTTTGGCTGTTTGATTTAACGTGTTGTGTGAATACGTGCCACGGAAGTCCAACACTCACCTTCTCGAAGTGAAAGCGAAACGGTTTTGCCATATAATAGTGTTCGACACAGTCTGCGACAGTCTGAAAAAGAAAATACCACGCACAACAATATTCAACATTATATAATAACCAAAGTCAATTCGCGCGCTCTGATTGGTCAGTCAGCTATGGTTTATTGTACCAGTAAACTCATGGAAATTTCGCGCGTCTTTTGAATTATTGTATAAAAGCAATAGACCACGAGTTTCTATGGTTTATAGGCCGATAAACCACTTGGGATGTTGCGGCTTGTGATTTACGAATTCTTCGAGTTTTCTTCCAACATCCCGCGTGGTTTATCAGCCTATAAACCATAGAAATTTGTGGTATATTGCTTACATGATTCGTAAACAAGGTACCACAAGAAACAGGGTATCTGCGTTCACCACTGTTGAAGAAATCTCTTTGATATCGCCATAAAATCTTATGCTCGTTACAGTGGGTGACAACATAAACTCAACTCACAATTGGCCTCCAACTCTCACAAACTCTCGCCGGCTCAAATGCACTCAGGTCACTAAACTCCTCTCCTAGTTTGCCTTTTGACTCTCGCGCACTTTCACTGACTTTCATTGGCTCTTTTCACTCTCATTATTTTAGTCCCTAACTCTGATGGGATGTTATCTCACTAGCTCTCGTGTATTGTCCAAAAACATTTAAACTCTCGTCAAATTTGGGTCTTATTCTCCCTTAGGTTTATCGCTTTTCTTGAACTGAGATAGAACACGAGCTACTTCTCTAATCGCCGCAAATCGGGCAAAGCAAGTGCCAACCTTCACTAAATCAGTTGTTCAGTTTCCTGTTTGCCTTGGAATGGTCCATTTGACAAATAAGACCTAACAATAAGACCATATACAATGTCCGTAGCCTGCTGTAGGGGACACGGAGATTGTGGAAGGAACCTAGAGGCAGTAACATAGTAACATAATCGATGTCCTACATCTAGCTTGAATGAACTATAGTGCTAACAGAAAACGTCTGAATACCTTCAGAAGGCAATAAAATCTATATACGTACAATATGATCCGGAAGCGAGTCAGCGATCTTCCGAAACCTTTTCCCATATTTGGCTAACCTATGAAGTTAAAACATATTTATAAGGAAATCAATTTCAACACTTACAAAATAAACTCAGAGAAACATGAACAGGTGGATGGTATACAAATTATGAGATCTTTGATACCCTCTCGTAAATTGATCATTGCTCTCTTTCGTCCATTTTTCAACAGCCCTTTCTCTTCTTTCTCTCTCTTCTTTCACTGGGTCTTCAATAAGTTCTACAAATAAACACATCGGTTTTCTGGCGGTAAGAGGAGGTCTGGATTGAAAATGACACCTGAATCGTATCAACTCTTTTTCCAGCAGCTTGTGTTGTGCTCTTTTTCTTTGCGGAGGTCAGTTTACAATGTTGATTTGCAGTGTTTACATAAGCATTTTTGTGAGCAGCTAACGCGAGTAAATTGTTAGCTTTACTGATCGGATGAGAGCACCTTTAGACTGGAATAAAGTTATAATAAACTTGTTTCGCTTTCGACAGTCAGTGGCCGTTAAACAGTGAAACAATTTTACTGGATAGTAACACAAAACGAGAAGGGACACTATAGCCAACTGTGCTCAGTGCCGTAGCTACTATTTAACTTAGAGCTCTATTCACTTATGGTAACTAAAACTACAGAAAAACTTACAAAAAATGTCGTTTGATAAATTAAATCTTTAATCTTAAAGTTGACTTAGTTTACCACATCGTTTGTACAAGACCGGTTACACGTGCGATATTATCACACACCCATACGCCGCTTACGATGCAACATTTAAAAAAGCGGTCGTATATCCAAGGAGTAAATCAGCTTTACATGATGATAAGCTCTTAAACTTTTTAAACGTTAAGGAAGTGAAACCGATTAACTAACCTTCCATCATTTTATAATCAGCTGGAGCACGCGTCCTTCCAGTGTCACGTTTTATCTCCTGAAATTTGTATAGAGTTCGTCATCAAAGTTCATTATTAAACTGATTTAAGGGACAGAAAAAAGTCGTTGAACCAGAAAAAAATAGCTCATTTTGTCATCTGAATGCTACGTTTTTGTCACTTTTTCACCTTTTGTCCCTATTATCCTCTCGAGATGGTATGCAATCCAGAAAAAACCATCATAGTTTTGGGTGTTTACGAAGACGACGAAAAGGCTGCTAGGGAGGGTGATTTTAATGTGAGAAAAATGAAGATTTTAAAGTGATTAAAAAGTAAATTTCGAGGTTAAAAATTAATGGACGAACATCTGCTCTCAACCTTGACGTGCACTCACACTGTAGTGGACTGTCTGAGTGTTGCGTATGTCTTCGTTTCCCTTTTTAATTTGTTCATAAAACCCCTTTTTATATTTAATTAACATCTAGGTATATCGCGTATCCAGGTATATAGTATAGTGGATTAATCAACAGAGATACCTACCGCTGGGGCAGCTTCTTCTTCCTTTTCTTCCAATTCAACGATTTCTTCGTCAGGCTGCATCGCGTTTCTTCTTTTTCTCTTCCTACGGGAGTGACAGCGAAATGAACAGACATTGAAGTGCATGCTTTTTTCGTTTCAGATTTGTTCACCTCAAAAGTGATAAAGTACCCATACGTTTGTGTCTTGGCCTCTTCCATTTCAAGCAAATGAAGACAGATATTTAAGCTCCTCCGCTCAATATTCTTTGGCAAGCTGCTTATCGTGTACTTTGCGGCTTGCGACAAATAAACCGAAAGGACAACGATGTCATAAACGATTTTCCCCGCGCGCGCTGCTGTTCGCGTGCTTGCGTGAAGCTTACGAGATAACGGATATCATAAGGCTTTTGTACATTAGGCCCCGGCTACACGTTCAAACATTGTTATAAAACATTTGTTGGAAGAACAATGTTAGAACGTGTAGCATGCATGTTTGATGACGTTTTGTTCAACATTTTTTGTTGAAGAATGTTTTGACTTCGATCAAACATTTTCTCCAACATACAACAAATGTTGAAGAGTGTAGCCGCCTTTTCAACAATGTCGTATTGCAAAGACCAATCAGAGTTAAGGGCCCAGTCTCCAATCCGAGAGCCTAAAGGCGGAGGTGGAAATTGTTGAAGTCAGAACCCCGAAGCAACGTGTTTCCAACAATGTTATATGTGTATCCAACATTGTTAGAAGCGTTCTTACAACAATGTTGTACGTGTTCTTCTAACAATGTTACAACGTGTAGCCGGGGATTTATGCTTTTGTTTCCCCACTAAAATGCTCCACCTTAATGCTCCAATTTTCCTACTAAGGGCCTGTTTACATGGAGGTGGGGGACCCCAGGTAGGTGAGGTAACCCGCCTAGGTGGGGTAACCCGCCTCTCCATATAATCTCTCATTTTTATTTGATCATGTTTACATGATAGGTGGGGTAACCCGCCTCTCCATATAATCTCTCATTTTTATTTGATCATGTTTACATGATAGGTGGGGTAACCCGCCTCTCCATATAATCTCTCATTTTTATTTGATCGTGTTTACATGATAGGTGGGGTAACCCGCCTCTCCATATAATCTCTCATTTTCATTTGATCATGTTTACATGATAGGTGGGGTAACCCGCCTAGGCGGGTTGCCCGGTCTGCCAGGTAGGGTAACCCTGTCAGCCGGGGTCGCATTTTGCCATGTAAACGACTCAAGGTGGGGTAACCCGCCTAGCCGGGGTCGAGTTCATGTTACATTTGCAACAACGTCTAGTAACGTCACCCCGGGACCCCGGGGTTGTAAGTTTGCATGTAAACGCGGGCCATTTTTCGACCACGGCTAGGCGGGTTACCTCACCTACCTGGGGTCCCCCACCTCCATGTAAACAGGCCCTAAAATGCTCGGTCTTCCTAAAAAAAGCCAATAAAGTGCTCGGATAGTGCTCATTATACAAACGGTTTTTTAAAATTAATTTCAAAGTTTTTAACATGGTGTTAACTGTTCACACTTACAAAAACGTACAAGTGGAACAACAACGTCTACAAGTTCATAAGTACAGCCAAAAAACAACAATCCTCGAAATCATCTATGAATTTTGAGTTTTAGTCTTCATTTTCTCCAAAAGAAAAATAATTTCTTTCTTAGTTTCTCGGAAAAAAAATTAATTTTCCGGGAAAATGCTACTAAAATGCTCGAAAAATGCTCAATACTTTTGCCTCTCTAAAATGCTCGAAAAAATGCTAGCATAATGTACAAAAGCCTAGATATCATGACTCTTCCAAACAAAGAATCACAATTTCTTTCTTAAAGGGAACCTCCACTCTAACAACAACTTGACCCTAAACTGTTGGAAATAATTACTAGTTCCCAAAATTTAGTTTATAACGTGAGATAACATTTAAAGTGCACAAAAATTAGGCTATCATTAACGCCTTTTTTCACCTTTTTAAATTTCCCGGGCGCCACCATTTTTGACTTCGTGATGTCAAGGTTGTAGCTATTGTCAGGAAGCAAATGAAAGCAGAAAATCCTTTGTGTTAAACACATCATCAAATAAAAAATGGCCGCGCCCGGAAAATTTAAAAGCGAAAATAGGCGATTATATCGATTTCTTTATACACTTAAATGTTATATCCACGTAATTATTTCTAACAATTTAGCGTCAATTTGTTGTAAGAGTGGAGGTTCCCTTTAATGTTTGAAACAAGCTCGATCTCCAGCCGTCTAAGCCTCATTTTCAGCAGCGTAAAATTAATTTCAAGTTACAGATAAGAACACAATCTACATTCTGCCACCATTTTTGCCCATTTATATTTCACAGTTTAGTACTGAAGATTTGGTATTTTTAAGATCATATTTTCTTCGCGCGCGTACACGTCTAAGCTGGGAAAAACCAGGCACACACACACAACCAGTGACATACGCCGGTCCGATTGAGACGATTGGATCTTGTTTTAGTTATAACAGGCCAAGAAGGTAACACGTTTTGGAAAACTAATTTCAGAGGCTTTCGCGAATAGTTGCAGAAGAGCGCTAAATAAAGAGATAAAAACGTTTGAGATATAGACAAGTGACATTTATTGTATTAGTTGACTTAATCCACCAATGCTATGTACAAATTACATGTGAAATATGTCGTGAAAAATTACTTGATTATCAAAAATACAATGCCATTTTTGACAGACTTGTCATAAACAGCGATTTTAAAACATTACAAAATTTTATTTTACGGCAACAACGCATGCATACCTTGTTATTTAATAATTCGAGTTTTCTTATTTTGTTAGTATACTTCTAAAATATGGTTTATGCACTATTAGGAGGGTCGTGAAGGGGGGGTCCTAATCCCATTTCCCAGTAAATTATTTTTTTCAAATCCCAGCTCAAATCCCACAATCCCAGGCTGCGTTGCTCAAATTGAAATCCCATTCCCATTTTTCTATTGTTTTTTATTTCATTAATCCCAGTCCCAGTGCCCAAAATCCCATTTCCCAGCCTCTAAAAAAGGCAAATACCAGCTCCCATTTTACCCCTTCACGACCCTCTTTTAGTATATACTAAAACAGTGGATAGCGTTGAAGGCGCGCTCTGATTGGCTAGTCAAACTCCGAAAATCCTTTGCTATTTCGCGAGTTTCGTGCTCCCTCGTGTGAATTAAGAAAAAATGGCGTCCCGGTTTACATCCGTGACAAGCGAAGAAATCATCCAAATTAACGACGAAGTAGTCCCTGAAAACACAGACTAAATTTGGTTTGGCCGTATTTAAAGGTAATGGTTTATGTTTTTAACCCGGAGTTTATTGATAAAAACCGATGAGAAAGGTTTTGTTTACAAATGCAAATTAATCTTGCGTAACCTCACTTCTTCGCTTGAAAACCGAAGTTGAATGATATTTTTTTACAGAATGGTTTCAAATACAGAGAGAGTTTGCAACTCCATTTGAAGAAATGTCGCCACCAGAACTAAACAAACGTCTTCATAAATTTTATCTGTCAGCGAGAAAACGGGCGGCTTTTTGTTTCAGTCCTTTGCGCGCGGGAAAATATTGCAATCGTTGCTGGAATATATGAATTAAAATCAATTTTTTGTGGTGTATATTATCTCACTGTTTTAGTATATACTAAAACAACTATTCACCTCAGTGTCGGTGGCTAGCGGTGAATATCCACCACTAGCCACCTCCACTTCGGTGAACAGTTGTTAAATATACCGAACATGACAACATGGAAATATCTGTGCTCTTTGCAGTTATAAAACAAAGGAAAACAACTCTTCAAATGCCCACCAAGTATGACATGACCAGACTTTCTTTTGAGACCAGTGTCATGGTGACCGACGCAGGTCTTTCTTAAGAACTTGTACCGTATGGCAAGACATTTTGCGAGAGCTGGATTTCGTGGACGACTGACATATAGGTTTTACCAAGCCGTTCAGACATCGGACGAGCTTTACTTTAACCAATCTCTCTTCAAATTCCTGGCAAAATCTCCACTAAAAGTTGCTCCCACACTAAAAGGTCGCTCGTGTAAAAATTGGCGAGCGAACCAGAAATATTAATATTACTATTCACTTGGTCAGTGCCATCTTGGCATGTAATGATGCTTAGGAAACACAATGCTGCGACTGTCAAACAAACTCAACTATAAAATGTTAGTTTCTCTTCAGTTCTTCCTTTTTTTACAGTTAAAGTATTCTCACAACACAAAGTTAAAGCCTGGCAAAACTTCTACACCACACGGTAACTTAAAGTAGAACTGCTAACTAGGAATACACGCGCACTGATAAAAATTATGGTACATAACAAATAAAAATGGGCTTCATTACAAATTTAGTGATCAGCTCACAGTTTTTTCTATCATCCCGCCATACAAAGAACGCATTCTGTCCGGGGCGTAAAAAGCAAATGGTTTCTTAAAGGGAAAAAAGAAAGTTATGCCGTAAGAAATTGCAGATCAACGGCGATGCCTTAGAGGAGATACATTTCTCTTCTGGAAGTCATTAGGGTCCGTAAAGGGCATTTATTCATGTAAATGAAAGGATTTGTTGACTCATTTAGCCTATATGAGGCCGACGACTTCAATGGGGTGCATCTAGCAACTGCCCTCTCCCACCGCTCCCTCGCTTGCTCCATCTCATACCCACCCTCCCTTACTACCTGTCCCACCCTCCCCCCTTACTCCATCTCCTACCCCACCCTCCCTTACTCCCTCTCCTACCTCTCCCTCCCTTACTACCCCTCCCACCCCCCCTACTCCATCTCCTACCCCTTCCACCCTCCCCTCTCTCCCTCAACCCATTGCTTATTTAAATACGTTTTCCACCCATAATTCACAGTGAAGGTGAAAACGAATAAAAATGTCAACTCGACGTAATCATTGTTGATACGCGGCATCATGCAGTCCCTCCGATACGAAGAGCAGCTGAAGACAAGGGACAGTGTTGAAGGTCTTTCGTCCCTAGGAAGTTTACTTTCTAGAGTTGCTGGCCAGAATGTAAAGATTACACGGCGCATTTGGCTGATCTGAAGGTTTGCTTTCAACCACCGCGATGCTGTAAAGGGGAAAAAGAGAGAACATTTGAGTTGGTGACAATCACGAGGAAAACGGGATGATGATGAAGGTGACGAAGATGAAGGTGACGATGATAATGATGGCGATGATGATGTTGATGATGACGTCGATGACAAGCATGATGTTGATGATGATGATGGTGGAAGAAGAAGATGCTTTTATTTTGCTAGGGTATGTCTTTACAGTTATAAAAAAACTGATATCCTTAGAGGCCCTAATACTAAAAACACTAAAAGCTACTCCTAACTAAGCTAATGGCAAATACCCTAAAATAACATAAAATTGATTACGAAATACGATTAATAAAAACTACAAATTACGATTAAAAACTACACATCCATGGTAATAAAAAGCTTTTTTAGTGCATTCTAATTTAACGGAGGGCAGACGGAGATGATTGCTTTGCCGCGTTCTTCTCTGTAAAATGTCTCTATTAAAATAAAAATAGTCCATTAAAAATTGCGGGCAGCGCTTATTTAAACATTTCTTCACAAGATTTAGCACGTGAATCTCCCGTCTAAGCTCCAGCGTATCATATTTGAGGTATGCTAGCGCATCATCACTGCTGTCGGTTTGCATGATAATCCTTGCCGCACGTCTCTGTAACTTCTCTATATGGTGGTGGTAACTTCTCTATATGATGGTGGTGGTGGTGATAATGATAACAATGACGGAGATGATGATGATGATGATGATGATGATGATGATGATAATAATAATAATCATCATCATCATCATCATCATGACAATGATGATGGTGGTAGTAATGATGTTGATGTTAATGAGGGGGAGCAGGGTTGGCGCAGTGGTGAGAGCACTCGCCTTCCACCAATGTGGCCCGGGTTCGATTCCTGGACTTGACGTCATATGTGGGTGGAGTTTATTGTTGGTTCTCTTCTCTGCTCCGAGAGGTTTTTCTCCGGTTTTCCCCTCTCCACAAAAACCAACACTTCTAAATTCCAATTCGATCCGGAATGCCCGAATACATGAGCCCTCGGCGCGGGAGATTGGGCAACCACTCCTCACGATATCGACCTTAAATAAATTGATTTGATTTGATATTGACGAGAAATGCTGATGACAGTGGTGTGGTGATGCTGAAAGTGATAATGATAATGATATCGTAGATACTTTTTGTCTTTGGCCATCGTAGCTTAACAAGAAATAACACAAACTGCGATGATAAACATGACAATAAAAGTAAACGCATTGTTGGAAATCACGTTTCGTATGTTTCGACATACATCTTAAGAAGTGACCGTTAGGAATAAAAGTAACAACTAAATTTTAAATTTAAGATAAGTAACTAATTAACAATAACCTTGACAGAAGCTAAAAATAATTTGCATATTAAAAGATGCAAACTAATAAAGATACAGCTTTTCGCTGCTTACATTTTCATTTAAGGTAGGTTTCAATTCTATAATTAGTAGAGTCTCCTTTATCTTACAATGAGTATCTGACCGACCTTTTGCTAATATCTCAAAGTGGTCCCATTTTAAGTTGTGACCAGTTGACTTGACGTGGTCTGATGGTAGAAAACAATAATGATGATGATGATGGTGATGATGATGATGATGACGATGATGACATTGCAATGGTGGGGGTGGTTGTGATAAGGATGATGATAATGGTAACAATATTGATGGCGACGATTGTGGTGGTGGTGGTGAGAATCATGATGATTATACATAAAAATAGAAAATCTCGCTATCTAAAATATCTGAAAATACAAAGATCTCACAGTTTCCCAGATTATTTCTTATTTACTTCTTACTCACCTCTCACATCCGAGCAATCTAAAGGTCCGTTTGGGGTCGTTCATCTCAACATTAACCTAACCGAAACAAAGTACAAGCGGATGTAGCAAGTTTGACGAGAAAAAGGACGCAAACAAGAGTCATAATGACTGGACGATACCTTGCCACTGTGAAGACTTCTTCCTTGTAATCCATGTTCATGAAATGCCAATACACTCCCCTGTAAACAGACTACAAACCAAACAACAAAAACCTTGTCAGCACCTGCATTATTCATCCCACACTAGACTTGTTACGTTTAGACTGTTCAGTGTAAACGCTACACTTCTCATGTTAACACTCCTCACGGTTCACTATTTCCATGTAAACGCTTAACTTGGGCGTAACACTCTGGAATGATATAACACGATGTGTCTGGCCCACCTAGATTAGCACTAGCTACCTGCGGGCCACCCAATCTTTATTATTATTATTGTTTTTTGTGTGTGTGTGCGTAAATTTTGAAAATAAAATAAAAATAAAATAAACGACACCTTAGACGAGAACAAGTCTACCGAGAAGTCCTGGTACGGGTCGAAAGAAAGGTGGTGCAATGGAGTGTTACAGACATCACAGTCGCGCCATTTTCACTCCCCACTAGACCCCCTCAACACACCCCATTCCCTACCCTATGGGGATGTCAACATTCTAAACAGTCACCCCACAAATAACTGATCAAAACAAGATGGAACGAAAAGAAATGGGGAGTTCAAATTTATTATCGGGGAGAACAACCTAACCATTTTACAAAAATACAACTAGCTTTTCAGTGAGTCATGCCTCAACTGAAAGAAATCATAGGGACATTTCCAACAGCTTATACCGCAGACTCTGGACAACAGAACCAAGCACACTGACTGATAACGATGACAAAAAAAAAACAACAAAAAAAAAAAAACAGGAAACTCACCCACAGATTCTGGTTTGATGTCAAAATGAATTTCTGACAACTGCCTTCTAAACTGTTTGAGTTTTCCTTCGAGGTTGACAAACCTAACAGTTCCTGATTTCACAAGTTGATCGAAAAACAAAACATTGGATTGTCATTTAAATCCTTACTTTGGAAGCTGGATGGATTAAATAAATAAAATACAATAATAAATGTAATACTAACAACTACACAGCATACTGACATGACAATACGAGCACCACAAACGACAAAACACGGCTGCTATCGCGGAAACTTAATACCACTGCTCAAATTGCTTCCCAGTTTGCGACCACAAGGAGGGTTTTTTGAATAAAAAAACATTTCTGGTTAATACAAGTAAAAAACGTTTTTGTTTGCTCTACGCTAAAAAATATTTGGAGCAAACAGGCAATACAACTTTGTGCAAGAATTGAAACAGTTGACAGAAGACTCGTCAGGGGCACCCAACGAGCCAAATCAACCAAAAGCTGTAGAAAGGCATTTTTAAGTACGTTATGGTGTTTGATGTCTGTTTAAAGTGATGTCTTCATTAGGTAGAAGAACTTCATCTGTTCGGATTCCCTAGCTGAAGTTTTAATTGCCCGAAAATGTTAGGGAACAAAATCTTCCTTTGAAAAGATACAAGCTGAAATGAACTTTCCACGAATTTTCTAGGGAACAATTTTCTTTCCGAAAGTGCTTGCTGACGTTTTTGATTGCCAAAAACAGCAATTACGACCTTTCCGAAAACTTCAGGGGCTATGATTTCCCCATTCCGAATTTTTTAGGCTACGTTTTAGTTACGAAAATCCGAGTGCACTCGTTAATCGACCCCGAAAGCCCAAAGCGAATTACCCTCCACCGAACAGTTATCTACCGAAACTTGTCCTTCGGTGCCCCTGACCCGTGGGTCTAAAATTTGATTTCCCCTTTCGTCAACTACAAAGTACTTAATATTGATTAACCCCAGGGGGGAATGGTACGATCAAATGCAACAAGAACGGTGTCCCTCTCCAAGTGATCAACAGTATCGGCCTCAATTCTTCGTCCTACGAAAACAAAAAGGAATTAAAAGAAAAAAAGTGTCAAAATATTGAACACGACGGCGCGAATTAAGACACAGTGTATGCAAGAAAATAGTATTGCAAATAAAGTAAAAACTGGCCGTTAATATCTACAAAGCGGGGTGTAGAAGCTCAGTACATGATAACAAGGCCCACGCGGTAACCACCAGGCCACGGTGCTTTATAAAAAGGCGATGGGAACGATGGTGACAATGAATATAGGAGAAAGACTGGTACGGCACGCATAAAGAGGTTACACTACATTTTTGAACAAAGAGACTTATACGGCCCGTAAGATTGGCAGGATGCAAGGCGTGAATGCAAACCTTGAACAGTAAAGCCTCTCAATTCAAGAAAGAAACCTCGCCCTTGTCGCTTGTTTTCTCAAGAATTTTCTTGAAATTAAATTATTGAGGAAAATTATTGAAGAAGAGCATAGTCAAAAAAAAGGTGACTTACCTTCGGGTTTATCCACGAACCAGTTTGATAGAGAATTTAAATTAACGCAATCAAAGTGGAGGTCCCCGTCCGGCCTAACGGCAAAGCAAAATACATCAGCAGTGGAACTCAACGAGTTTGAATTCTTTGTTACCCAAAAACAACACACACACACACACACACAAAAAAACAATAAAATGGATATATACAAATCTATAAAACACAGAAAACGTATCACAAAACAGTTTCATTTGAGGAATTTATAATTCGAAACAATATGACATACATTTATATCTTGAAATTCACGTCACAATTATACATGAACATGAACAAAGAACCAACGACTCTATAAGTGCATGGATAAATAATTGCTTTATGGTATAATGATATTCGACCTTGGATTAACGCGAAATATTCCCGAATGAAAAAAAAAGGCAAGACACGACTGAAAAAGTGCAATTTCGCTAATTTAGGTTTTAAATGTGGGCTTTCCAAATAAGGTAGTGATGGTATATTACATCACGTAGCTTGTGTAAGGAACTAATCAGAATGCTGGAAACTGGATCATTTTACAGTACCGGTTAAAAGTAAGTTGACAGTCTCGACTCGATCCTCGCGAGAAACGAGTATCGAGGATCGAGAATCGAGACTTGAAAGAGACTGACAACTTACTTGTAACCGGTCCTGTAACTGTCATTGCACGAAGCACTTACTTTTCCTTGACACCAACGCATATCAATGGATACTCCAGGTCTGATATCACCAGAGGCTCAAACAGAGGAGGAGGTGAAGGGATGTCCACATCATAATACTGTTAAGAGAATTGAATTTTGAAATTAAGGCTTGTATCTAGGTGTTCTGCATGGCTACGTATTCTACAGCAGAGGCGTACTGCAAGGCCGTACAGCATTGCAACGCGTCCAACTCTCAACACTTCACGCTCATACCACGGAAAACCTCTGCCGCTCTAGGATCAGGCTTAGCTAACAGACAGCTTTCTAAACTATACAGCACTGCAATGCGTCCAATTCTCAACACTTCACGTTCATACCACGGCAAACCTCCGCCGTTCTAGGATCAGGCTTAGCCAACAGACAGCTTTCTAAACTATACAGCACTGCAATGCGTCCAATTCTCAACACTTAACGCCCATACCACGGCAAACCTCCGCCGCTCTAGGATCAGGCTTAGCCAAAAGACAGCTTTCTAAACAGGGTTTTGACTGATGCCTCGTCACACCTGTTGTTTCACCCACAAACGTAAAAAGTTAGTTGAGCAAAAGAAGAGACTCTCATTCAGTAACCTGTATTTTGCAAGGGTCCTATTGAACACTTGTTCAAACCCTGTTCTGAATATACGAGATGGCTCCGAATAAGAAAACAAATCAGAGAAAACAAACCGAAGGTTACTTCAGTCAAACACGTCAAAGTTTAGCTGTAATTATTATTCTCTTGCAAGAGTGATTTTTCCCCTTATATCGGGTAAAAAGAGTGGTAGTGGTAGTGGTAGCCATGCTTCAGCATATATGTAAGTATTTTCTACTTTGAACTAGTAAGATACATTACCTGGACTTTCATGAATCTGCGCCATGGCTCATACCACTGGTAGAGAAGAACACTCTTCGGCATCGCCACACAAAGATATGTTTGACTGTTGTACGGATTATTTACTGTTGAGAAACAAGGATAAAATGAAACATTTTTACAACAAAACAGAACCGTTTATTTGCATGTTTCTTACAAATTAGATTAGATTTCCCAGGCAGATTGTTTTCAACAATAAACCACTTGGACGGAACAAACCAGGGTTTTCTTTGTCAAAGAACATAAATGAAAGACAGATATGCCAAGCGCAAGACCTTGAAACAGCCTCAAAACATTAACATGAAATGCCTCGTTTTTGATACTACATAATTATTTTCTTACCAATACAGCATTTTGAACAGCCTCTAGTCTCGGAAATTCTGTTGTTCCTGTTGAGGAAAAGATTGCACGTTCAACATTTAATCATAGGAGAAAGTGATCAAGAAATCTGACTAAATTATATTACATGTACACACTTGTACATGAGCTTATGGAGACCTTAGTGTTACTAAGATGATGTAAAACTCATGGTTTGCATTACCAGTCAATAAGCACAGTGAAGGAAAATCGTCGAGCAGGGTCAGATTCTCTCTTGAATTCATTTGTTATGATTTGAAAGTAACGAAGTCAAGAAATTGGAATTAACACTAAAATAACCTTACGAGAAAAGACAGACTGCAGGCTGTTTAAGGGCTGGAAATGAGATCATGGAAAGGGAGGGTGGAATGCCTCAGTGTCCGATTATATCTTCCACAGACTGACTAGTCAAAACTGAAAGTCGCAGCTACTAGTGTCTGACCTCGAGTCAAGGAGATAGTTGTAAAATCTATAAAGTCCCTCTTGGTGGTGAAAGGGTTAATATCTCTTCAAGTGTGCATTATGGAAGAACTAACACAAATGCACCCACGGGGAGGGGGGAGGGAGATACACGCAGAGGCACAAAATAGTTTCTACTACTTGGCTTAACTGTCAAACGACCAATAACACGACTTTGTTCAACGACCAGAGTATTCATACTACCTACAGACGTTACAAAAATCACTTGACTCTGATGATGACTTCTGTTCAGGTCGCTGAAACGTCAGCCAATGTCATCAGTCCTTCTCAGGACTACACTCACTTAGTTACTTTCAATCAAAGCAAACAAACAAGTGCTCACTTTGTTACACCACCTACCTTGCCACTGTTTGAAAAAAGGCCTGCCTGTCGTGAAGGGTATCTAAATTTTGCATATAAATGCAACTAGGAGACCCTGCAGAGACAATGACAAATCACAGCTTGGAGAATGCCAACAACATATGTTGAATATTATAATAAATTAGCATCCTTCCAAGAAACAAGAAGTCCAAAGGTAATTTCAGTGCAAGATTATAAAACTCACTGTGATCAGTACACCAGCAGACAGGTGGAAAAACTGAAAGAAAGACACTGTAGCACATTACCTTGAAGGGATACCATTACACTTTGAAAGATTGACAGCCATGTACATCTTCTTGCAGAAATCTGAAATAAAATGATCGATGGAAACTAATTTTGTGTGGGAATGAACGATAAAGCAAAAAAGATGCTGCATATTGGAATAAACAACCCTTTTTTTTTTTTTTTAATAACAATATGTTGATTAATACAGATGTAAAGTAGTTACAGTTGTACAAATTACAGTATAATTTACGACACTACCACTAACAAAAAAAAGAGAGAGAGTGTGTGTGAGAGGCATGAATTATTACAAAAGATTCTGAAAGCCCGCCCATTTTTCCTTTAAAACATCTTTTTTCCTACCCTGACGCCATATATAAAGCTCAGTTTCATACTTTATTTGAACTTTAAGTTTGAATCCAGTAATATTTGGATAAACTTGGTTCCTTCTGCAGTCCCAAATATAAATCTTTGCAATAAGGAGAAAATAGTTGAGTAAGGGACAAGAGCATGTCAAAATACTGACCAAGACATCTTGCAGAGTAAGGTGAATTTTTTCTTTTATAGATGAATACCAGAACAGTTCAAAGTTAGCCCAGAAGGTTTGAGAGTGAGGGCAGTTATACAGCAAATGATACAGTGTTTCTGGCTCGGATTTGCAAAATGTACACTTGTCATCAGTACTATAACCTATTTTTTGAAGTTTGGTATTGGTATAAAGGATGGAATTTAAAACTTTGTATTGAAAGGCTTTCACATAAGTTTCAAGAGCCACCTTGTGGGGTAAATTAAACACCTGTTCTACTTGAGAAGTCGTAAGATTAAATTCATTCTGTAACTTTCCGGCCGCACTGGGTAATTGCGCTTTTATACTTATCAATAACGAATAGAAATGTTTTGATTTCTTTTTTGTCACATCAAAATCGTTATTGTCAATAATGGAAAAAGATATCTCTGAATGCGCGGAATTTCCTTTCAAGGATGTTGGCACGGAATGTCGAAGTCCTGCCCAGACTAAAAAGTTAGTTTTATTTACTTTGTTGTTAATGACTTTGAAAGAATTGATATTATTTAAAGAAAATAACAAGTCATTTCCAAAAACAATACCAGAATCGAAGTAATTTTTATAGAATACTGGAGTGTTGTTTATTATTATATTGCGCCAATCCTTCGTTTTTCCAAAGTTTTCATGAAACTCCGACCACCACTGCAAAAGCTCGGCATAGAATTGTGAATCAAGTGAATAATCTTTAATTTCAAAGTTGCAATTAAATAAAAATAAACCTCCATACATTTCCAAAATATATCGTAGATAGGTTTTCCAAGTGCCGTCATGAGCACTAAATATCCTTTTTAACCAGGCTAAGCGCAGTGACTTAAATCATACAATCTAGATCAATCATTTGTAATCCACCCTTGTCATAATCATTTATAGTTGACAATCGTGTAACTTTATCTGTACCATTCCATAGAAATTTATATAGTAAACGATTGAGTTCTGAAATAATTTCTTTGGGAGTTGGCATTAATGAGGAAACATAGACAAACTTGGGCACTACAAGAGACTTGATAACTGTCACCTTTCCATACAAAGATAAAGCTCGAGAATGCCAGATATTCAAGAGTTTCTTTATTTTATCCAAATTCTCTAAAAAGTTTTTTTCTTGAAGAAGTTTTTGATCGTACGTGTAAAAAATCCCAAGTGCTTTTATTGGTTCTTTAGGCCAATTGATACCAAATGGTTTTGCTTTGTTGGCTCACGTAGACCCAATCCACATACCCTCCGTTTTAGCGTAATTAATGGTAAGACCTGAAGCTTTTTCAAAAGAGTCGGGAAGGCTAAAAAGTGCTAGAGCCGAATCCGTATCTGAAAGTGCTGCAGTCATATCATCTGCATATTGCAGCAATTTTGTTTCCTGCTTGCCTATAAAAATGCCTTTTATTTCGGTGTTCTGTCAAACAGCTATTGCAAGAGCTTCGGCTGCCAATACAAAAAGATAGGGTGATAAAGGGTCGCCTTGCCTAACACCACGCTCGAGAAAGAAGTAATCAGAGGTGTTGCCGTTATTTATTACACAACTTGCAATATTTTTATAAAAGGTTTTAACCCAGTGACTAAAATCTGGACCAAAGTTAAAGGCATCCAAACAACCAAAAATAAAGTCCCATTCAAGGCTATCAAATGCTTTCTGAAAATCAATAAATATCAACATACCGGGTACATTCCTTTTAACGGTAAATTCCATTATATCAAAAATAGAGCGTATGGTTTCACCGATGTAACGATCCTGAACATAACCAATTTGATTATGATGGATAATATTAGGTAAAACACTTTTGATTCTATTAGCTAAAACTTTCGACATCAATTTTGCATCCACACTTACAAGAGAAATTGGTCTCCAGTTCTCTAGAAACATACGATCTTTTCCTTTCTTTTCTATAAGAGTTATCACTGCTTGCTTTTGAGAATTTGACATTTCCATCTTTTCAAAACATTCATTCGCACATTTAACAAAGGGTTCACTAATTAAATTCCAAAATTTTTTGTAGAACTTGGCAGGAATTCCATCATTTCCAGGAGCTTTATTATCCTGAAACGTTTCCAAAATCAGTTTGCATTCCATTGGACAGATTTTACCTTCACACACATTTTTTTGTTCTTCAGACAGTTTTGGGATATCAAGCGTATCTAAGAAGCCCATTACCGCGTCACTGCCCTGGTGACCGCTGGCATACAAATCCTGATAGAAACGCTTTTGCTCAGAAAGTATAGTGGAAGGATCGGTAGTTACTGAACCATTAATGTCTAATTTTCGCATGTGTTTTTTAATGTGGTTTCTCTTTTCCAAATTCAAGAAATATTTTGTACTTCTCTCACCGTGTTCATGCCAGTGAGCTCATGCACGTATGATTATTCCTTTAACCTTTTCTTCATAAAATAATTCTAGCTTCTCTTTTGCCGAATTCAACTGATCTGCAGTTATATTATTAGTGTATTCTTCATACACCTTACTTGCCCTGGAATAATTACCTTGGAGGGACTCCTCCCTTTGTTTTCTTTCATGAGCTCTTCTAATTGAATGCTCTATTGCATTTGCTCTTATATTATACTTTAGCCATTCCCAAATACTACGATTATCTGTGAGGTCTTTTTCACCTTCAGCAATCCACACTGGAATTTTCTCCGTAACGTCATTAACATAACTTACATCTTCCAATAAAGAGCAATTCATTTTCCAGATACCGGGGCCTTTCATTTGATTGTCTTCATTTTTAAGATCTACAACAATAGCCGCATGATCGGTCTTAATGGCTGGAAGTATGCAAGTAGACGCGATAAAGTCCTGTAAATTGTTTGAAATTAGCCAGTAATCTAGTTGGCAGAATATTTTGGGAGACTTTTGGCTCCAAGGGATAAACAACTTTAAAATGCACTAAAATTGGGCAACATACCACCTTCAGTTGACTACTCGCAGCTTTGTCCATATTGCACTGTGGTTACAATTTGTTAGCATGTATGGGATCAAGCAGTCAAACCACTGCTATGGGGATACTTCTCACAAGAAAAGTGAACATTCCATCATGGCTTCAGACAAACACATAAACACTAAAGTGGACACCACTCCTCACTGAACACTCAATCAAGGTTCCAGCCACACCCGCAAACATTTCAAAGTGGACACCTCTTCTTATCAAACACATATCACTTCAATTTCTTTGAAAAAGAGCCACCATGAAAGTGGCTCATCTATATTGTGCTTACAACAATTAATGAATCAAAGATCTGCAGATTACCTGTTCCATTTCAGCTTCATGTAATTGCTCACTGAAGTTTAAAGAATAAATACCCTCTTCTGCTCCAACAATGATGTGTCTCTCTAGACAAGCAAAAGGGAATTGTAAAATAAATTGCCATAAGTTGTGCATACAAAAAAGGTTATCGTTAAGATGCTCCCTAGCTTACTGAATCCAGGGTTCGTACACTTTTTCAGGCCAAAAATTCAAGGACTTTCCAGGACCCTACTTAGAAATTTCAAGGACTTTTTTTAATGACAATTTTACCTCAAAACCAAGAAAAATGTTTGTGTTAACATCTATGTTTTGGGTTTACAGATAGTGCAGATATTTTTCGATCTTGTTCAATAAAAAACCAAGGACTTTCAAGGACCGAAAATGAAATTCAAGTACTTTCAAGGCCTTGAAATCGGACTCCTGAAATTCAAGGGTTTTCAAGGGTTTTCAATACGCATATGAACCCTGTGAATCTGATAAGGTTTGAGTTTAAAGTAAAATATCAAAGGTAGCTTTAATAATGAAGCTACATCACAGCATTTGGATTTTGAAAAGTTTAGCCTCAATTTTTGAAAATGGTCACTTGTAATCTGTATCAATCTTCTCCATCCTTCACCATCCTCACCATATTCACATTTATTCTTGTCTCTTTGGTGTTTATCTTCCCTGACAAATTGTTATCTCGCTGTTTCCCATTACAGGTATTTAAATGCATTTTTTGTCTCTAATAACGACCCAAAATGTCGTGACCGAGCTCCTTTAATTTCAAGCAGCCATATCAACATGCATTTTCTTTCTGCTTTTCTTTTCACATTTCTTCTGATGCTGACTGGGAGAATCAATTTAAATACTATGACATTTAACATTCAACAATCGTTTACTTTATGCTCATGGGCTGTATGTGTGCTCAACTTGTAATAAACTGAGGAGGAATCGATAGGGTTTATGCTTTATGGAGCAGGGTTGGCGCAGTGGTGAGAGCGTTTGCCTTCCACCAATGTGGCCTGGGTTTGATTCCCGGACTCGGTGTCATAAGTGGGCTGAGTTTGATGGTTCTCTACTCTGCTCTGAGAGGTTTTTCTCCAGGTACTCCAATTTTCCCCTCTCCCCAAAAACCAACATTTGATTTATTTGATTTATTTAGAGTTGTTTTGATTAAAAAGGCCATAAGTTAGAGAACTGTAAAAGGTGATTGTGTCTCCCTCTTTAAATAAAGCTATTATAATTATTATTATTATTATTATTATAGTTTTTTTTGTTGATTATGTTACAAAAGTACATGCATGCCAATTAGTTTCAGTTTCAGTTTATTTTTGCCACTTGTTGTTGTTTTAAATTACAAAATAATATATATTAAACTACAAGAGATATTAAATGATCAATAAAAGAAAAGCATTAGGCGAGGATGCCCATATAGAAACCATTAGGGCTTATTCGGGCTACAGGCACCTCAAGAAAAGGTTTTGCTTTGAAATTACTTATCAAAACAATACACTTCTTTTTTCTTAGTCTGTCGAACATAGCCCCTAGTTTCTTGTGTCTCTCATGCATTCCCCTTACTAAATCTGAAGAAAAAGAGACTGCTTGCAATCTAAAAAATGATTAAAAAGCTAACAGAGAATGTTTGAGCTCTGTATACCAAGTATCACAAAACCATATACAATCATTCCATATTGCAACTTATGCCTTATGCACTAAATGTGTTAAGACAAGGAAATCACAATAGTTTTGATATTTTCATTTTTAATTGGTTCAGAAACTGGTGCCAGGTATTTTTAATAATAATTAATTAAGAGTTATATTTAGTGAAGATCAGTAAAACCAATTAGCAAAAATACTTCTGAGCTTGCAACTGCATATTTACCTCTTGTGTTGTTATTTACCCAGAGTCCTGTGCAATAGATGTGTAGTGGACATTCGTTGAAAATCTTTGAAAAACATGTTGTAACCTGAATAAAGGAGATGTTTTCATTGTAGTAAAATGAAATTTAAATGTGGCTAAATAACATTTAGGCCAAGTTAAGCTTGAGGCAATGCTGGTCAGCAGTCTTTCCGTGCACTGGACACAGGGGCGGCCCGGGAATTTTTAGCAGGGGCACTTCATGATGCTTTCATGTGGTTGGTTTTTGTTACTTTGCTGTCCAAAGGTCATTTGCTGTTCTCCCTAGCTTGGCTGCAGTTAGCTGTTTTTGCTGCTGTGTTATTTTTGCTCCCGCTCCCTCCCCCCTTCTCTGTGGTAAGTATGAGGTAAGTATTCCACTGACTAATGAATAAAGGGGATTAGTTTCTATAGAAACTGTTGTGCTGCGTCGGTGGGGGAGTGAAACACGAAAATTTGGTTTATTAACGGAGTTGATAATGTAAATTGACCACTGTACAGGGATTCAATTAGCTGACATTTCGAGCGTTAGCCCTTCGTTGGAGGGAATCCAGAGCATCGCACGATTCGCTCCGGCAAAGGGCTAATGCTCGAAACGACGGCTAATCGAATCCCTGTACGGTGGTCAATTTACATTATCAACTCTGTTGATAAACCAAATTTTTGTATTCCACTGACTAGTTCAGTGTGATGGTGTCAGGTGGCTGTTCGCAAGGTTGCCATGGATTTCCCCTTGCCACCAAAGTTCAGTCTGGCTCTACCACCTCTTTGGCACCTGTTACCAAGCTCATCTATTGGTGATGAGTTTCAGCCACCTTTAATTTTAGTCATTACTCTGAAATAATGATGTGTCCCTCCCTCACCCTTCGCTGGGATGCTCTGTATACTTTGCTATCAAAGCTTAAAGGCTCCTTGGAGGAGCTTTAGCATTTTCCCCACTTTTTCTGCATGGTCTTGAATTTCCAAACAAAACTATGCTGTTTTTACTTTCAGACTGGTGTAACGAAATAAAATGAAGAATGATCTTCACAGTTGTGAGTGCAATTTATGCAAACCCTGTTGAAGTCCTGAATTTTTTTTCAGGCTTCTTTTCGCAATTGCATAAATTGCATTCACAAGTGCGATGATCATTCTTCATTTGATTTCATATCATTTCCGCAGTTCATATATGATTGATTTCATATATCATTCACACTCATTTCTTTCATGGGAACATATTATG
Source organism: Pachyseris speciosa (assembly GCA_016490735.1). Taxonomy (NCBI): domain Eukaryota; kingdom Metazoa; phylum Cnidaria; class Anthozoa; order Scleractinia; family Pachyseridae; genus Pachyseris; species Pachyseris speciosa. Next base: position 288,974 of record JAEMWC010000905.1, read on the forward strand.
AACCCACAATTGACCTGCTCCCAACATCAGTGGCTTCATAGCTCAGTTGGTTAGAACATTGCACTGGTATTGTGAGGTCACGGGTTCAAATCTTGTTGAAGTCCTGAATTTTTTTCAGGCTTCTTTTCGCAATTACAGAAACTGCGTTCCCAACTAAGAGGATCATTCTTCATTTGATTTCATATCATTTTTCAGTTCACAGATGATTGATTTCATATAATATCATTCACAGACTGGTGCAATGTTCATCAAAACATCCTTGTGGTGATTACCTGTACCCACTGAAAACAGACACTTTGGCCAGTATCCAAGAAGGCTTTCTCAAAACTTGCAAAAGGCATTTAGAACAAATTTTAAGTCCCTTAATTTGTAATTAAATCATCCAATGAACAGACTGAGTTTATTTAACTATACTCACAGATGCTTTTCTAGCAGGAGATGCTCGTCCTGGGTCAGATGCACGCGCTGCAACAGGAAGTTTCTGTGCAGAAGACAACAACAAAACACAAAATTTGAGTTGGAAGGAGAAGTCATTTGTCTGTAATCAACAAGTTTTCCTTAAAAATTGTCCTGATGTGGCACAAAACCACTTTCCTTTAGTTTGTTTAATTGGTCGTATTTTCCTCCAACTCAATGTTAACAACAAAAATTATTCAATTGTCAAATTTGTATATGTGTTGTCATCACCATTTTATCCTCCCTGCGCCAAGTGGTGCATAGGCCTCCTTAGAGGTTTCTGTGACCAACAGAGGCTCTGTGGACAGGTGGTCAGCCCATCGCCCAACCTTCACCCAACCCTGAAATGTGTGTGAGGTCAGATAGACACTAGGGGTGGTCACTGCCAGAGTTTTGTTATGTCCCTAGTGGTTCCTTCACATCCCACAGAATCAGTTATGAAGAAGAGTTGTGAGACAGGGCCTATGGTTTATAGTCCTTTTCCAAGAAGACATAAAAGTCCAACCGTTTGTAGATGTCATATACAAAGGCAGTACTTTCTCCTCAATTATTTTAACACCCTGAGTGTTGGTCTGGCCATGGTTTGAACCCGAGACCTCCCGCACAATAGTGGGGTGCTCTACCAACTGAGCTAACTGGTTGGTGGTCACAGGAACCTCAAATTCTTGCCTTGCTTCTATGCATTGCTGTGCACTGCTGCCCAGTTGGCTCATTTCATTTGAGACTGCTGAGCAGGAGGTCACAGGCTCAAACCCCAGACCACACCCACAAACCAGGGTCTTAAGAAAAACTGGTAAGATCATGCTGGCTGTGTGCTCAATGTGACTGCTTCAGTTCAGATCATTGCATCATTTGGCAGTGAAGTTAAGCTGTTGACTTTCTCTCCTTCACCTCAACACATAAAACTGGAAGAGGAATTAAACAATCCCACATACACACTGAAAAGAGTAGGCAGCATAGTTCCTGGTGTTGTGGTCTGACCTCACACACATCGCAGAGTTGGGTGGAGGCATCCTCAAGAGACTCTGTTGGTCACAGAAAACTCCTAAGAGGCCCTACACACCACCTTGCACAGAAAAGGACTAATGATTGCTGTGCAAATGGTTCAACATTTTGAATTCATATTTGTAGATATTTTGTTAATAAGTTACAAAGTGTATTTTGGCTGTGGAGGTAATTTACCGGTGGTGGTACATTAGGTGGCGGCACTCTGCTATGACAACCTGCATCAGAATATTTCCTTGGTTTTTCTGGTGCTGGTTTTAAAGGTCCCATCTCCTGGTTGCTGATGGCGCGTGACACCTTCAGGTGACCAGGTTTTGGAGGAGGGACAGGCTTTTTCAGGCTGGCTTGTGGAACTTGGTAATGGGAATTACGGTTCTGCTGGACACAAAAAGCATCTTCAATTTTTCAACCAAGTTGTCACTAAGTTACTGACTCATTCTGTGATGGTGGGTGTTAATTCCAGAAAATGGAGATGATAAAATACACCTAATTCACCTGAAATTGGAATGCCTTAAAATATGGTGTAAACAGGTGTATTTGTTGATAAACATGTGCCATGAATTAATGTCAATATGCTTGACTGTTTGGCAATGGATGCAACCTTTTTTGGGGGATGGAGTGCGGAGAGGCAGTAAGGGTATGTCCCTGAACAAACTAACTACCGGTAATTACTAGACAAACCATACATGTAACTTAGGGGGGAGAGGTGGGGGCTCTTCATCCTCTGAATCCTTGAGAACTTTCATTGTTCCACTGTCCTCATCACTAGAGTAAAAACATACAGAAAGTATTAATAGTTTTACTGTCTTTGCCAATTATTTTAATCTGAACTAACACAACTGAAGGGTACACTACTCTATTTTAAGCTTGTCCTTCATGATGTGCAAAATTTGACTTTAAAAGGCAAGAATGAAGGTCTGCACTAGGAATTGCCTTAAAGCTGTCAGTAGTTACTGGAGCCAAGTGGTAAGCTTTCAAATTTTATGGAGGACCTGTTTTATGAGAGGGAGGATAAGAAATTCAGATGTAAAATTTAGCTGTGTCTACATCAGATCTCAAGACACTCATTAAACATTAATTTCTTTCATATTTCCTTAATGAATTATTAATGCATTTTAAATCGAATATATATGGTACTGAAATTTTCATAATGTGCTGTGATAGTAGACTGCATTGTAGACTAATAGTAGACTACTCTGATAGTAGACTGCATTTGGGTTCTGGGAATATGTAGTAAAATGATTATGTTTGAAAAATTAGTTAAAGAGAAATTAAACAACTTAAATGTATGAAAATACATGTAAATGCAAAATAGCCTTCCTAAGATAAAATTTGTGTATCACTTTGAAAGGTTGAATATTTGAGACAATTTATTGACCAAAATGTGCTAAATAGTAAAGTGGCAATTGCAACATGACAGCAAAATGCAAATCTTACTTGCTCAGGGTTTCTCCATTTGATATTGCTTCTGACCCATTGTAAGACTGCTGACAAACATGACAATCCACTATTAGCTGTATTACATTTTGGAAGTTCAAAAGTCGGCAATAGTGTTAGCTAAGACAATGCCAGCCAGCTGGTTTTAGGCACCATGACGAAGATTGAAATAAAGCAGTAATCATAAAAACATATTTTGCCATTTAATCCAATCTCCAACAAACACTTTATACTTTCCCTGGCTAAAACCTGTCCCTACAAAACAAAGTCTTCAGTGGAGCAAACTACTAGTCTTTGGCTTCACCACCAGCTGGTTGGTTATTCCTAAACTTTCAATATTATTAATGGTACTATGCATTACCATAATTTCAGAAAATGAGTACAACAGTGTTTTGGCCACACTTATTTCACTATAAAATTTAAAAACATGGTTTATACATTAATTTGCACTTTTCTTCACATCATGAAACTCCAGAGCAATGAAAATGAGTATGAGTAAGGCACCTGATTGTGTGGACTTGTTTCCTTCTTCATCATAGGTTCAACTTGAACTCCATCCACTACAAAACAACAACAACCCCCAACATCAACATGCATGTTCTCCTTATGGATCTCAGACGGAAACAAAAACAAAAGACCAGACCACATCACCAAGAACTACATTCCTTTCTCTTTGCAAACAGCGTGTGCGTGTGAACAGTTTGCGGTCAGTGGTCCGACCCTAATATTGTAATCTATTCTATGTAATTTGGCTTCCAAGCCGTGTTAACTTTCTAGTTATTTTAGGAACACCCTTTTAGTTTTAATTTTTATTTCATGTAAACTTAATAATTTTTTTCAAGTATAAGGGTCAATAAAGTTGTTATTGTTGTTGTTGTAGCAGTGAAGATGGCCACATATTTTTCAGCTCTGCTCTCATAATTATAGATTTCTTACTGCTTAGTTTGCATCTTCTTACATGTTTCTAGTCATGTTTTTTGAGTGCATTTGTGTTTGTTAATCTGTGCGCTTATACGTGTTTTCTGTAAGAAGCTATAGATAATAATAATAATAATTCTATATAATTATATTAATAATTAATGTTGTTCAGGGCACTAATTAGTTTTTACTACATATTTGTGCCCCTCTCCATTTTACTTTCTTACACCATGTATTTATCTATAAGTAATTTTTTATGTACTTTTAATGGATTAAACAAATAAACAAATAAGTGTGTTAGCATAGCTAATCTAGGTGGGCCAGGAAATAAGGAGAGATATAAGACTGCTAAAAAGAATATGTTGATAAGAAAATAAAGTTGAGATTAAAATGAGAACAATGTTGAGAAATGAAAAAAAAAAAGAGTAAAAAAGCAGAATAAAGAGCTAATTAGAGCATCAAATGAAGACCAAAGGATGCACTATCATCTATGGTTTAATATCCTCCTCATCCAAGAAGACTAGAAAGTCTAACCATTTTCAGATGTCATTAAAAAGGCAGGACTTTCTCCACGATTATTTCTAAGACCTTGAATGTTGGTCACGACCTCCCGCACAGTAGGTTCGTTGTTCTACCAACTGACGCTAACCAGTTGGCACTAACCAGTCGGCGGTTTGCTCTACTTACACTTCCCTTCACCCGGTACACTGCTTTTCTCTTGGCTTTTCTCAGCAGCTCTTTTTGATCTTATTCTTGTAAGAACTTGAACATTCTGCAAGGTACAAAGCATAGCAATAAATGATTTCACTATAAAATAGAACTTGATACTATGCAAAACTGATCTGAATAAATTACATGCAGTAATAAGCCTGTTCCAACACTACATGTATATTACCTCATCAAGCACAGCGTCGTCAGAATCATCTTCCTCACCATCTGGTGCTAAATTTCTTGCCCCTTTACCTGACTTGGCTTTATATCTATCTAACAAGTCTTGTGTCACTGCCCTTGTGTAACCATGGCAACAGAATGGAAGCTACAGCAAAACAAAGGGGATAAAATTTAGATACACTGTCATGCATTCATGAGTAAATGAAATAACCAAAAAAACTTAATCACAATGTCATACCATCAACATTTTATCGGCAGTAGGTCTCTTCTTTGGATTTTTTGTGAGGGCTGCCTTTATAAAGTTATGTAACTCCATTGACCTAAAAATGAATTGAAACAACTTCAATAAACCTTGAACTGCAAATTTTAAAATAATTAATTTACACATGAATTCATGTCAAAATTTTACCATTTTTCCTTTTCTTTTAATGTTGGTGGTACAAAACTTCGTTTTCCTATATTGTATAATGCTCTGTTGAAAAATACAAAGGGAAACGTCAAAGTAAATCTGTAGTATATGTGGCTAATGTAATTTTGGCAAGGTTAACCTGCTTCACTGATTAGATTGTATTTTTATAATTCACACTGAAAGACACGTCACAACAACAACAACTTTATTTACGACTTGTTAAATCGAAATCACCTAATTGATTGATCCTAAAAAGGTTCTCCTAAACCCTTTTCAAAAGTCTAAGAATTTGGTGCACATTAAATCTATCCCTCAGGTAATCAGTGATTGAAGTAGAAAGAACTAAAAAGTTCAACTCACCTCATGGGATGTAGATCAAACATTGGAGGTTGAAGCTCTGCTAATTCAATAGCCGTTATACCAACTGCCCAGATATCACACTAAAAATCCATAAACATGTAGAAAGAGGGTGAGCTGGAAAGATGGCCACAAAGAACAAGATGATCCAAGCACTATGAAATACAACTCAATTGTACATTGCACATATAATGTGATTTTTGAAATTATTTGAATTATTTTATTATGTTGTTGAAATGCACAGTTGATCATCTCGTCATGAAAACTGTGCAATATAAATCTCCAGATTATTATTATTATTGTAAGTTATTATTAGATTATTAGAATATAACATGCCCGAAAATATGATCTGATGCATTGCTACAAAATTAACCTTATGTTCAATACCGCAAGATGACATGACATTTGTGACTTCATGTCTAAAGTTCACAAAATTTGTGAACTTTAGACATGAAGTCACAAATGTCATGTCATCTTGCGGTATTGAACATAAGGTTAATTTTGTAGCTCTGCTTTATCAATAATGTTAAAATATTATTGTAATACAAACTGCTTATGTATCTATTGACAAATGAAGGGCTTCCTGCAAAAGAAGCATATATCACTTTTTGACCTCACAATCCAAATTGCTCTCAATTTGCTCTACTTTGGCATACAGACTGATATTTTTAGAGTTATTTTGGGTTTAAAGACAAAAAAGCTATATATGCCACTTTTGCAGAAAGTCCTTTGATTGATTTCTCTGCAATCCTATGTGCCATTATGTAAATTTAAGTCAACAGACCTTTAAATCGTACCCTCCTGTTCTTTCCACTGCTGCCATTTCAGGTGCCATCCTTAAGAAAAGAATGAAACACAATCCCACATAACACAATTTATCTGTAATAACCATCTATCAATAATGTTAGCCTTTTGGCATGTTTGGTACTCAAGGAAACAAGAAAATTGAACAAGACATGAACTCTTAAAAACTGTACATCACACTTTGGTTTCCCACCAATTTTTCCTTTGCTGTGTAGTTTAAAATAATTATCTTAAGTCAAAAAGTAAATTAAAGGAAATTCTTGTAAAAGTAAAAGCTCTGTTTTTGTCTGAATCTTTAATCACTTTAATCCAACATGGTTTGTTTTGATTTCCCATAATGTTAAAGCCTAGAAAACCATGAAAGGAATTTGATTAAAAACAAAATGTATTCTAGATAAAACCCATCATGTTTGTCTGTGGTTATCTGTAGCTGGTTTAATTGTAGATGGTTTAGTGGTTTCACAAAAGCCAATAATGAAAAGTGTTCTGTTTTTCCATCAAATGTTTTTTTAATGGGAATTGGAGAAATACCATTCAAAAAACCATTCATGTTTTTTTTTGAAAAATTTTCCTGTGCGTGCGCGGGCCTAATGTACCCTAATCTACTGTCTGGCACATCAGTTGTTTTGCTTGTTCACTTTTTGTACATTCATTTGTCTGTTTGACCTTTGGCACCAGCAACAAAAACATGCTGCCTAGGGTTGAGCAGTACTCAGTAACATCTGATTTCTCACCAGTAGGGTGTTCCTATGAACGATTTCCTCTTTGCCAAGGTGTCTGATATCCTTGCAGCTATGCCAAAATCAGCTGTGGATAAAAATAAGAGTTTTGAGATCAAGAGGTTTTGCATAATTTGTAAGTAAGGTAAATTTTACTTCTTTGGGAACAGGTGAACCATCCTTGTGACAAAGATTTGTTAAATAAATATATGATTTTCATATATTCATTCTTAAACATTAATGTAATTGTACTGTAAAGTCAACTTACCAAGTTTGATATTGCCATGGGTTGTTAGTAAGATATTTGCACCCTAAAGAAATTGAAGTGTAACAAACAAATTGAACCAAGATGAAAACTGAACAACCAAATATTCAGTCATGTGTCCTTGGAGGGTCCTTAGATCTGAGTGTGACTCAGACTTTTGTGACAACATTTAACTAAGAAACTGGAGAATTTATCTTCAAAGGAGGTCCAATTTTACCCACTTGGCGGTAAATGGATGTCACAACCAATTAGAAGGAGCTTGGTGTATCACTTTCAAGCGATGATTTTTGTAGATCAATAATGTGATATTACTTTCATATTTACATCCTCTCATTCCATCCTCTTGGTTTGTATGTATAGAGCGTTTTCAGTCACGCAAGTAAAAAAATAAAATTATCAACCATTAAAGAGATAAAGTCAAGAAATTCTGATATTATAGAAGAGTAATAAATAAACAACATGCCAAAGTCTCAGGGCTGTGCGATATTCCGTACTTGAGTTATTCTGCAAAATGTATCACTCAAAATTATAGTGTTTTGTATGGAAACACCATCTTGGCGTCCCTTTGAGGGATGCCAGCATGGCAGCTGGAAACAAGTTAAAACATATATGTTTCTTACTTAAGCTATCTCAAAGGCTTTGTTCTCTCTGTTGAACTTTCAAACATTCACATAGACGCTTCTCTTACCATGTTGGCTTTTCGAACCTCAAAAACATATGGTGAATCAATGTTTTCATGTAAGTGACACTGCTTGTGAGCAGACATCTTTATGTCACGCACTGTGCAAAACTCTAAAATTGAAACTGCTCCATTTTCAAAACAATGCAAGCTACCGAGCTGAAAACATGCAAGCAGATACAGCTGTACATTTCTGAAATGTCTTTTATGTGATGAAGATAAAAATGCAAAAGTCTGTTTACTTTTGAATTTTCATTTTTTTATGACATCACATGAAAACCCTCTATTTCTGGGCCCAGTTGCTCAAAGCATGGTTAGCACTAACCAAGGTTAAATACCATGACAACCTATAGGTTTTAAAACACCTTAACCAATGGTTAGCGCTAACCATGCTTCGAGAAACTCAGCCCTGATTGTCACATGCGGTGGCTATCATTAGCTAGGATTACTTTCCATGCCATTTGTTTTTTATCAGCCTCCATGCCTCAACCTTTAAGAAGCTCATCCATTCATTTATTTAAAACTATTCATTATTTACTGGTTATTATCAATATTCTTGAATTTAACCTTAATATCCCTGTGCATTAAGCTCTTCTCATGGAGATATGCAAGACCCTGTTATAAAATGGAAAATAACACAAGACTTGAGTAACATATACAGGGTCTGTACAGTGTAGGTTGCATAACTGCATACATGTACATAGTACATAACACTGGGCAAGATTTCACAGCACTGGAATGTGATCCTCTACTGCCATAATATAGTGTACAACTGTACATGAAATTCAGTTGTTTGAAAGGATTTTTTTTAAAACTCAGGCATGGGATATACATGTAGTCACAGACTCCAGTTGTTGTACTGTGATTGATATGCTATGTTTTAACAAATGAATAAAAATAGCAGGTGCAGGTGTAAATCCCTGGGTGGGAGCCCTGATATTACTGGAAATGGGTGATTCCAGAAAATATCCTACCCTTCCACGGGTGGCATCAATGTTTTAACCCCCCTCCCTCCCCCCTGCCTTCAGAAATTCCAAAATGCTTAAACCCCGCATACCTTTGGAATTCCGAGAGCAGTAACCCCTCCCTTTCGGAACTTCTGAATTTTTTACAACCTCCTTCTGAATACTCAAACGAAGTACAGTACTTTCTTTTGGTCCTTACCTAAAGCACCTGAAGATAGAAAATTTCTTATTTCCTTACTTACGGTTGCAGGAAATTTTATTTGCAAAAACTCATTGGTCATGCCTTCTGTTATGAACTTTGACTGTGCCCTACAGTGCTAGTAGCTCTTAATAATAATAAACCATGGACACTGCTGATATTTCAATTCATCGTCACTTTTAAGATTTCGATGTGATTTTTGTCGCTCCGAAGATTTCCATTTCATCTCTTGCAGATTGTGTGCTTAATCACATAAGCTTTCGACTTTCCAACTCCACAAAGGCAGGGCTTGACCTTGGTGGTGGTCAACTAGCCAAATACCACTGGATGGTCAGTTTTGACTAGTGAAATTCCCTCAGTTATTAGCCATATTGGCTACTAAAATTATGGAGGCAAATTTCTTTGTCAACTGCTAAAGATAAATTTAGTTCTGTGAAAATTGTGACACAATGTTTAACATGCAGAAAGAAAAAAAAAACGAAGTAATCTTTCGTGTGAATGAAAGTGAACAGCTTCATGACCAAGCCACATTCAGCTAAAGAGACTGGATCTGAGTGTTCCCATCATGCACTTCAATCGTAAACGAAAGTGTCCGCCACACTGTTTGCGCTTCCATGATCTTCAATGGATATCAGAGTTTTTTTTTCAAAACTAGGGTAATTACTATTATGGCTAGTAGAAAAAGCTCTTTGGCTAGTGAGAACTACCATTTTACCAGCCATAAGCCTACTGGTGACAAAAGTTAAGGTTGAGCCCTGAAAGGTATATTTTGTTTGAGGATCAAGCGAAAAACCGTCTATGTCCGCGGTCGTCAGTTCGTGCTTGATCAGCAATTTTGTTGGTGTCTTCCCCTCTGGAAATCCACACTTCATTATCCCCCATGCCTTCAGAATTCCAGTCCAAGAACCCCCCCCCTGTCTCCCTTGGAATTCCAAGATGCCGCCTGTGGTATGGGTATGGATATTTTCTGGAATCACCCCATTCTCTGGACTACACATGTAGGTGAAACTGGGTACCTACCTTGAGTGTTTCAACACAAACAAAGGAAATCTGAGACTCAGAACATGGCCCCGTGACTGTCAAAAGAACAAATATACTTATGCACATCAGTACTGTTGCATCAAAGTTGATATATTATCATGTAATATGAAAGGATATTTCACTCAAGTTTTAGCATACAGTGTATGTACATTTTTATTACACACTATAATTAATAATTACTGAAAATTCTCATGATATGAGCATTTTTTTTGCCAATGTACTGTACTCTGGTGCATTTCAATATTTCTTGTTTGTTTCCAAAGAATTCGCTGGATGGCAAATTTATAAGGTGGCTCTAATTCCACAAACAAAATCCAAATGTAGGACTATTCATTTTGAAGACTTAACTTACCACAATAAATATCCTGTACAGATCCCCCACCACAGAACTCCATTGCTATCCACAGCTTATCCCTCCTACAAACATGCATATTTAAACAATGCCAACTGAGTTTATATTATAATGTATTCCAATTCTTTTACCTTCAGTTAGTTCTTGTATGTATCCTCCTGCCACGCACATTGAACTTTCACTATTCTATAATGCTGTAAATTTCTTAAAACCCTTAAAAACATTTTCTGGCCTGGATATTATTCACTATTCACTATTCCATGTACTATAATGTGTAACTAAAAAATCAGTTCAGTTCAGTTCAGTTCTTTATTTTTCTAATAAATATTATTTACAAGTTGGACATGCCCACAGGTAGCTAATACTAATCTAGGTGGGTCATGTCTTAACTAAAGAGAGTAGCTAAACAACCAGAAATCAGAAAAAAAATGTACAAGTGTATAAATTATAAAATTAAGTTTATGAGTTAATTAGTACCTTATTAGGAGAAAGCACTATAAGATATCTTATTTTTACAAAACATTTAATAAATCTAAATCTGCAATAATACAATTAATACAAAAATAATCTAACTCTGCAATAATACAATTAATACTAAACTTATTATAATGATTCTGAAAATACAATAAAATTTTAGCAAAACTTGACCTTTTGAATGACGTTTTGTATATCAAGACAAGAGTCTTCCTAAGTCAGAATGCCGAAAAGGACTCAGATTTTAATTTAATTTTGAAAGATTTCTTAATGTCAGAGGCATCTCGTTTCAAATTGTTGTACCGATTCTAGAAAACAAGACTGTCTGTTTAATATGACTGTCTGCGTGAGTGTACCTGAGAAGGACTGTTTGTGCTGATATTCACTGATGTTTTGAATACCTGAGCAGAAGTCATCATCAGAGTCAAGTGATTTGTGTGACATCAGAAGATGGTATGAAATATACTCTGGTTGTTGATATGATTGGTCAACTAAGTCGTGATGTTATTGGCAGTGTGTCAGTTCAGCCATTATATCATTGGCTGTGAAGACTGTATCCATCTTTTGTTAGTTACAAGTCTGTATGTGTATATTTGTTAGTAAAATTGTACTAACAAAAATACACTAGTGCAGGGCTGTCATTTAGGGCTGGGGGCCGAGATTTTCTCCAGCCAAGAGAATGCAGGAATGTCATCTGGGAGACTCCAGATTTTGGATCATACACGTATCTCCCAGTCTCCAGATCAGAGTCTGAAATCTCCCAGATGATCACCAGAGTTTGTCATTTCTTGTGAGACTCGACTTTCACAACAATAAAATTTCAAATATTTTGCGCTGTTTGAGCTATTGTACTGTTAACATGGATAACAAAATTAAAACATTTCCTCATAAACTCCAACAAACCATTCTTGCAAAGCATTGCCATTGTAATATAAGCAATAATGTCATTGGTCAGAAATAAACCATTCAGATCAAATGTTACAATGAGGTCTAGATTGTTTTAGCCAAAGAAAAAGAGGTGTGACAGATGTTTAGATAAAACACCAAGCCACTGGCCCCCATAAGGCAAATCTTGATACCTGCATATTCCCTGAAGAACTGACCTGAGGTAACTACCAATGTATTGAATGATGTTTGGGTGCTGACAGTGCTGCATCATAGCAATTTCTTGCTGAATTAGCTCAAAATCATCTCCTAGAGAAAAGGAAGAAGGTATTTGTTTTAAATATTAAATTATCTAGAAGCAGAGACAAGAGAAAACAAAAAGGCAACATTGAAACAAAAAATCAGATATACAGTGTAGATATTAGCCGGTCTAGTGGATATGCTAATATACATGCAAGCCATGCTATAAGATATCAATAATTATCATTGTAAATACATGAAATGTGTGTCAGTATTGATTCCAGTACAGAATACTCCTCCACAATCTCTAGCAATGTTCCTATTATCTTCCCGAAATCTAGAATGGGTTGTTACTTTTTTTAAAAAACTGCAGCCAAATTCTGGAGAAAATGGCAATGGGTTTTGTGTATGCAGAGATTGGAGAATTCTCTGGCTACTATGCAGAATTCTCCAACTAAATTTTGCTTGCTCCTTGCTCCCTGAAAGAGCTTTGCCCTTTCATAACAATCTTTCATAATAATTCCCCTGTTGCTAAATACACTATTCTCCTACTACTACAATTCTTAATGAAAAGCCTGTCAGTATTAACTGTTGTAGGTCATATGCCAGAAATAAAGGTTAAATAAAACAGACAAAGTAATAATTAATTTTTACATTGACCTAGTGTTTGGGAAATGGTGAAACAGTACAAAAATTTCATCTGATCATGCAGACAACCCACAACTACGTATTGCTGGACAACTCACTCAAGGACATTTTGTATGTCAAGGTGATTACCGTGACAACAATTTAGCTCCCTAAAGAAGACTTCTCAAATTTCAATTTGCAAATTGCCTCAAAACATCAAAACATATGTCTGACACCTGTATACAGTTTTTACTTGTTGCTGTAAAACTTTCTATAACATTTTGTTTTAGTTTGATTTGGTTGACTGGTTGGCAAGATGGTACAACTCACATAACAAAAACACACAAAAGACAAAAATGCAAGGGACATAGAATTGTGAATTTGCTGCAACAGAAGAGAAATCCATTTGGGCATCCTTAAAAATGTGGTACTTTGATGATGCTCAGCATTGATACAAATGTTACAAGTTGAACTTGAATCTGTCATCTGTGAAGAAGACCTGTCATAACTTCTCTAACAACCAAATAATTGACTATAATTTCAGCTGCAGTTTTCCTGAGGCAAGTTCTGAAGAATAATTTTTTTATTAACCTACATGTATAGTGTTTACATCCAAATTTCCACACCTATGCAGCATTTTGATGTGCATAGCAAATTGCATTTGTACTCCCACATATTACTGCATTCTTTGTAACTGAGTCAGAGAGATTTAAAGGCAAACAACCAGCTTTACTTAGAGCTTGTAATTTGAGGAAACCGTTTCAGCTTGTTAACCATACAATTTTAGCCACTCCTGACTTATTTAAGTAGCATTAATTACATGATATTTTAGAATGAATAAGAATGGAAATATTGGTCAAGAATGAGTGTAATTAAGGTCACAATTACCCCACTCCAGTGTTTTGCGTTGCATAGGCAAAAACTAAGACTTAAACCTAGTTAAATAACGAAATAAGTTAAATCCTGACTTGTGATAAAGTAATGTCGAGCGATATTTTATTAGCAAATTCTTTTGGCGCTGACACAACATCACCATATTTGGGGGCAGCCAAAGGAAATAAAATGAGCAACCAGTAACAAGGAGCGTAAATGACTCACGAAATGAACGGATTTAAATGTATATTGCTATAAGACAAAATTTCTGTCACCAGCTTTAACAGAAGAAAAGTCATTTGGGCTTTTTCAACGACTTATGAGCTTACATCTCTCTTAACAGTACCTAATGGTGACACTTGCCTGGTTCAATCTTGACAACTTTCACTGCTGAAAGTTCCCCGGTTGCAATCACCCTGGCCTAGAAATCACAAGTTTTGGCTTCGTAAGTTGAAATGCTGAACCACATGAAACAGGAATCACATATTGAAGACGAAACAAACCAGCCGTTTTGCAATAAATAAATAAGATGATACAAACCTTGAAAACATCCCCGTATGTCCCTCCTCCAACTTTCTCGATCAAATCGAAGACTTTGTCGGGGTTGCCTCGCGAGATATTCGCTCGCAGTGGTGTGCTCATTATGCCTTCGTTTCCCTAACTTGTCATACAATTCACTGAAAACTTCATGGTCAGTTCTATATTGAAATACCAGGAACAGTCGCTCAGGTTTATACTACGAAATTTAACCTGAATATTTGACGGAAGGACAAACGCGAACTCTCGTGGTCACATCCGCTCCGAAGAGAGCCGACGACATACCCACGGCATTCCTGTAGTCACAAGTACCTTCCGACTTGGTATCGACGCAACTGAAACCTAACGAGCAATTCCGAAAATAGACGACTGGTGATATCAATTTCGCGACTACAAATCGACTTATTAGGTGACGGCAAGAAAGAGGCCTGGCCTCTAAGTCAACGAAAACGAAGTTTGTATCTCAGCCGGTCAGATGTCTTTTGCGAGCAAAAGTGATCGAATTTATCGCAGATTTATCCTATCTTCGTTCTTTTCGAAAGGATGGGGTGATATTAGGGTGTATGAACGCCTGTTGGAAGCGCGAAAAGTTATTTCTGATAGAACGAAATGCAATGATCTCATTCCTCCACGTTATCCTATCGAGTTAACAAAATCATGGACAAAAGACGCTTGTCACATCGCAGAGGGACATTTCACTTCTCCATTAGCTCAACATTTTCCCGGTTTGTTACCTAAAGAAAGTGAAAAAGCTTATTTTCAGGTCATCATCCCAAAGAAGTGGTCGCAACAAGGCCGAAAACCGCTGTGTCTTCACCTTGCTGGAACCGGAGACCATCACTTTTGGCGGAGGAGAAATTTGATGGCCAAACCTTTAGCAAAGGAATATGGCATTGCATCAGTCCTTTTAGAAAATCCATTCTATGGCGTGAGGAAACCAAATAACCAAGTTCGATCCAGCCTTAGACATGTTGTAGATTTATTCATTATGGGTGCAGCCTTGATTTTGGAGTCACTAGTCTTGCTAAACTGGAGTGACCGACAAGGGTATGGCCCTCTGGGAATCACTGGGATTTCCATGGGGGGTCATATGGCTTCCCTAGCATGCACTGCCTGGCCCAAGCCACTGGCTATTGTGCCTTGCTTGTCATGGAGCACAGCTTCATGTGTTTTTACACAGGTAGATAACATTTTCTCTCATAAAAGTAGTCAAGGTACCTTGTTGGGGCCCCATACAATATCCATGTATTCAACTACACATAAACAAGCTGCCCTCCCAAACATATAATGTTGTGTGGGGCAGCTCATTCAGGTCTTGAAGTAATGTTATGCCTAGCCATACAATTCCCTTTCTAACAAGTTATCAATACATTTATCAGACAAAAATGTTACCTGAGGACATGAATGGAAATTTTTTGGGCTTTAAAGGATGCCATTTATGAGTCGCTTGTATGGGATTTTGAACCCAAGACCTCTGCACTGATATCACAGAGGTCATGGGCTCAAATCCCGTAGAAGCATGAATTTTTTTTTTCAGGCTTTATTTTCACTACCTCCTAAAGTGGTGCTCATAACTGTGATGATCATTCACAACTTTGTTTTTGTCCTTGTTCTGCACATATGTAATGTGAGTTTTCGCTCTTTTACAGGGAGTAATGAGTAAAGCTTGTTCATGGGGTACTTTGGAGAAACAACTTTTGGATGAAAGTTACAGAAACAATTTACTGAATTGTTTACCCATCAATGGAGTTACATTCACAAGATTTGACGAAGACACACTTATGGAAAGTTTAATTGAAAATAATAATTTCAATTCCTCATCCCAGGATAAAAATGGTTTTCAAACTCTATACCTTCAGTGCGAAGATGTCTACAATGGTATAAAAAGTACAATTGTTGATGAGTTGCCATCAGTTCTTAGTAAAATGAAAGTCTGGGAAACCTCATCATCACGATCAAAAACTATAGATTTTATGAATTTCGTTATGGATGAAGCCACCCATCTGAAGAATTTTCCTCAGCCAGTTGATTCCAGCTTGGTGCGGTTTGTAGTGGCAAATCATGATGCATACGTTCCACGTGATAGCATAGTGAGTCCATGTGACATCTGGCCTGGTTGTACTGTTGAGTATATAAATGGTGGCCACGTTGCAGCAACATTGTATCACCAGGATGTATTTAGAAAAGCAATCAAGCATACTATGGATCAGCTTTTGTGATAAAGGTTTCTGTTCGTAGGTGTTAACTTCTAGATTTTTTTCCTGAAAGGAGACTTTTTTCACATCTTTTCTTTCAAGTGTGTACCACATTCCAAATTTATGAAAACAAAAAGTTGAACAAATAGAATTTCTATTCTAAGTTATTCCTAGCTTGCATTTCAATGATGACTTGATCTTCAGCATGCCATCTGCATATTGAAAGCTAGAACCACATTTTACAACACAATAAACAGTGCCAAACAAAAGTACCATTCACTATCTTTAATTGGAATGGTTACAAAACTTTGTCTTTAGGATTAATCTTTGAACTTATAATAGCTAGAATGTGTTGTTCCATAGAGTATCTGTGCTACACCATGGAAACTTTCTCAATTTGGAAACTTGTGCCTTTGGATTCCACCTTTCTGAAATGCTGAGCAACAATTATGGTACATGTACACCATGTGCCTAAATCAATACATTTATTTATGATTGTGCACAAACAGACCATGTGCAAGACTTCAATAGTTGTAAATGACACTGCAATAATTTGTCACCTCTCTCCCTTGGAATGTGTAATGACCTTCTGTGGGGAAGGCAGCCATATTTTCTGAAATTATTCACAATTATAATCAGCTTGACATTGGATGAGTTGCATGTGCATTCAGGGTTTTCCTTTTTGGCCGACGGCCGGTGATTTTAGCCACCTGTGAATGGCTCAATCACCGGCAATTGTGCGCCAAAGAATCGCTGTTCAGTAACAATTTTCGCTTCCACACCCATAATCTCTGCCTGCTTTGCTCAAGTTGACTGCGACTCCATTTGAAAAGGAAATCCCTGGCATTGCAGTAAGGTGACATGTTGACCCTCTGACACTGTGTAAGCCTTAAACTGTTATCACAACCTTTGCTTTTCAACCTTGAAAAAATTAATGGACCAGAGAACCTCATATTTAACAGAACTACTTTTTTATGACATGATGATAATTTTGTATGAACAGCCAGAGTTAATGCAACTGGTTATTTGTAAAATAAAGACCCTTTTATGTAGGTGGATGAGTGCTATATATTTTGAAGTAGAGTTAATATATAGTAATTTTCATTTTCAGAGTTATCCAGAGATTTGTCGAAAATAATATTATGATCTAAAGTCAGGGTAAGAAATTTCAGGCAGAGTGTTTGGTTATACTTACCAACTGTGGCACTTGTGATATCACCATGACATAAAATAATATGATGGTGTTTTTGTTCATGTTTCAAAATAGCAGTAGGTTGAATGCAGCTGATAGGTGATGAATTAAGTAGTGTTTTTCTTTTTCAATCTTTTGATAAGCACAAATAGTACCAAGTTGATAAAGCTGTATCCCTTCATGGCTAGAAATTATCAAAATGTCTAAGTGCTGTTTTCTCACCAAGATGAATTGTGTTGCTTTGTGTCTGGATGATGACACAAGTTAGAAAGAGGTTATGTAATGTTTATGTTACTAAGTGGTGCTGTTACCATTTATGGGCTGATGGAGCTGACAGTTGTTATTTGTGGTTCTTTAGGACTGTAAAAGGGCATTTAATGAGATTGTGTTTGTAAATTAATTGCCCTTTCACCTAAATTTACATGTCTGTCATACCACTTAACACCAATTAACATATTTTTCTAACAAACAGCATCTTTGCCACTGATCAAGGCATAACTGGTAATTAATAATTAATTTCTTTTCACATAACCCAATGTGAAAAATTCCACATTTTGTCTTCTAAACTACATACTGTATCAATAAATTGAACAGCACCATATGAGATCATTTATTGATAATTAAGTCATTTGAATGGTGACAATGTATGAATGGACCTGATTATTCACAGATGCAGAAGTTAAAAGATTTCACATGAATCAGTTAAGCCTGACCTTCAGAGGGAAACGAAAAAAAAAAGTGTTTCATTTTTAACATACATTTTATGGCATATGCAAGTGTTATGGAATCTGCAAATCAATAAAAACATTTCTTTAGCATAAACAATTATATGAATGCAAGAAAATAGAACTATACAGTTTAGTTATTCAGGCATAAGCCATATTCACTGAAGCAAATTAAGTTGTAAATCTGATGACCAAACAAGGACAATGTTATATATTGCTTGCTTCTTTGCACTGATTTATATCTTTTATCTTTAGTTGTCCCTGGGAAAAAAATCTCATTTTTCTGGTGCCTAAATGAATGTGGTCACTTAGATTAAGCTGGTTACAAGACTGGCAGAGCACACTCACATATTCTTTTCTTATGTAACTTGTCTTAGTTCATTGACACCCTTTAAGTTTGTATGACGATGATGATGATGGTGTTGGATACTGTTGAGTCTTTTCCATCCAAGTAAGCATTTATTAATTGTCAATGGGAGTTGTGTTTTAACATGACTTTTTTGTCAGTGATATGAGAGGAAATGACATCATGTATCAGCTGTTTTAACCGCTCAAGGTGTTCCGTTGTTAGTGGTCAGTGGTTGTAACAATAGTTATTGTTTACAATTCTTTTAGCATCCTGTATGGTTGTAAGACTACAAGGATTAAAATATAAGAAAGGAAGTGATATTATTGGTGAGAGTAATAATTATCATTGCAGGGAAATGGAATGAGTTAACATCTGGCTCCAGCTGTATTCCATTGGTATTGTTAAGTTTCAATTGTCAGAACAAGCAACAGCAAAAATATTTATTTCACTGCTGTTCAACTGTATTTTAGAATTTTTGGTACCCATGAAAATATACCAACTTGTGAAGGCAGGCCCAGAAATGAGAAAATTAAAAAAAAAAAAAGGAATGAAAAAGAAGTAAATAATAGGTGTCTGAAAAGACAAGAAAGACAATGTCAAAGTAGTTGCTATGATATCACAACAAACCAAAAACAGGTGTTTTATTGTTTATATCCGCTTTACTATTTTTATGCCAGATTCTGAATTGTACTAGTAGGAAAAAAATTACTTGGACCGATTTGTACGCTATGAGCCTCTACTGATGTATGAAAATTTCAACTCTACTGAGCGTTAGAACTAGAGAAATATATTCAATACAACGTAAGCTTAGTTAAAAACAAGTTTTTAATATGACAAACTTAACGTAAATATTTGAATAAAAGTTAAGTCAAGAGAAAAGTTACTTTTGGGTACAGAAATTTCTTGGCTGTGTTTAATGAAGACAGACTGGAATTTCTTCCGTAGAAACAGTTGTTGAAAAGTTTGGAGGCTTGTCACGCCATGCCATATAAGGCAATACGATCAATGCCAAAGGGGGGCGGTGCTGAGTTAACCTTCGAAGGAAACAAGTTGTGATAGCTGCTCAGCAGAAGATTAGTCATATTTACGTCTGAGAAAAATGGCAGAGAAACCTAATCTTGATGAGGTTGCCACGTTTGATGCTTCCAAGCTTAAACACGTAAAGACTGAAGAGAAAAACACGC
Organism: Pachyseris speciosa; assembly: GCA_016490735.1. Lineage (NCBI taxonomy): Eukaryota > Metazoa > Cnidaria > Anthozoa > Scleractinia > Pachyseridae > Pachyseris > Pachyseris speciosa. The sequence continues at coordinate 308,752 of JAEMWC010000905.1, forward strand.
TTCCATCGAACGAAAGTAAGCAATCTTTCTTCCATTGGTTGACGTTCAGTTTTATCTGGACCACTGAAGAATGTGGTTTACTTTCTTTGAATGAGGACGAATGGTTAAACGCTAATATTTGAAATGCATTGGTTATTTTGAAAGCTGGGCCAAATGCAAACGGCCGAGTTTGGGTGGCTACATCTGCAGTTAGCGAGGTTTTCGACGCTGATTCAGTGTGCGATCCGAGCATGCACGGGAGACATCGCAGAATGGGCTATTACTATATTTGTTGTAATGTTCTCCTCTTTGCAGACGACTTTTTTTGCCCTAAATATACAGTTATGTTGTTTTTTCTTGCAGCTTTAAAACAAGAGCTTCAACCAGACGAGTTCCCTGATCGCTCGGAGGTGAAGAATTTCGATCCTTCCAAGCTCAAGAAAACCCACACCGAGGAAAAGAATCCTCTTCCTTCGAAAGACAGTGAGCTATTCTTTGCTTATCTCACTTGTTGATTTTCAGTTTCCAACGAAGTTTAAATTCATGGTAAAGAATTTGGTTAATTAAACCCGCACCACAGTGCATTCGAAGGAAGCTTAAGCTTAAAGCTGAGGCTTAATTTATTATTCACATTTTTTTAAATCCCTCAAGCAATCGAAGACGAGCACAGAACCGCTCCATTTTCTGGAGTGGAAGTTTTCAATAAGGATTTGCTGAAGCATGTGGAAACGGAAGAAAAAACCCACCTCCCGACTCCTCAAGGTGCGTAAAGCCCTTTGTGGCGTTTGTGCCTCCAGCTTTTGTACAGCTTAAAAATATCTATTGGTTCGGTAGCATATCATTAGATATTGGTTAAATCCACATTTCATATTAAAATATTTCAGTTCGTATTTTTTTGTGGTACGTATCTCTGAAATGAGAAATCGTGCTGGCTAGCTTGCGAGCTTGGGAACCTTTCAAAGACGAGTTTGTTTGTGTCGCGTTCTTAGAGAGCAGAGAATGAAGTTGTTCTGAAGGCATGGTGTACGTGCGTTATCGCGTGTTTCCGACGGAGCGATCGCTTTGTAAGTTGAGACCTCAGGTGGAAATATTTGCGATATTTACGTAGGAATTCCGATTTGAACACCGGAAATTAAAACAAAAGTAGCTCGACTTCACTACCAAATTTTAGCACGTTATTGTCATACGCTCAGCGAAACAAGCACTTGCTGCTAAACATGGTGTCCCTAGCATTTAGGTGGATAAAAAAATAAGTGTAACTCCAAAAACTTGCCCTTCGGCTATAAACGCCTGGTTCACAATTAACCTCACACTTGTGTCTCTTGAGACTTTTCCTGTTTGATGTACAGTTATATACGCTCCTACTTTTTAGGGCGTCTGGTGCTATTTTTAAATGAAAAACACTGTGTTCTTCATCGTTGCAATGTTCATGAAAAAAAAAACTGTCCAATATTTTGTTATGCACAGATCATGGCCCCTTCAAGTTTATTTGCATATTCTTATTTATACAAGACTGTTGCGTCAGAAAATGGTTTCCACTTCATCATTATAGACTGGCATACAAACATTCCATGTCGGTCAATTTCTGTAATTGTCAAGTATGCTTTCTTCAGGCTTTTTCCCTAACATCAAATCCTATCCCATATAAGGTTATGACTGAACATGATCTTCATAAATAAATTATGTTGTGGACATAGGTGCTATAAATAAACTGGTTGCTTTCATAGCCAGGATGATCTAAAAATATTGCTATTTAACTAAGAAATGATTTTGAAGGGACCAATGTGTTATAGCTGGAATTTATTTTTGACTAGTTTCTTGGTTTCCTGTTGATATTTGAGGGGGGGGGGGTACTCCCTTATATGGGCTATAGACCCCTTTCAGTAATTCCGAATCTGAAGGACAAAGCAATGTTTTTTCTCTCTCTCCTGGGAGAAAGAAACCTTTCTAATGCAAAATCTTTTTGTTTTGCCCTCCAGATTGGGAATGAACTGAAAGGGGTCTATATAGGTATGTGCAGCCCCAAAGGGTATGGTCTGAAATAGATTATCGATTTTAACCATTTTGGTTTGAAATAGGGTATGGTTTGTGCCCTCTAGTCTTGAATTAGGTATGTTTTTAGAAGAAGTTACTTCTTAATTCATTCAGTTTTGTATCCTACTTAATAATAATAATTAATAATAACTTATTTACTTAGTATAGTGCCTTTTAACATTAAAATGATCAAAAGCGCTTTACATGAATTCAAAAAAATATATGTACAATAACTATAATGGATTATAAGAAATATCCATAAAACCTAATACTAAAAATACACAATTGACCACCCCCCCCCCCCCAACCCCAAAGAAATAGTTAAAGAAAGTTAATGAAACTATATAAAACTCTAAAATTTGCTAATATGCCACTGCTAAGAATTACTTGTTGTAAGCTAAATTAGAAAGATGTGTCTTAAGTTTTTTCTTAAAAATGCTGAGTGATGTTATTTCCCTAATATTTGCTGGAAGGCTGTTCCACAGTGTGGGGACAGCAGCATTAAAAGAACGAGCTCCTAATGTAGATAGCATGCACCCTTGGGATGGTCCAAAAATAACGAAGAATTTTATGTAAGGGAATAAGCAGAACACGACTTAATAGACACTAAGTTACTAATATAGCTAGGTGATGTATTATATATAGCCTTAAATGTAATAATTACAATTTTAAAATAGGTGCGGTAAAACACAGGTAGCCAGTGAAGGTTGTATAAAGCTGGTGTGATATGATCATACTTTTTAGTGTTCGTTATTAGACAGGTCTGATTCGTTATTAATCTGGTTGCTAATAAAAGCATATAAACATTGCCTTTAACGGTGGTCTGAACTAGGGAACTGATTATAAGGCAAGTCTGAAGTAGGGGGGTCAGGTCTGAAATAGAGTATCAAATTTTTGGTCAGGTCTTAAATGGGGTAGGGAAAATTGCAGATTTTGGTCTGAAATAGGGTAAGGTGATCATGTGATCATTAGCTTCCCTCAGTGAGACAACAAACAAGAAAAGCTTTGAACTGATGGCTGCAACCCCAACAAATGTTCTACAGCATTGTGGGACACTTTTTTAGAGCAATAAAAGCAATGCTGTTGTGAACTGATTAATTTTATGAAGTGCTGTACTTGTACTGATGATGGAGGCCACTCCTTTACACTGTTATAACTTGTCTTTTGATCCAACAAAATATTATTCTTTGCAATGTGTTGTCGGATTCAGCAAAGTTGAATAAATGTAATTGATTCTACATGTTTCCCATTTTTATATGGTTGAAATTGTGGTCCAACTAAGTGACAGACATAGTTTATAAAAATGCAAACAATTTTGTATTGATTCAACTACGGCCTCGTCACCTATTGAAAACCAACAGTAAACAGCAAAAGCATCACATTTTATTGTTCAAGTGACTGGATCATGACATACGAAAAATGCTGTTTTGTTATTCATTAACCCATTGGCACCCATACCGGCCAAAACTGGCCGTAAAAAACTCCCATGCTTCAAAACATTGCAACTTTCTCAATCGCACGAATATTGCCTTAACTGTTAGTTGTGAGCACAAAATGGAATGCCCTTTAAATTTGGATATCCAATAAATGCAAGAAACGTAGCGAATTTTACCAAATATGGCCTTTTGAGTTTGGACAAGAACGAAACTGACCGTTTTTAACGTCAAAGAGAAACCACAAAAATGCCCCTTTTTGCCTTCATGTTTTTTAAGGAAATCATCGCCGAAAAACCAAACTTCAACCATCATAACGAAATTCAGTCCTTTTTCTAGCTTAGAAATGACTTTTTGTTGATATTCTTCTCCCAAGCGTAGATACAGCCTTTTGTTCCAGTGCATTTGGGCCTTTCCGCCATTTTCAACATCTAGACCACATTGCATGCTGGGAAATGACGAGAATTTTTGACAGCACCTGTTCCTTCTCCCAATTCTTTCACATATAAACTAAGTCTACAGCCACTCCGACCTACTGCCAAAAATTCCTGCTTGTGGTCATCTTCAGTACTCAGAAATTCCAAAATATGTGGTGGTAGGTCGAGAAATTCATCAATAGTCGAGTCCCAAAGGTACTAAGTGTTCGACCGGCCAAATTCCCAGTTCGTCGAGTAACAAGCCAAATTCAACAACAAAGTACATCACCTTGCTCGATTCTTTGAGAAAGTGGACTCTTAGCTACCGTCACGCTTAATGATGCTCATCAGGCAGCCGCTAAAGATGAAAAATGGCTGTAAATTTAGCAGAAATCGCAAGCAAAGCGAACTTGGGCCATTGTTGTCACTTCACGGATAAAAAATAGCTACGTCAAAATGACGTTTTCAGAAACCTTGAGCCTCCAGTGGCTTAGGACAGCACCACTTTTCCCTGGTAGTTCAAATAAAGAGTCACGAATTGCTATTCATCATTTATAGGTGGAAAATCACTTCAAAAATGTAAAAACTGCCGGTAGTCAATGGGTTAATAACTTCTTGGAAGAACACAAAATTGCTGAAGACATCTGCCTTAAGATACCAATCCCCTCCTAGTGGTGTCATTATACTATCCTAAGATCATTCTGTCTTTGTTATCAGTTTAATGACACGTGGAAACAGAGGTGATTCAGAGGCTCAGTTTTCAGTGACATTAGTAACTAATTTTTGAGTGTGATTTGTTGAAGTTCCACCTATCAAGGTCCTTTCTTTGTTTTATTTTATCCCAGCTTGCTGATATTTCCCTCCTCATCATTGGAACTGTGTGTTGAATATTTTTGGTAGAGCTCTGGAATAACTGACGCTATTCAATTTCTGTGGTGCTTAGAGGAAGACCTTCAGGAGTACTGGTTGACTTTGTACTTTATATTTCTTTGCCAGATCTACGTGAGGAATTGCGACCAGACACTCTACCAGATGTTTCTGAAGTTGCAAAGTTTGATGCATCCAAACTGAAACATGTTGAAACAAAGGAATCCAATGTTCTTCCCACGAAGGAAGGTAATTGTTTCTTGTGCATGTCAGCCTGTCAGTACATTCTTGTTAGCTTGATGTTGCATGTAAATTTCTGGACTCAAGGGAACTATGAAATGTTGGGAATTTGATAATTGCTTTCCGATGAATCCCGCCCTAAAACCACTCACTCACGATAGAAATTGATTTATAAAACAGATATATTTCTCTCACAACATCCCTAGTTCAATTACAACACACCCTCGATTTATGAGAACAAAAGACAAACAAACTGTACATTGCTTCTGTTTGATTGGCCACAGTTACTAGTGATGACAGATTCGATGTCTCTCCTTTTCTGGTCAACTAAACTATCAACTTTAAACATGCTAAGATGGTTTTGTTAATAGAAAGATTATGTAAACACACACAATTTATGACAGAATACAAAGGCTAACACCAGCTCTTGTACAGAATAAGTACAGACAAGTAACTGAGGTTTTGCAGCCATAGCCCCTCCCCACCCTTCTTGCCACTGATTGGATGCCAGTCTATTTCAAGATAAACCCAGCATTGTGATAGAGGAGGAGAGAAGGGGGATGATATAATTATCAGGGATGATTGGTCCTCCTATGCAGCTCAACACAGGCTTGTTACTGAAAAGTTACGTACTGTAAATTATGTCTGGTCTATTGGCTTACATGAAGTACAGTCTTGTTCTCTTGTTGACAAGTGAAGCAGGTTGGATTGCTAGCTACTTTTACCATCTTAATCAGGCTACAAATTAACAGTTGGTTCATGTATCACTGTGAATTCATTGAGATATGAAGCATGCAGAAAATTTAAAGTGCACAAAAGATGTGTAATAGTGTTGCTCAAGGCGTAGTCAAGAGCAAATCTAGCTTCTTGAGTGCTCTCCAAACTTCCCAAGTGCTTCATATCTTGATGAATGCACAGTTGACGCATGAACCAATTGTTTTATAACATTTTCAATATGGCAGTTTAAGCCTGACATCATCAGCGTGCACAATGGGAATATGAAGCACGCTTGTGCAATTGAATTTGATTAGATTTAGCTAAGAAGCTACCATACCGTATTTACTTGTGTATAATGCGCACTTTCTTCCTAAGATTTTTTTTCATGAAATTTGCGCTAAGGATAAAAAACTGGTAAACAAGAACTCAAAAGTTGTTGATCGCTTCCCTCATTTGCATATGCATGTGGTTAACAAAGGATAAAAAAGTGGTAAACAAGAACTCAAAAGGCTGTTGTCCATGCAATTGTTATAATAAACAAGCAAATAACCTATCACAGCTGCTTTCAGAGCAGACACTGCTTTTCAGAGCAGACACTGTTTCTGTGAGCAGACACCAAAAATTTGCACACAGATGAAACAAAAATATCCTCTTATTTGTATATGGTAACAAAACGCACATTTTGTGAGCCAAAGTTTGTTCAGAATTATTTTTCTCGAAGTACAGCAGCTCAGAACGAAGACAAAATAAATGAGGTATATTTTGCAGAGGCTGTCGAAGATTCAAAATGTTTTGACAACTGAAAATCGTCAGAGGCACATTTCACAGGAGATGATTATCTTTATTTCTCACCGTGTTACGCTTGATTGAACATGACACCATGATCATTTATTTGTTTACCTTTGTTTAGCATTTGGATACGTGAAAACAAAAATTGTCAGCGAATGAAAGCGTAAATTTTTACACAGCAACCATGAAGAGTCTTTGAGCATATGAGAATTCTTATAATGGGTATCTAAATCATTCTCTCATGCCTTCTCAATGCTCGGGAATACGCTATTCTTATCGGATAAAACAATTTTCGATTGCCTTTTATAATTATTAACAAATTAGTGATCCCGGTACACAAAACACAAGCTTAACCAAAGTCAGAACAACCTAACAGTGACCAAAAGCTTTTTGAATATCAGAGAAATAAACTTTTTAACTAAAACAGATGGCAGTTTTTTTGAAACCAGTGACTTAACCTGAACCGGCAGAAAATTTGTATTTGTTTTTCGTGAGTAGATAACTCCAGCCATTCGATTGGGAGAGAATTTTCTCTGACCAAATGGTGGTTATTTAACAGACAGGTATACTGCTATTTATTTTTTGTTTATGGAAAATTGTCTTGAAAAATAGGGTATGCATTATACACAGGTGCGCATTATACACGGGTAAATACAGTATGTGGGGACTCAAAAGAAAAATTCCTTTCTACTAGTACATTAAAATAATATTTATATAAATATGTACAATAAAATACAAAAATAGAGATAAATGGATAGTTATACACAATAAAGTATAAAAATTAAAATAACTGAATAATTTAATCACATGCATATAAATTTTATTAAGAAAATCAGTTATGTAGTACAAGCATTGCATTTGCACGATCCATCTAAAAGTTCATAATATTAATTTCCCTTACAGCTTTCTTGAAGGCTTGAAGACTGTTTTTCCTATGAATACCTTGACTTATTTTCCCCCACAAATAGGGGCCCAGATATCTGACACTGTGTTTCCCATACTTCACCATCCTAAAGTTAGGAATGGGGAATTCACCACATCTTAGATTGTAATGTTTGTCTTGCTTATAGAATATTTCACAAATGGGCTCAGGTGCTAAGGAATGTCTTGACGACGCATATTTACTACACTAGGCAGACGCCCCTTATCCAGTGATTCTCCATATTCAGCTTTTCTGTTGTTGAAAACTGCACATAATGCGCTTTCTTGAACCTTTTCCAGTTTTCTAATGTCCGATGCTTTGCAAAAATGCCACATGACATGGCAGTATGTAAGGTCAGGTAATATTGCCAATTCAAACAGTTACAGCTTAGCTTCTGTGGGGATCATGCGCCTAAGATGAATTAAGCAGTTATACTAAAATGTAAATTTCAGGAACATGTGGCTTGAAACTACAATGCCTAATCAGTCTGTGGTATTTTGTTTAGTTATCAAAGAGGAAGCCATTGACTCTAGAGCTGAGGTGAAGAGCTTTGACAAAACTAACCTGAAACATGTCGAAACTGATGAAAAGCACTTTATGCCTTCTGCTCAAGGTAATAAGGATGTTATGGTAGAATCTGGCTGATTTTAACACTAACCATATTGGAGCTCTTGTTATCTTTATAAGCAATGGTTTTGTAAAACATAGACAAGTAAAAATTAGCGAAAAGAACAACGTTTTGATGACATCATGGCATCATTTTCAAATTTCTGACAGTTTATTTTAATGAATTTGAACTTGAAAATGGTGCCATGATGTCATTAAAACGTTATTCTTTTCCATCACTAACTTTTACTTGTCTTGTTGTCTTGGCCAGAAATCCCTGTGCGTGAATGTTGTTTTGCAGACTCAGTTTACAACTGGCTGTTTCAAACTTCTGTCTGCACACACACACACTTGTTTCTTAGTCTATGCTCACTTTGAGAGACAGAGAAGACAGACAAACATCTTTTGTTGCATTGAGACTCATTAGAAGAGTTACACTGATTGCTTACCTTGGGCATACTTTCATAAGTCATTTTGGTAGTTCTTGGAAAGAGGATGGGGACTTGGTTACCCCTGTTAGTTTTAGATGAAAACTGAGGCCCGCAAGTCCAGGGCACTAAAATACTTCATTTCCAAGAGTATGGCTGCACCCCAAAACACCCCTCCACCCCAATTTTGTTTGAAGATTTAAATCCACCACTGAAGATTACTTTAATTTTGTTCACCTTTCAGATCTCACTGCGGACAGGATGCCACCTCCAAATAAACGACCTGACCGTTCAGAAGTGCTGAGTTTTGATCAAAATAAACTTCATCATGTGGCAGTCACAGAAAAGGTTGTACTTCCAAACAAAGAAGGTAATGTGGTCTAGGTATTTGCTTACAAGTGAGTCCAAGCATGTCCAACTGGCTCTTACGTCATGAGTTCTTAGTGGTCATTGCCAAAAGTTTGATAGACAGGTGATGACTTGGGATGCTGAGCTGTATTTAATGTCTGGTTTGTTTGGCAGATATTGAGGAGGAGGCTGCAGACTCGAGAGCAGAGGTAAAAACATTCGACAAAAGCCAGCTAAAACACGTGGAGACCAAGGAGGAGAATACACTTCCAGGAGCAGGAGGTAACTGAGTTTATTACACCATCACTCCAGTGACGTCACTGATCAAAACTGGAAAAATCCATGAGCCATTGTTTTTTCTCATTATACCCATTGTTTGAGGGTGTTAGATCGTTTCTGGCCTGCATGACAGGCACTAGAAAGGGCAATAGGATGGGGAAACCAGTCGTGCACACAAAAGGAGGCAAGAGAGCATGGTGTTTGACAGGAGGGAGGAGAAAGGAAGCTTCCTTTAGCTAAACTATTCAGATTTGGGGACTCCTAGCTTTCTATATGCCAAGCAAATATCAGGACTCTATTCACTTGGGTAAGGATTCAGAATACACACATACACGTAAACCATATACAAAGGATATACCAGCCTGTAAACCTCCCATATTTATCGTCATGTGCTTATAAGTCGTATACGTTTTGTTTCTTGCAGTGATGACTTGCGTATTATTTTAAAAGGGAAATACACTTATGCCACTACATGTAGTTATAGGAATTGAATTGCATCCCTGAAGGCCATCCCAGCATGGTTGTGTGGTTTTGAACATCGTGTTGGATGTTATTGGCAGTTGTTGTCACCAAGTTTAAAATGCTTCAAAATTCCTAATTACCCAATCCATGGGAAACTGGAAAACAAATGGCATGTAGGACTTAAAACTGAAGCTCTGCCAAAATGTTGTCTTTTAAGTCAGCATTTTATCTAGATGCTAAAATGAGTTTTGCATAGCATAATAAACAGTATCACAAGAATACACTGGCAAAGTTGTTCTCATTTTTCTAGTTATTTATTCTATGACTCAAGTCTTGGTACCACAAAGTCCAACTTAGTATTAAGAACTAACCACAGAAAAGGTCTGCCCAGTGATTGGTTTCATTCACATGTTAGAAACAGATATTCAAACCACCTTGCACAGCATAATAAACAAGTACTGTACCACTGAAAAGAAGTGTTCAAGTGCATATTATACTTTCATCTGCAGTCTGAAGGTGATAGCTTTCCTTAAATGTTCATTCCGTTGGGTTCTCTCCGTGATGTTATTGCTACTGTTCCTTTTATATGTATGTATGTTAACTTTATTTTGACACGGTATACTCATCAGTTACAAACTCCATCATATTTGTCAGATATCCGTGCAGAAATGATGCCTGATGAACTTCCTGATCGATCAGAAGTCAGCAAATTTGATCATTCAAAGCTCAAGCACGTTGACACTACTGAGAAAGTGATCCTCCCCTCAAAGGATGGTGAGACAATCTCTAAAGAGAAAATTTTGGAGATGATTTTCATGATGGTGATGTGATGGTGATGCCATCAAGGTCTTTGATTTTGACAATAATTATTATTGTCCCTGATTGTGCAGATATCAAGGAGGAAGCCATTGAGTCACGAGCTGAAGTAAAATCGTTTGACCACAGCAAATTAAAGCATGTGGAAACACAGGAGAAAGTGACGCTACCAGGAGCAGGCGGTCAGTGGCTTTGTATTCTTGTTTGGTTAATGTGTGCACCGAGATAAACTCGAATGAAGCTACAGAAAATCTAGGAGTTATTCTTATTTTGTCATTGTGCATCCTTAAGCATTCCATAGAACTGACCACTCCTATTTCATACTGGTTATTTATTCAGATATCAGAGCAGAAATGATGCCAGAAACTCTCCCAGATCGCTCTGAAGTGGCAAAGTTTGATCATTCTAAACTAAAGCATGTTGAGACAGAGGAAAAAGAAGTTTTACCAACAAAAACAGGTTTGTAAGGCATGGTCATTCTTAACAAAGCAATGTGATGCAGAGTTCACATAGTTTCACAGAATTAACTCTATAATGTAGCTTTTAAGGGCCCTGTGATCCCTGGTTTGACATCTTCAGAGGGCCTGTTGTAGCAAAGGGTGGATTAAATAGTGTACTTCTCACTTCAAACTTAGATGAACTGTTAATTTGCACATGAGTGTATTATTGATAGATTTAGTATATAAGCTCAGTGATGAAGGACTAGCTGCAGGTGTACTTCAGTTCTGTAGTGAAACAACTGACATATACCGGTACCTACTTTGAGTGTGAATGATATGTGGCTAAATGTAATTTAGGCAAGGTTAACCTCGAGCCAATGCGGCCAGCAGTCTAGCCCATTCTTGAACATGACCTGTGGGGTGCCCCTTGGAATTTGCAGGGGCAATCTTGTATAGCGTTGCATTCTAGCGATCGTTGCAGATCAGTGCTATTTGTGGATTCATTAGCCCCGCCCTCCCTTCCCAAAGGGTAACTTGTCTTAGGAGGTAAGTATTGGGTCAGGTAAGTATTTCCACTGGACTAGGTTCAGTGTGACAGTGTCTGTTAGTAGCTGCTATTGGGGTGGTTCCCGCTTGCAGGGTTACCATGGATACCTCCCTGCTGGGCCTGGATTACCTCAGGCCCTTCCCTGCTGACTTTTAAGGCACCAGTTCCCAAGCTCATCAATTGGCGATGAGTTTAAATATGAAATAAAACATATATGAACTGTAAATTGCATTTACAACTGCGAGGATCATTTCTTCATTTCATGACAAATACTTCATACTATCATGTGCCAAATTTATGTGTCATTACAATGGGAGGTGTGTCGTGTCTCTACCCAAGTGTATACCTTGAAGGGGTGGTGGTGGTGGTGGGGGGGGGGGGAGGGGTGTTGTAATTGGCCACTATAAGGGGGGAGTAGGTCAGAATATTCCAAGTCATTTCATGCTAGATGATCCGTGGTAGCTATCCTGATATTATTGTTATAATAACAAAGCCACTTCTTAAAGTATATATATCCTTAGTGCATTTACATTTTTTCGTTTAGTCATTGATGAAGAGAAAGCTGATTCCAGGGCTGAAGTGAAATCATTTGACAAATCTAAACTAAAGCATGTTGAAACAGAAGAGAAAAACCCAACTCCAACAGCGCAGACGCTGAGAGAAGAGCTCTTGCCAGATCAGTTACCTGACAAAAAAGCAGAACTGAAAGAAATTGAAGGATTTGATCCTGCCAAGAAGCTGAAACATGTGGAAACAGAGGACAAAACACACTTGCCCACCAAGGAAGGTATGTTGTGAGACCAACATGGTGGATTTGGTTGTCATGTGGGTTGCAACTGTGTCTCTTAGTGGTGATGCCTGCAGAGTTATTTCCATCAAATAATTACTCTACCATGTCATTTACACTCAAAATAATTTTAATATTGTGGTCAATTTTACTCTCAGAAATCAAGGAGGAAGCTGCGGAAACAAGGGCTGAGGTGAAGACCTTTGATCACTCCAAGTTGAAGCATGTCGAGACAGAGGAGAAAAATACACTTCCTAAACAATCAGGCAAGTGTGCTTTGTTCTGAGCAACAAGACACCTTTGATTGACAGATGTCAATCAGTACTGAGTGACATTTTAAAACTTCAATACAGAACTGGTTGCTTTAATGGTTTACTGACAGTATTGTATTAGAGTCCAGTGTTGTAGTGAGTATGCAACTATAATGACAACTTCTGGTGTCTCAACATAAAGTTTAATTTCAAAGCTTCTGCTTATACAAGGACTTTCTGTTTGGAAGTATTAATTCAAGGACGTAGGCATTGTTATGTTCGTAAGATAAAGGATTTCTTACTGGTATTTCTGCAGATTTCAATTTATATTTTGTTGTAAAATGTCAAAAGGTGTTTCTTTCTCACAAAATGTATTTTAAAACATTCAAGACTTGCAGTTTTTATATTGTCTTATTGTAAATTGCAAAGAATGTGCCAAAAGTTTACTGACATACATTTATGAGTTTGTTACATCAGATGATTTAATTAATATTTTTATAAATCAAAAAACTTATAATTATGACCAAGATTATAAAGTTGGACGTGTTTGGATTCCAAAACCAAAATCTATAGAATTTATGACATACATTAACTTGTGTTTTTAGAGTTCACCATATTTTTATAACTTTGAAAAGGTGTTGTCATATTAAAGGAAAAAAGGTTATTCAAAATAATTAATAATTCTATTTTTATGATCAAAGAAATACTTTTTGAGGAAAGATTTAAAGCGACCTGTTGAAATTTGCATGGTTGTAAGCTAATCTCCTTTTGAATAAAATTGCTGTGGTTTGATGTGCCCAGATGTGTTTGTGAGTGTTCTTCTTAAGTTGTGAAAGTGACTTGCAGGCCTTATGTAATACTGTTTTATGTTAAGGTCCGAAAAATTTGCTTCCTGTCTGTTGTTTGCAAATTAATACAAATTTTAGTGAGTGCTGTGTAAAATTACGTGGATTTTTTCGTGATCAGAAACGCACCCGCCACTGATTAGAGTATTTAGTCAATTCCTGTAGTAAAATCAAACCAAAGTAATCAGTTTTGAACTGTCATCGCCTTTTCCTGGCTCCAAGATAGTTGCAAAGCAAACTACTATACTAAGTTCGAAGGCCGTACTGTAAGCTACGGACCGAGTTTTTTCGCGCGCGGGCCATAAATTAATGGAAAAAAAAGGATCCGTAACTTACAGTACGGACCGAGAAAACGAGGTTAGTAAGATATATATTATATCTCTGTTAATCCGGCGCGCGGGAATGAAAACTAGTTGAAGTCAAGCGGGCCGTACTACGGTCCGCAAAATTAACCAATCACAGCGCGCGTACTAAGTGAGAGATATAATAAAACATGTAATGCACTGGAGCTTGAGAGATGGAAGGGACCTGAGGAATAGGCGCGATTACCCGCCGCTGCTTCGGGAAATGAGCCCGCCCTCGGGGAGTATATTTCTGGAAATGGAGCCAGCTGAGGACCCACTTGTGCAAAATGCAGTGATAATTCATAGTTTCATATTTTGACACAAAAAAGTCCGCTTCACCTAAAACTTGCCAAAAGTCTGAACTTTCTTACCCTGTTCCCACTCACTGTCAAACGCACTTATTTTCGTGTTTGTTCGCAATGTTCTCGATGCCACTGAGGGCCTGGAACCGGCTAAACCAGCCAAAACATGACCCACAATTACCCATCAAGACAAGCACTTGAAAGTTAAGTGCGATGACCTAAAAATAAATGGCTTTTTTTTTTTTTTGGAAAGACAGAGAACCGACTGTCGTTAGAAAACTTAAGGATTGAAGAAAAGCTGTTGCAATGAAAATATGATTAATCCATAGTCACCAATATTCTGCCAACTGCAAGTTGCTCATTGGTTAAAATGAAGCGTTAGGTAGCGGTGTTGACAGGCGATTGGAGGTTGCGTTATCTGGCATGCGGTGTTCACATGCATTCATGGGAGTACTTTGGCATTCATTCGAGTTGAAGGTGTCGTGTTTAGTCATAAGATGTTCCCACTTCCTTTAGCTTCAACTTTGGCCATTCAAATGATCACTGTCGGGTTGTACCTTCCTGTATTGCTAGTGTTTATCATGTTTTCCCTAACTTGATCATGAAACGCTAAGTATAACTTGTTTTTTAATGTTAATGACCAGTATTTTCCCATGTTGGCAACGTTATATAATGCGGTTCAGATTGTACTTCTTGGGGTGACATTAGGCCGAACTACAGAATACAGGGCCACTTCATGATATCCGTATTATTGAGTATCAATATTTCCACTTGTGATATGTCTCGTTTTTGAATAGCTTCTGACAGATAACATTTGGTAGACCAAAGTGGCCTTGTATTCTGTAGTTGCTCCCAAACGGGTCTCATCACTCCCCATACTTTTAACCTCTAATGCGCACCACGTAATCTTAAATTATAATAACAGTGTTATGTGGCTTTTAACCAGACATCCGAGAGGAGAAGGCGGCCTCATGATCCTGACCACAGTGAGCCAGGCTGGACACAATATTGGAACGATATCGGACCAACAGTAGTGACAAGGAATTTTGGAGCTGATCTTTTAATCTTTTTCAATGGGGATTCTAAGAGAGGTTTTGCATTACTCACGTGCTCAGTCTTAGAACTGCTACTCTTTTTTCACAGAACTT
Organism: Pachyseris speciosa; assembly: GCA_016490735.1. Lineage (NCBI taxonomy): Eukaryota > Metazoa > Cnidaria > Anthozoa > Scleractinia > Pachyseridae > Pachyseris > Pachyseris speciosa. The sequence continues at coordinate 323,752 of JAEMWC010000905.1, forward strand.
TTCTAAGACGAAAACGAGAATTTCATAGCAAAATGAATAATTTGTACCACAGTATCATAATATGAATAAAGTGTTAAATCAGCGGATACTGTTGTAGAGTCTCCTTGTTCATGGTAGGCCGCCAATCAACGACTTTCCTTGGCAATCACGTAATCTGTTCGGAGCTGACGAGAAATCAATCGATTTAACTCAAAGCTAATTAATATAATGCTTCCAATTTGGCAAGATGACGGTTTCAGTTGAAGCTGTATCTAATCCGTCACCTTTTGATTCTAAACCCTGTAAACTCTGAAGTCAAAATTTTCCAGCCCATCCCTTGATCCCTCAAGAGATAAATGCAAATTATTCCACCAGGCTCCTTATTGGAGAGCTCCCGGAGATCAAACAGCTCTGTGAGCCTAGTCCACTACAATAGACTATATTCGTGTTCTCGGAATTGAACTTATCTAGCTGTAGTTGAGGCTCTTGTGGGGAAAGACATTTACATCTGATTCCCCGCTTAAGCCTCGTGTGCACGCTACTTCCAGCTCAAACAAAGAAAAAACAAAAACTATATTCAGGGGCACCCAACGAGCCAAAGCAGTCAAAAGCTGTAGAAAGGCATTTTTAAGTACCTTATGGTGTTTGAAGTCTGTTTAAAGTGATGTTTTGGTTAGCTAGAAAACTTTGATCTGTTCGGATTCCCTAGCTGAAATGTTAATTGCCCGAAAATTTTAGGGAACAAAATCTTTCTTTGAGAAAATACTAGCTGAAATGATCTTTCTAGGGAACCTTTTTTTCTTTCCGAAAATTCAAGCTGACGTTTTTTAATGCCAAAAACTGCAATAACGACCTTTCCGAAAATCTCAGGGGTTATGATTTCCACAATACGAATCTTTTAGACCACGTTTTAATCACGAAAATCCGAGTGCACTCTTTGATCGACGCCGAAAGCCTTAGGCGAACTACCCTCCATCGAACAGATATCTACCGAAACTTGTCGTTGGGTGCCCCTGTATATTTAAGCTCGGTAATTACACAGCAAACAAGGTGCTAGTTTGACCGAGGTAAATAAATCTAGAAACTATAATACTTAAAGGATAATATAAAAATCAATACTAAAAAGAAAGAATTAAAAGCTAATAATAAAGATAATATTCTATACAATATAAGTGAAGATAAAAATACAATATATTCATATAAAAGCAGAAAGATCAAATTTAGATAAAAAGTTTTCAACGTCCTGAGATCCTTTGATGTTCTAGTATTATCGTCAAAGGAGTTCCATAACTTAGGTCCCAAGTATCTAACAGATTTCAGCGGAGAATACGAATAAGGTATATACCTTTAGTATGCAGCATGTTCACAGGCTACGCTCCCTTGGCCTGACCTAAGTACTGCTTCGTAGCCCGGTTTCGTTGTGATCCTGATAGTGTGCTATGATGTCGGTGGGGTCAGCAGCCTTCAGGTCACACTTCATAATCCTCCAATCACACCACTGCTTGTAAATAAAGTACAAGGTGTAAGAGAGGTTAGGCATTTGAAATCGGCAACAGTACTGAGCGCGTTGTCGATAAGTGAATTGCTCCCGAAATGCGACTCTTAATTTGAGTCTGGTTGAAATCCTGAAGGGGCGTTTCAAATGCAAGTTAAAGTCGGCTGCACTTGAAAACAGTGACTGCAGGTGGAGCTTGCTGGCTATTCTTGCGTCTCGCTCCTTTCTCGTCTGACGCGAGTTGCGGCTTCTCTTCTCCTCTGCGTATGCTTCGGTTCATATTCTGACTCCAGTAGGAGCGATTCTGAGCCAGATCTCCCCACTGATCAACATCCATGTCGATGGCTGTCGAGTGGTAAGTGAATTTGCCAGTAAAAAAAGTAAACGACTTCGAAACGTATAACAAATGAAGAATGATCCTCGCCGTTGTGAACGCAACTTCTGCACTTGCGGAAAAAAGCCTGAAAAAAATTCAGGACTTCAACGGGGTTTGAACCCGTGACCTCGCGATACCGGTGCGATGCTCTAACCAACTGAAGCTTAGGCTTAGGCAAGCTTAGGCTAGTAAGCGGCTGTACTTTCTGGTGCAGTTAAAACGGGCTAGGGTTAGTGCTTTTCTATACTGCTTGTATCAGGTCAATAATTGATTACGCTATACCGGCCTTCTACCATACCCTCCCCCAGTACCTTAAAAAGGAACTAGTGCGCTTAGAGAACGGGCCATATCGATAATAGTGCCAGGAGCCAGTTACAACACTGGGTTGGAAGTTTTGGGAATTTTACTCCGAGAGAAACACCACGATCAGCTTTGTAACAGCCTTTTTAACTGCAACCTATCCAACCAAAACCATAAGATTAGAAACCTGTTGCCTCCAACTCGCTGCCGCAATAGCTACAACTTAAGAAAACAGCGCAGTTTTCAAGTACCCAATTTGAAAACCACGCCACGGCTACGATGGTATAATTATGGACAAATCTATGTGAACTTTTTGTAAATTTCTGTAAATTTTAATATTTTTAATCGCTATCACATGTTTTAAAGTATTTGTACATATTTTTAAATTTAGTTTTAAAATTAAGTTAATTACTTATTGTAAAATACATAATTCAGCCGTAAGGCTGTGAAGTAATTTAATAAATCATTTATCTTATCTCTTACCTCTTATCTCTTATCTTATGAAGCCACTGACGTTGGGAGCAGGTCAGTTGTGGGTTCATATGTTCCCGTGAAAGAATTGAGTGTGAACGATATATGAAACAAATTATACATGAACTGCGGACATGCAATCAAATGAAGAATGATCCTCGCAGTCGTGAACGCAATTTATGCAATTGCGATAAATTGCAATTAGGTACTACATCGGTCACGAAATGTCAAGTGGCATGGGTGCACATGTGTTCCGTAAGCTGTCTTGAGCAAGACTTGCAAGGCTGGGTGCTCGACTTGGTTAGAAAAGTATCTCAAATCTTAAGACCATTTTATTAGATATTAGTGTTTTTCGGTGCCGCAGTGAAAGGTCTGTACATGGCCGGAAGACTATGTGATAGCCGCTTGCAACTTACTGACGAAACGTTAATAAAATAACAATAACAATAACAATTTTAATTCTTTTAGAGCGCAGCTACATAATCTCAGCGCGCTTAACAATTGTAGGAAATAAAATATGAGAAATATACAAATAAACTTACAAATGTAGGAAATAAAAAGAATACATAATGAAAAGAATAATGTGATAGGACTACATGTGAAGTTAATTCTTTCAGACTGCTGAATTGATATGGAATCTGATAAAATAGACTTTCCATGTAACGAAAATCTGTCGACAATGCTGGAAAGAGCACCTTGAAATTAGTAGAAAAGCTAAGTTTTGGGCTCTTAAATAACTTCGCAAAGTCGGGAAGTTTTACAGAACGGTATGCTGGGGGACAAGTTTGGGCCCTCTAGCATACACACGTCTGTAAAATTTCCCGACTTTGCGAAGTTATAACTTTGCGATAAAAGTTACGAGCCCAAAACTTAGCTTTAGCAGAAAAAAGTTCACATATGATTTATTTCATATATCATTCACACTTCGAAGCGTATGCAGCCTTTTTTTTTTCTGAAGCATCTCAACAGAGCGATGGGCTGGAATCCTATTCGTTGAATTTGATTGGCTTATTACGCGCGCGTACTCGAACCCCAATTCGAAGCTGAAAAAATATGCTATTCACGGGCCTTGGTCGTTCCGTATGGTGAGCATGATCTATGGTCCGTATGGGGAAAAACTGTGCCCGACTAAGGTCTTGAGTACCGGCCCGCGGCGTTGGACCTTAATTCTTGACCCCGGCCGGTGAATAACATATACGTCTTCCCTACTTTCCCGCGCAATCGAAAATGACTGTCAGTAACTGAACAACAACAATAATAAAACACTTTATTTAAAGAGGGTGGCACGGTATAATTGAGGTAACTAATAAACTTATGGCCCTCTGTCTAAAAGTGGATTGCTTATTATTACTTATATATTGAACATGGATTGTCTGAAACGGCCTCTCCCTCGATAAGCGTGTTTAGGCCTGGGAGCAAGAGCAAGGGAGAGAATCCGCAAGAACTGAAAATAGTTTAAATTGTTTTGATGTTTTCTTAGAGAAATTCAACGAAAAACACTAAAATACAGAGAAAACTTTGCTTTTTCTTCTGCCTTTATGTTCACAAGAAAAATATTGCGGGGACAAAGCTTTTTTTCTCGTAAATTCTTTTGTTTGAAAACCAAAACAGGAAGCATTCCTCTCCCCACTTAAGTCATCCTGTTAAGTTAATATGTAATTTGATACAGTGCCACTAAGCGCTTAATAAAGCCTTTTCCGGCCCTTAGATAATTCTAAATTTCAGTTGAGTTTGTGGATCAAATCCTTTATTGAAGGCTTGTAAATGAAAGGTGGGCGACGAATTTTTTCGTACAGTACCGTGTTTTTTTGGATCGTATTTTTATGAGTAAAGCTGTTTTCTTGCGTTGAGTTTTTCTCCCCCGTGGTTTGGTTCGTGACGTGACCTCTCACCTGGCTGGATTTCATTGAAACTTAATCATTTCCTTTCATTTCTCTCAATCGTGCTGAAAAGGAAGATATTCGCTTGAAAGAAGTGAAAGGAACGACGGCAAATCTTTTCAGTGCAGCTTCAAAGCGCACCTGGAATCATGAACCGGTGCAAGGGTTTACTTCTCGCTTTTTTCTCCTCATTTATCCTTCATGCTTTCGGTGAGTACTTTGTTTGATTTTCATCGTGATGTCATAGTCTGATCACTATGGAACAAGAGCAGCATGTAGCGAGAATCTCTCTTTGTGTAGATGTCCCTTTTCACTTGTTTAGTCTGTTTAATTTAAGTGCGCAACCAATTAGATCAGAGTGGGTTTCTCCAGCTGCATAATGTGGAATGTTGCTTAGCTTTCATATTTATGACCGCGAATCAGATGCTATAGTCTTCATGTTTATGTTTATTATCGACCTATTCATTCCTCAAATTATCGATTGATATCCGATTAGCGAAACTGTATCGAAACCAGTCGAAACTGGGCCCGGGCGTGTAGGCTCCATGAAGTTTCTCTCTTTGCAAGTTAGGAACAATAGTAGTGGGTTATTTTGAGCGCAGCTTAAAAACACGTATCTTTGTAACTTGATATATGGATTATATTTGCGCCTTGTCAGGAAGCCAAGCAATAGACTGCGAGCACTCTCTCTTTTTACTCGGGCTTCCCGCGTCTCGCGGGTCGCCCGGGTATAAAATTACCGACGGTTATTCTTTTTTTTCGTCGAGTTTCATCCACAAAGCTCACTTCCGGCGTTTCTGCGCAAGCGCTAACTATTTTTAACAGTGATGCCTGTTGTCACGTATCGGAAAATGTCGATTCACCTTGTGTCTTTTGAAGTCTGAACAAACAATATGTTAAGAGAAGTGTCTATGCGAATGTTTGCAAGTTCAACGGCGAGAAGAAAGTTTTTAACATGAGTAAACTTAACTCCAGATGGACTGCCGTGTTTCCTCGTGTCTGCTTCATTGAGATGTACATTTTGTAGACTGCGAGTAGTCTCTAATTTTGGCGATGGATTGTGAGGCGGGCGAAAGACACGTGCGCGCGCGAAGTTGCGAGGAGACGCGACGCGAGGGGAGCGCCAAAAATTAGAGGCTACAGACAAAGGGAGTTTGACCTTTCATATCAACAGCAAGAATGATGCCTGTTGTCACGTATCGGAAAACGTCGATTCACCTTGTGTCTTTGAAGTCTGAACAACTAATATGTTAAGAGAAGTGTCTATACTAATGTTTGCAAGTTCAACTGCGAGAAGAAAGCTTTTAACATGACCAAAATGGACTCCAGATGGACTGCCGTGTTCCCCGTATCCGCTCCATTGAGATTGTACATTTTGTTGAATAACTCAAGAACGGGATATCACACACCCCTGAGACTTTGACAGGTTATTTATTTACTATTTTCCCACAATACTTTAATTTTTGAATGATAAGCGATTAGTTTTTACAAATGTACTAGCGTGACTTGAAACTGTCCGAGAAACGTTCCTTTCTTATGTTTCAAATGACCCTGGATTGACGTTTTTGTAAACAGTTTCACTCTGCTAATTAATTTTCTACTCACATTTCACCGAGACGCCATTAACGTTTATGCGAAAAAATCCTACATCGTTCGATAAGCGTGTCCTTTCTCAAACAATTATCCATCGAAGCGAAAACAAGTGTGCTTAGTTTTGTTTTGGAATCAATACACTATTTTTATCACATTGCATAACGATAAACCTCTGTGACCTAAAGGTCATTGTTCCTGCCTGTGACGCAGCTAAGACGGGTTCGATGTCTTTTAGTGGTATATATCACGGGCTTTATTTTTTCTGTTTCTCTTTTTCTTGTTCTTTTAGAAATATTTTTTACAAGTGTTATAATTATTGTTCTCAATGGTTGAGCTGTAAAGCAATTTTGTAATTTTAGAGGAATATATGTTGATAGGGGTCTAAAGAGATAGACTCCAACTCAAGCTAAGCACAATGCGTCCGATGTAAGAAAGACAGACTTCCCTCTATTCTTTTGTTTAGCGCTAAGTTAGGGATACAATACTGTTTTTTGCAAGCCCGAGTTTAGGCTAATTGTAGCCTCTTGTTTCTTCAGGCTTAGCCACGCGCGCGAGAGAGCATCTAGCGAACGTTGAGCGGCGAAGCCGCGAGACGCGAGAAACGAAGGCGGCAGCCCGAGGAGACTGCCCGCATAGCCAGAGCCAATGAAATATGCGTTCGCCTCACAACGCAAAAATACGATTGGCTCTCGCGTGAAGCGTTGACGCCAAACTGTCAACAATCGAAACCACTGACAAGTTGATGATGGCTGAAGATAAGGGGCCGACCATTTAACTCTGGGGAGGGGGGAGGGGTGTGGGTGATTTCTGGTCAGCGAGAATTTTTTTCTATCAACATGGTGGGCAGGATATTTTTTCGCTTCGTGCTGTAATTTTTTTCTATTACATTTGTGCTGCATGTAATTCTTTTTCTTCCGACAAGCGCTTGCAGGAAAAAATTTTTCAAAATCAAAGATTGAGCCCTATAAGCATTAGCATCTATGGACAGCTGTTTCGGCCTTGTTAGGCCTCATCAGCATGGCATAGCTAATGCTCAGGCTCAAGTACCCACATATCAATAAAACAAGCAATGAAAACGTAAAGCTTGTGGGATGTGGCTGGAGTGACAAGGATACTTCACAAATTAATGTGATCAAGTAAGCTGAAGCCACTCAAAAGGCACTATGGCCACCAGGTAGCGGGCATTACCCCTTAAATCTACCAAAGCAAAGATTGAGCCCAAGCATTAGCAGCCATGGACAGCTGTTTCGGCCTTGTTAGGCCTCATCAGCATGGCATAGCTAATGCTCAGGTTCAAGTACCCACATATCAATAAAACAAGCAATGAAAACGTAAAGCTTGTGGGATGTGGCTGGAGTGACAAGGATACTTCACAAATTAATGTGATCAAGTAAGTGAAGCCACTCAAAAGGCACTATGGCCACCAGGTAGCGGGCATTACCCCTTAAATCTACCAAAGCAAAGATTGAGCCCAAGCATTAGCAGCCATGGACAGCTGTTTCGGCCTTGTTAGGCCTCATCAGCATGGCATAGCTAATGCTCAGGTTCAAGTACCCTCTTCAAAACACACGCTCAGCGGGCCGCAAAAGACTGACAGCGGGCTGCTAATGCATTATCAGCCCTACAGCTGATTGGTTCTTGCTTCATCATCCGATGGATTTTAACCAATTAGAGTAAGCCTAGTGTTGACGCGGGAAAACCATTCATTTGCGAAACTCCGGTTTTGAACTGCAGTTTTTTCAGTCGTCGAATTGTCTTCGAGCGAAAACTGAAGTAATGGAAGAAATTAGCAGTCAAAACTCAGATTTGGGGCTAGAAGATTTGGACAAATTAGAAGCAAAAGGTCAGGCGGAAATTACAAAGAGAGCCACTTCGTGGGGGATCAAAAAATTCGAGAAATGGTGCGACAAACGAAAGCTGAAAGTTGACTTCAATTGTGTAAACACCGGTTGAGCTAAATAAATTACTGCGGAAATTCTACGCTGAAGTTAAATCGGATTTGTGTTTGGTATTATTGTGTTTATCGCATTCTTGATATCATTTGGCCTTGTTTATTGATAATAATGATAATGACATGACTTTTTTCGTGTCTTTCTCGTCACGCGCCTTCAGTCACGCGCGTGGTCATTTGCGTGTCTCGCGCGTTTTGTTCGACGGACTAAAAAAAGAGAGACTGCTCGTAGTCTAGCCAAGCAAACGAAGGCATCAGTATCGTTTACATCTCTGCTGCTTCCTCATTTATTCTATTTACACAAAAGATACAAAGGAGGCTAAATTTCCATCGCCTGATTGGTCAGTTCATTAAGGCACGAAGCCCAGTTTCCGTGGAACGCATGAAACGCGCGTTGCGCGCTTCAGTCCCCACGCTTCACGCGTGCTCTGAAAAACTCAAAATAAGTCCTCAGAGTTGCTGTTTGCACGTTTGTGGTAACAAAATGCTCCGTTGTCCTACCTCCTTTGCCCATTAAATTCCTTCTTTCTTAAGATGAGATAACGTAAGATGAGTTGTCGAGGAGCGGTGATCACAGTGAATTCAACAGCCAAAGCAGTGCTGTTTTCAAAAATTGAAGATTTAAACTTCATGATCACTCGCTGCTCTCACTGATCTTTGGGTGACTATTTTGACTTAAACTATTTTGACAGGGTGTCCATACACTCGTTCCTGGTTTTGCAATCCAGATTGAATCGAACAAGGATGATTCAAGAGCTTCTCACCGCCCTGCGCTGCACCCTTGTGTCATTCCCTTTTCTCGCAGTGAATTAAGATTTTAAAATTAACTATGAGGCATCCAAGCAATTGTTTTATTGATGGTAGATCTGATAACAATAGGCTGTCATTCAGATAAATGAGTAATAGACTTTAAAGTTACAACTATTACTGTTCTGTTCAGCGTGACCAAAAGCACTCATGTTTATAATACGCTATCTTCTACGACTAATAACTTCTATATAAAGAACTCTAGATTAGAAATCCAAAAGAACGCATTTTCAAGAGTTGGAGTTCGGATATGGAATGAGATACCAGCTGCGCTAAGAGAGCTCCCGAAAGAATGATTTAGAGCTAAACTCCACTCCTTTCTAATTGATATTTTAAAACAATTACATGATACACCTTTATTCAAAATAGCGCCTAATTTATTATTCTTTTGTTTGCATGTTAATTAGCCCTCTTTGCCTCGTCAACATGTATCAAATACAAAAGAATTTTAACGTGAAAATGAGGCAAAGAGGGCTAATTAACATGCAAACAAAAGAATAACAAATTGGTCACCATTTTGGAATAAGGTGTATGATTGCATCGATGTGTCCCAAATTACAGCAGCCTTGAAGAATTGCAGATGTTAATATAACTTTATTTTTTTTTACTTTAAATAGCATCTGTGCTTTTTACTTCCTGGAAGTGTTTAATTATGATTTAAGTCTCCTGTGTGTAATATAATTTAACAATGAAAATTGTAACGTTACGTCATGTTTAATCTTTTTCTTCCTTTCTATTTCTGTTTGTAAAAGTTTCTCGCTTACATATTTGGAATAAAGTGTGTAATTACTTCCTAGCTAAGGATGATGATATCCAAGTTATCAGCAACAGTGATCTGGGCGATATACAGATTGATGACCTGAATCCATTTCAGTTTGGTGAGTATACAAAGTTTCATTGGTCAAATGTAAGGAAGTAACTGACACTACTTGGGGATTTTGTAGTTAAACTCAAGGGACATTAAAAAGACTGCGGACATATTGCGCATGCACAACATCCGACGTTCATTTGATTTGTTATACCTAAACCATGTCATATTTTTTGTTATTTGAGGACTGACATTTGAAAAGAGTCTGATTTTTGTTGTTGTTTTTTCTTCCTCCAGATAATCACGAAGAGAAACTTTCCCTATATGAACATGGTTTCCCAAGTCACACAGCGGCCCGAGTGCGGCGTCAGGTTGTAATAATCGGCGGATCAAACAGAGTCCAGGGCCTCACGGCCAAGCAAGAGTGCAACGGGATCCTGCTACAGTGGGACAGGCCACCCTTACCTTTTAGGTATCAAATACTCTAATACCCCTAAGAATAGTTACGTCATGTCACTCTGAAACGTTTGACAGGGTTTCGATCAACCTCTGAAGGTCTGGCAGACTGCTAGCAGACCCATGAGTACAAGCCATCACCAACGTAGCCAGACTGGGGCGTGGGGAAAAACAAGAAGAGACTGGGGCAGGCGCCCCAGACCCCTGGGTTCATTCGCTACACCTTTCGGATATTTCGCAGCTCACTCGACTTTCACAAAGGGTCTGTTAGCAATCTAAAGATCTCGGCTGAGTTGCTCGAAGCATGGTTGGCGCTAACCATTGGTTAAGATGTATCAAAACCTATAGGTTGTCATGGTACGTAACCCCGGTTAGCGCTAACCGAGAAACTGGGCCCTGGTTCACAAAATAAAGTTCACTTTTTCTTTCTTTCTGAAATTAAGGAATTAATATAACAAAATAACGACTCCGAAAAACATCTTGCTAACTTAAACATGTTAAAATATAAGTATACGCAAGAAATCCAGCAAGAGGGAACAAACGTAATATTTCGGTTCTTATTACAAAACCATCATCAGACGTATGACGAAGATGGTACAGCGTTGAACTTATAAGGAGGGTCAGTTAAGAACGTTTGTGAGACGCATTACTTATTACAACAAGAATGCAGAAAAAATGCAGAAAAAAATAAAAACTAAAGCAATAGAAATTCTTAAGCGGCTTTGATGCCATAATTCAGCTGAGGTTTGTACCTCTTCATTAGTAGGGATTCCAAGAAGCATAACTGGTTATAATTATTGTTACAAGCAATAATTGCTACGTTGTTTAGAATAGCTTGGTGAACATGCGATGTAAACTTTGTTGTTAAAACACACAGGTAGATTATTCAGAGAAAAAAAACTTAACTGCCTCACAATCGTACAGGTTTTGGAACATGGCAGCCGGAATGATGATCAAAACTCGGTGTTTATCCATTCGCACACCTATCAGTCTTGCCTACGTATTCAGCATCACAAGCTGGGTATGTCAATTTATAAATCACATGAGATTTGAGATAAATAGGAGTGGGATCTTTGTTTGAGAAAAATGATGAAAGTTTCTTAGTATGATAGAAAATTTTGAAACGAACAGGC